>JAWUZG010000512.1:0-360121 GCA_036785705.1 Acanthornis magna
TTCCCTTCCCTTCCTTCCTTCCCTTCCCTTCCCTTCCCTTCCCTTCCCTTCCCTTCCCTTCCCTTCCCCTTCCCTTCCCTTCCCTTCCCTTCCCTTCCCTTCCCTAACCTTCCCTTCCCTTCCCGATCCCTTCCCTTCCCTTCCCTTCCCGCTTCCCTTCCCTTCCCTTCCCTTCCCTTCCCTTCCCTTCCCTTCCCTTCCCTTCCCTTCCCTTCCCTTCCCTTCCCTTCCCAAACCTTCCTTCCCCTTCCCTTCCCTTCCCTCCCTTCCCTTCCCTTCCCTTCCCTTCCCTTCCCTTCCCTTCCCTTCCCTTCCCTTCCCTTCCCAAACCTTCCCAAACCTTCCCAAACCTTCCCAAACCTTCCCAAACCTTCCCAAACCTTCCCAAACCTTCCCTTCCCTTCCCAAACCTTCCCTTCCCAAACCTTCCCAAACCTTCCCTTCCCAAACCTTCCCTTCCCTTCCCAAACCTTCCCAAACCTTCCCTTCCCAAACCTTCCCAAACCTTCCCAAACCTTCCCAAACTTTCCCAAACCTTCCCTTCCCAAACCTTCCCTTCCCTTCCCTAACCTTCCCTTCCCAAACCTTCCCCTTCCCTTCCCTTCCCTTCCCTTCCCTTCCCTTCCCTTCCCTTCCTTCCCTTCCCTTCCCTTCCCTTCCCAAACCTTCCCTTCCCTTCCCAAACCTTCCCTTCCCTTCCCAAACCTTCCCTTCCCTTCCCAAACCTTCCCTTCCCTTCCCTTCCCAAACCTTCCCTTCCCAAACCTTCCCTTCCCAAACCTTCCCTTCCCAAACCTTCCCTTCTCTTCCCTTCCCTTCCCTTCCCTTCCCTTCCCTTCCCTTCCCTTCCCTTCCCTTCCCTTCCCTTCCCTTCCCTTCCCTTCCCTTCCCTTCCCTTCCCTTCCCTTCCCTTCCCTTCCCTTCCCTTCCCTTCCCTTCCCTTCCCTTCCCTTCCCTTCCCTTCCCTAACCTTCCCAAACCTTCCCTTCCCTTCCCAAACCTTCCCAAACCTTCCCTTCCCTTCCCTTCCCTTCCCAAACCTTCCCTTCCCAAACCTTCCCAAACCTTCCCTTCCCTAACCTTCCCAAACCTTCCCTTCCCAAACCTTCCCAAACCTTCCCAAACCTTCCCTTCCCAAACCTTCCCAAACCTTCCCAAACCTTCCCAAACCTTCCCTTCCCAAACCTTCCCAAACCTTCCCTTCCCAAACCTTCCCTTCCCAAACCTTCCCAAACCTTCCCTTCCCAAACCTTCCCTTCCCAAACCTTCCCAAACCTTCCCTTCCCAAACCTTCCCTTCCCAAACCTTCCCAAACCTTCCCTTCCCAAACCTTCCCTTCCCAAACCTTCTCAAACCTTCCCAAACCTTCCTTCCCCTCATTGGTTCTCACTGTATCACACACTCCACCCCTCCCTTCTTCCCATTGGTTGTCATTGTATTTCCCCACCTCCTCACTAACCCTATTGGCCCTTGATCCCTATATCTATAGTCACGCAGAGTGGCCCTTCCTCTTTCACCCTTGGATCTCTTTGAGGAATAAACACCATTGGAACATATCCGGATGCCTGAGCCCTCTGAGTTCTGTATCTCTGGTAAATGCACTGATCTTATTAGAAGCTCTGCAGTGTGTGAGTGTCTCAGTGCTACCCATCAGCACAAGGGATAGAAAAGGTCTGCCTGCATGCTGTGGTATGCAGTGGCCGGAAGGGTCTGGCTGGGAATTGGGATGCTCTCAGATCACGCAGGAGACCACATCTCACTCCACCACTGCCCCCATGTTAGTTCATGTTAGTAAGATGACTTTTCAATGTAGTATAGATACAATTCAAGTGAATAAACACCAAGGCCATCCCAGCACTCCTCACTCGTGACTGGGTGTAGGGCACTCATCTTCCTTCTTGCTGAGGACCCCCACAGCATCCTGACCCATGGTGCTGGCACACAGACACTGTCCAGCCAAGGCAGCACTTGGCATCAAGGGGAGCATCACTGTACCGGGGTGGAAACTTAGCACAGACCTCCTGACCTAAAAGGCAATTGCTACGAATGGCTGGGTGCAATCAGTGAAACAAATGAACGTGAAGGAATGTGGAAAACAACTTGCAGGTTCACAAAATGAAGTGACAGCTCTCAAGGACTGACCCCAGCGGTTGCTGCAGGGACAAAATGAGAAAAAAGCTCGTGCCAGGCAGACAGAGACAGCAGAGGCAGCTGGGCAAAGGAATGAGAAAACAGCTGGTCCTCAGCACTCTCTGCTCAACTTCTGTGTGTGAATTAGAAGCCAAAAGATTCTCTTCTCTCTGCTGTTTTGGAAAATACAGCTCACAAGAATGAACGATTCTTCTCAGTGTGACAAAGCACACAATAAAGAGGAGCAACTTGGATATCCTGTGTATTATAGAAGCTCAACCCCAAAGCTGACTCTGGAGTGGAAGGACTCACTACTTCCATTAGCTGGAAAAAATTAAATAATTAAATTCAAGCTGCTCTCTCTGTCTGGATGGAGGCCACCTTTTTTTTTTTTTAAACTTTTTGTTTTCCCCTGGAAAGCCTTAAAATTACCAATACTTCAAGTCACAGGTGGAAAAAAAAGACAAATAAAAATATGTTTATTAGGTTGGGATCAATCTAGTCTGTTCCTGACCAGCACCAAATTCAATAGCTAATGCCAACTTAAAAATAAAAACAAATATAAAATGTTCCTGTGTTCTGGCTTCCATTTTGAAATTTTGTTGGAGGACAAAATTGGCAGCCTTTATACCTTTACCTTTATATTTTTATTGTTTCCCCTAAAGCAGTGACTCACTCATCCTAGATCTTCAATAAAATTTTGGTTAGAAAAAATTTTAACAGCCATGTTCCTCTCAGTGTTTGTCCAGTGGTCAGTGCCTGCAAGTTGATGGGCCACTAACAACACTCTGTTCTGCCCTGCCATCCTGGAGGGCAAAGCCACCCACCTGGAGTTTCAGAGATTGAGCTCCAGCCTCACATCTTACAGCCCCAATTCTTCTGGCATCTTCACTCTATGATATTGGAAGCTTACCCTTTATGAGGTAGGTATTGCATCTGTTGCTGCTGCTTTTTGGATGTGTTTTGGATCCTCAGCACAGCTCACTGAACACACAGCTCACAAGTTGCTCTCATCATGAAAGCTTGCTGGTTTTACAGGAAGCTGAAAATCATCCACCCAGCTAGAGGATGGATGTTTTCCATGATGAACCAAAATTCCACAGTAGATCCCTTTCACTATCACCCAACCTTCAAGTGTAAGTCATGTGAACCTGAGCCCACTTTTACCACGATTTCTCCTGAGAGCCACTAGGGAACAGTTTGGTGTCTGGAGGAATTGGATGCTGACCTGGTGCCTGAGGAGGCTTGTTGAGAACATATCTGGTGCAGCAGTTAATTTGCAGCTGCAGTTCAAGATGCAGGCTGAGATGCAGGTTGAGCTCTGGGTGGGAATCCAGAGAGATGAGAGGCCGTGAACTGCCAAGCAAGGGCACAAAGAGCGGTGGCACAGCCGGGTGAGGGACACTGGGAGGGACAGCAGGAGCTGAGGGCTCAGGAGGAAGAGTGAGGCTTTTGTATATTTGCACTATGGGGGGATAAAAGCCCAGGGCTTCCTTTGTTGGAGGTCCCTCCTCAGAGGCACCAGCTCAAGCTGTTTCTGTGTTACTGCACCAGGAATAAATGGCTTTATGGAACAAGACATCTGAGACTCTGCCATGGGAAACCAGGGGTGGAACCAGTGAGGAAAGCTGGTCTGACTATGTGTGACTATGTGCAGGAGCAAGGCACCCATGGGCTCACTGGAGCCGCTGTTGTGAAGGGGCTTCAGTAGCAGCAGAAAAAGTCTGACATTGGAAGTGTGATGGCCAGAGTCTCAGTGCCAGTGGTCAGACTGGGAATTTTCCTTAACAGGCTTTTGTTCCCCCAGTGTACACAGCCCACTAGTCCTCTCCTATCCAGCTCTGAAAGATCCTCACAAAGAGGAAAAATTGGAAAAACCTACCACTAGAACAGGTTTTATGGCTCCTTCTCAAGCTGATGAGACTCCACTGCTCTAGATCTTCAGGTCAGCATCAGTGTCTTATACTCCAACTAAGCTGTCCCAGCAAACTCAGCCAACATCCCTCTCTTATTCCACACAGTGAAAAAAGCAGAGACTGGCTTCCCTCCTTCTCTAGGGCTAGAATGACAGCTGGAAGTAGGTGCCCTGTTTCTCTCTTTCCCTGTCCCACAGCATGTTCAGCCATATCACAAGGCCTTGCAACCAGAAGACAGATTCCCTGATAGCTGTTCTTTGGCTATAAAGTACCTCAGGCTCCCTTGGGTTTCACCTGCAGCTATATCCATTTGTTTTCCCAGGGAAGGAGGGTGTTACAGTGATCAGTAAATTCCATGCAAATGCCCTTCCCTTCACAGGGTCTCTGCAGAATCTCCCTGTTGTTATGATATTAGGAAGCATCCCAGAGACCCCCTGCTTCCCAGCAATGTTAAAAGTGCTCTTCCTCTATCAGAGACAGAAACCAGCCCTGCTGCAAGAAAGATCACTGCATGTGATCAAGAATGGGTGAGCACTCCTTAGCTAAACTGAGGTCTCCATGGATCGGGCAGGAGCAAGAAGTGAAGTGGTTTTGTCTCAGTTCATTGACCCTGAGGACTGGCTGGGCTGCGTACAAGCTCTGAAATTATTTTCTCTGCAGAATTATTTCCCTTGGAGGAGAGGAGAACCCTGTGCAGAAAATTTCCTCCCTTTCAGAAAGAAAAAGGTTAGTAGTAGACTAAAAGCATATTTTTCTTTATGGATATAATGCATTCTCTTAATCTGCTGGACTGAATTATAGATTGTTAAGTGTTCTTGGCATCCCTATCTGTGGGTATAGTTCCATGCTGAAATACAGTGTTTTGCACTGGCAAGGATGGCTGGGGGGCCTGGAACGGGGCATTAGTCACAGTGGGAAAATAGCACTCTGAGATGTGATCATGTCTTGCACACTTTATGGAACATGCATTCAAGTACTGGTTGGTACTTTTCAGTGGGAGGCATTTCTACTTTTCTGCCTCCAAACCAAGCTGCCTTACAGTATGCAGAGCCTTTTGCATAAGTCCACCCAAATTTGAAATGCAAATACCTGAGACAGGATTTATATAAAATAGTAGCATAGGGATTTGCAAATTGAATACCTCTGAAACAGGAAGAGCTAAATATAGAGATCTGGATACAGCTTTTAAACTTAAAATCCTGTTTCAGATGCTAGGCATAGATTAATACTCCTCCATAGGGGTAAGGCATTTTATGCAAAGCCAGTGATTTGATAGTACTCATCGAGAACTGTCATTTCACATTAAGAATAAGGTAGTCAAAACAACCATAATTTTAAGTGTACTTCTAAATTATTCTGCAAGATCTGTGGGAGCAGGACTAGGCCTATGCTGATTCCAGATTAATATTTGCATGGTGAGGAAAGAACCTGTGAGATCAGAGAGAAAAAAACAAGATGACCCATTTTTGATTTAGAAACAACACTTGGCTAAAGCAAATGCAGGAGAACCATTCCCAGTGGCAGTCGAAGATGAAATTCAGTGCTAGCACTCCCTACTTCAAGCAGGCTAGTGCACAGAAGCACACGTAGAAATCTTCTCAAACCCAAGGCTGCCAGCCACACATCTCTGCCACAAAACACAGACTGCAGAAGGGTCTTCTGACTTCCCAGAGGCCAGGGAGTATCCCTACCCCAGCACCAGCAGGTCTCTCTTCCTCTCAGGCTCTTACACTATGAAGTCCTGAGGCAGGCTGCATGGGCACCTATCCTGCTGACTTCTGGATAGTGGGAATGTGCCATTGTCCCAGGCTCTGGGTGAGCAGTCAAACACATCAGTTTTAAGCATCTCCATAGCCATCACAACAGAGCTCTCCCATTGCTTCAAAATCAACCTTCACTCAAGTTATCTTCAAAATATTTTATATGTATTTAAACCATACAAAATAGGCATACTTAGGAAAAAAGTCACAAACACAAAGGTGCCAAGAAAGAAAAATAACACTTGAGCTACTTCACACAGCCCCACACTCAGAAACCTGCCCCTCTCTCTTGTTTATCAGCCCCAGAGCTGTAAGCCCTTACCTCACTCTGGGCTCAGGGCTCGTCCAGGCTGGCAGCCTGACCACCTTCCCCAGCAGGATAGTTTCCATACTCCATCCCTTTTCAGGGCTTGCCTGAGTTGTCACCCAAACATCCCAAGATAATGAGCCTCCTCTTCACTACATCAAGAAGTAGTTTCAACACTCCTCCCTCCACAAGGACTGTCCTCCTTTCTTCAGAAATATGAATATCCCTTCAGCAGACAGTCATCAAGTGCAGGAGTCCTCACTTGTTAGCGTGTTCCTACATCAAGGGGCAGAATTTCTTACTCATTCCATGAGGCAACAGGTAAGCTGCTGCAGAAAACCTTTTCACTGAATTTATACTTTGCATCAACATGTAAATTGAAACCATAGTTGGCATTTAATATATGCAGCATTCAATTCATGCAGCGCATTGCTAGCTCTTGATTGAGTTTAGACAATGGCAATCAACAGTTCTGGTAGGAAACAGATTTAAGATGACCCAGCTAGGTCCTTTACAACCATTTACATGTGAATGCAAAACACACAGCCTATCAGCAACCATTTTTCCATTTCAAATTATTTTGATGGTGTCTTTTAGGAAGTGTTTTCTGATCTGCTTTCATAGAATCACAAAATGTTAAGGGGTTGGAAGGGACCTTAAAGATCATCTAGTCTCCACCTTCCCTGCCATAAGCAGGGACACCTCCCACTAGCCCATGTTGCTCAAGGCTTGATCCACCCTGGCTTTGAACACTGCTGGGGCATCCACAACCTTCCTGGACAACTTGTGCCAATGCCTCACCCAATCTTACCATCACAGGAAAAAAATTGGCTGCCAATATCTAATCTAAATCTACTCTCTTTCATTTTAAGCCATTCGCCCTTGTCCTGTCACTACAGTTTCTGATGTAGAGACCCTCTTGGCTTTCCTCTAGGCCCCCTTCAGGTGTTGGAAGGTGCTGTGAGGTCTCAACACAACCTTCTCTTCTCCAGCCTGAACCGCCCCAGCTCACTCAGCCTGTATCCATAGCTAAGGTGCTCCAGACTCTGTAGCAATTCTGTGGCCTCCTCTGGACTTTCTCCAGTAGTTCCCTGTCCTTCTTAAGGACCCAGAACTTTTTGGGAGCCCCAGAGCTGTGTGCAGTGCTCCAGGTGGGGTCTCAGGAGAGCAGAGTGGAGGGGGAGAATCCCCTCCCTTGACCTGCTGGCCTCATTTCTTTGGATGCAGCCCAGGTCTCCCTTGGTTTCTGGGTTGGGAACACTCAGTGCCAGCTCATGGTGAGCTTTTCATCAACCATCACTGCAAGTCCTTCTTCCAGGGCTGCTCTCAGTCCTGTCCATGTCTCTGGGATTGCCATGACCCACCCTGCACTTGCCTTTGCTGGACTTCATGAGGTTTGCACAGGCCCCACCTCTCCAGCCTGTCCAGATCCCTTTGGATCCACTCCTTCCCCCCAGCATGTCAACAGCACCACACAGCTCAATGTCATTAGCAACTTTGCTGAGGATGCCTTGATTCCTCTGTCCACATTGTCAGCAAAGATGTTGAACAGTATCTGCCCAAGTACTGACCCCCAAGGGACCCCACTTGTCACTGGTCTCCACGTGGACAATGAAGCATTGATCACAACTCTTCATGTATGGTTGTCCAGTGGTCCTTTGTTGGAGAAGAAGAAATAGAAAGGTCTTATGAAAATTATTGCCTGGCAAAAGATACTAAGAATATTGAAACCTTAGGAGAGACTGAGATGAAGACAAGTTTTGAAATACCAATCAGGGAATAGCTAGAGGGAAAGCTTATCATCCTATTGTTCTCACAACAGCTCTTCCAGGGTGAGTCCAAAAGATTTAACTGATCCTAATCAACCCAGCAAGAACTTGAAGAACCAGTTTGTAGGATTTAAATATGTAACAGCTATGGTAATATAAGAACTCTCATAGGCTATATGTAAATGATGTAGAATTTGTATCTTGTCCTAGATTGGTTAGTAGAAATTAGAATATTCATCATGGAACCTGATTTACGAGTTTGCAAGGGACAGATTCGGCCCTTCTGCTCTCCCCTCTCCTCTCTCGCAACTTCCTCCCCCTACCTGCCTGACCTCTCCCTCTCCCGGACCGACGACAGGGCTGCGTAAGCGGTCACGTGGTCGGTCTCTCCCCTCCTACCCTTTTCCAAAATAAACTTGCATGCTTTGAAACTGACTGCAGAGATTTCGTCTTCGTCCTTGCCGTCCGGACAGCATTTCTACGCTTGGGACGGCAATTTCAGATCGCGCTCTTTCACTTCTACAGTCCTTTATCAGCCAAGTGACCTATCCATCAAATCCATGTCCAGGATGTTGTGCGGGACAGTATCAAATGCTTTGCACAAGTCCAGGCAGATAATATCAGCTGCTTGATCCCGTCCACCAGCACTGTAGCCCTGTCACAGAAGGTCACCAAATTTGCCAGGCATGATTTACCCTTTGTAAAGCCACGTTGGCTGTTACCAGTCACCTCTTTATTTTCCATGTGCCTTAGCACAGTTTCCAGGAGAATTGCTCCATGATCTTACCTAGCACAGAGGTGAGACTGACCAGTCTGCAGTTCCCTGGGTCTTCCACTTTTTCCTTTTTAAAAATGGTGGTTATATTTCTGTTTTTCAGGGACTTCACCTGACTGGCATGATTTTTCAAAAATGACTGTCAGTGGCTTAACGACTTAGTCTAGCAGCTCCCTCAGGACCCACAGACGAATCTCATCAGGTCCTGTGGACTTGTGTGGGAATTCAGACCTTAAATGGTCTCAAACTTGTTCCTCTCCTATACTGGGCTCAGGGTTTTTATTCTTCCAGTCCCTGCATTTGCCTTTCTCAACTTCGGCAGCATGGCTGGAGCATTTGCTATTGAAGACCAAGGCATAGAAGTTGTTGAGAACCTCAGCCTTCTCTTTGTCCAGGGCAGCCAGGTGTCCCATTTCCTTCTAGAGAGTGCCCACATTTTCCCTAGCCTTTCTTTTGTTTGCAACGTATCTATACAAGCCCTTCCTATTATCCTTAATATCCACGGCCAAATAGAATTCTAACCAGGCCTTGGCTTCCCTAATGTTATCCCTAGCTGCCCACATAATTTCCCTGTATTCCTCTCAAGCTTTTTCTTTTCTCTGAGTTTGCTCAGCAGCTCCTTTTCATCCATGGAGGCCTTCTGGCATTTTTGCCCAATTTCCTCCTTGTTGTGATTCATCGCCTGGAGGAGGTGACCCTTGGAATTCAGCCAGCATCCTTGGGCCCCTCTGCCTTCCAAGGCTCCATCCCACAGAACCCTACTGAGTCAATCCTTGAAGTCAGTTCTCTGGATGTCTAGGGCAGTGAGCTCGCTGCCAGCCCTCCTCACTGTCCTGCGGATCTCGAAATCCACTGCCTCATGGTCATTGCAGCCGAGGCTGCAGCCCCTCCCTATGGGTGAGCACAAGGTCCAGCATGACACCTTTCCTTGTTGGCTCCTCAATCACTTGTGTAAGGAAGCTGACACTGACACATTTGAGGTACCTCTGGAGTTGTTGATTCCCTGCTGCGTTGTCCCTCCAGGAGATATTGGGGTGGTTGAAGTTCCCGGGGAGGACCAGGGCTGGCAAGCATGAGACTGCTCCAATCTGCCATGGAGAGGGAGAGATTCATCCACTCTCTCCTCCTGACCCATAGGCCTGTAGCAGACACCTACTAACATCCCCCATCGTTGCCCTCTCCTTAGTCTTCACTCACAAACTCTTGGCTGGCTCTTCATCCTTCCCCAGGCAGAGTTCCAAACTCTCCAGCTGCCGTAACCATTGACAGAGGGTTACACCCTCTCCTCGTCTCCCTACCTGTCTTTCTTAAAATGCCTAATAGCTTCCATTCCCACGCTCCACTCATTGGAGCCATCCCACCATGTCTCTGTGATGCCAATGATATGATATCCATGCAGGCCTGTAGGTGTCTTGAGTACCTTGTTCATTCCCCAAACTACATGTGTTCGTGTAGAGGCATCTGAGCAGGGCCCCAGGTAAAGACAACTAGCTGGTTAGAATATCCTGAGTGTCTTTACACTCTTCTGGGCAGCCATTACAGGTGTTGACACCTGAATAGTAGAATTGGGATGGATAGATGCCCTCCTCTGACAAACCTTGTTTAAAGCCCCTTCACTCGTCTAGCAAGTCCCAGACCAAAGATACTTACTCCCTTCTTTGTCAGACAGACCCCATCAGCCCTGAGTAGACCAGGCTTGGCAGAACGAGTCCCGTGGTGTGAGTACCAACGTTGACTACGACACCATTGTTCTAACCATTTGTTGACCTACCAGATTGCTCTGGCCATTTCACATTGTCTGGCTTTAGTCAGGCAGAGGTGATACGCATTTATGACTGTATTTCACACAGACATTGATCTTCTGAGATGAATAAAACCCTGCCATTACAGTTGATGCAGAAGAGAAACACCTGTCAGCATGACTTTGTGAAAAGCAAGTCCTGCTTGACCAACCTTATCTCCTCCTCTGACATGGGGACCCACTCAGTGAGTGAGGGAACGGCTGTGGATATTGTCTACCCAGACTCAGTCAGTCTCCTGTCCCAAGTGACAAGTGACTGGACAAGAGGAAATGGCCTCAAATTGCACCAGAGAAGGCTCATGCCTCTGAAAATGGAAACTGCTGGTGCTCATGGCACAAGGTCTCTGTGGGAGCTTCCCGCTTGATTCTGGGTAGTGCCTGGGAACCGAACAGAGTCCAGTTCATCAGTGTGCCAGGAGTGAAAGGACAAGGAGGGAAACACCTCTTGCACATGGAAAGCACAGAGCTTTCCAGCAGGGCCCTGCCTGTTCTTAAAACTACATATTTTCAGTGATATCACTGAAGAGTTTTGCTCTAACTTAACCAAACACAACTCTTTGGATCCATGACACTTGCATTGAAAATATCCCACTTGAAAAATGTGTGATTGAGGCCCTGATGAAGTGTCCTCTTGAGCTGCAGCCTAATTTATGGAGAACACGAATCCATGAAGAATGGCTTAGCTTTCACAAAAACCTTCAAGACCTCAAGAGTAATTTCAAATTTGCAGAGCAATTTAAGAAAGTGTTATTTGCAGGATTTGACTGCCTCAGCAAGACACCACAGTATCAACACTAAACTACACAGGGGCTCAGAAGCTCATGATGAAACCATGCTCAGTGTGTCTAGCTGGTGCCATCTCTTCTTGTATTGATGGCCAGAACTGGCCAGCTCTGTGTTCAAAGACCAGAAATAACAATGATTTTTTTAAAGATCTGCCCTAACAAGATTATTTACCAATTTACAGATATTCTCAGAAGCAGCAAATTGACAGTAATTTTCCAATCTCCATATTGCATGTGGGAAGCAATGTGAACTCCTTGCATACACATTGGTCAAATTGAATTCCTGGCAAGAGAGTATTGGACTGGTTAAAGTACAGGTCTCCAGATCTTCAGATGTTGATATGTGAGAATTCTTTCTGATTTTCCTTAAAGCAGAAGCTTTTACTATGAGTGGTGTAATGAAACAACTTGAACATTAACAGCAGGTGTCCTGGAGTTAAAAGAACATCATGACACCCCTAGTGTGATGCTGATGTCTTGAGGCAACATAAACCCAGTAATGAACTACCCATAAAAGTGATTTCACTTACTTTTATAAAAAGGAAGGATTTTAATGGGACATTTTGTAGGCAGCAATAATTTCATGAAAAGAAGAAAAATTTTTGTTTCATCTAAATGCCACAAAAACTGTTCCCACTACCCAATTGCTTTGACCAAATCTGCTACAGTATTTTTTAATAACTATCCTCACTTCATTTTAGCATCTCAGGAAACAAACTAAAATTCAAGTCAGCAATTAAAAAAATGAACTGTTGTCATAATATGCCACCTCCATTAAGAGAGAAAAAAGTGCTGTAAAATCCAAGCTAAACTTTAGCTTTCCTCCAAGAACAAAAAATGCCCAGTGTAGCTTCAGACATGGATAACACTAGACAGCACCTCTCATACTTATCTTTCTCTATGCATGCATTATTTTAAGTCTACCTATTAGCAAAGAGCTCCTTTCCATAAGCTCTGGCTTTATAAACTCAGCAGAGGCTGAATAAGCCAAAGTCAAGACCCCATTAACCTCTGATTTCATATTCCTCAGAATTACACAGTAAACCTCAGTAGCCACAATTTGTTTTCATCTCTTAATCAGATGATAAAAATTCAAGAGCAATTTCCACTTGTGCTGCACTATGGAGTTGTAAACATTTATGGGGACATTAAAAACTGGCCATCAAGAACAGTAATGTGCAGACTTTTACATCTTACACCATCTCCCCACTGTTGAGGCATCTCTGACACCTCCCCAGCAAAGCCAAGCAGGGGGAGTAGAGAGAGCGGGTGGTTTGTTTGGAGTAAAATAATAAAACAAGTTTGAAACTAACCCAAATTTTGTGAAGTATCAAATATAATTTCTTACACTGAAAAGGGCAGTAGGCACCTGGGGGAGGAGGGACAGAAGGAGGAACATGCTTGTTCCAAATGGAGTAACCCCTTCCCAGCCATTGCCACCTGCTGCAGGCAGGATGCTGGGAAGGAGGGATGGTGACAGTTGTGTCCCTGGACTGCCCCACTGCCCCACCCCCAAGCTCCTGTGTTCTTGTCAGCCCAGATTCCTCAGGCACACAACCAGAAGGGCTGCAGCTAGGGCAAAAAGCTGTAAAAGGCTATTTAGGAGGGAAATGCTCTGCAGGCCCAGGTACGGTCACTTGGCAGAGCAGTCAGGCCCTACATCCAGGTCCTGCTATGATACTTCTGTGAGAAACGAGTTAATGGGAATTGGCTTTCGCAGAGTGTTATATGGTTTGATATTCAATATTACAATGTTGGCTTTGGCAAATACTAGCATAAATAGTACATGTTATAAAATGATTAATATTGTTGCAGTTGTAAAGTTGTCTTTCACCAAGTGATGTGATTTTATATGCTGTAATCTGGGTTTTATGAGTTTGCATTAGACGAACCTTTGCTGGCCAAACTCTCAAGGCACAAACATAAAAGGAGTAGGACTTCATCCAATGAGGACCCTGACGACCACAATGACAAAACTGTGCCGGCGCTGAAAGGAGTAGTTTAGGGTCAGACTATGTAAAACCAAAAATGAATATGCAAGACACTGATGCAATACCAGAAGTATAAAAAGCAGAACCACCATATTTTTGGTGCACCTCCAGCATTTTGCCACGTGCTCAGCACTGTCCCTTTTGCTTTGCCAAATTTTTTTGTTCTCAATAAAACTTTCATAGTTCATTCCATCTTGGGGTCTGAGGCATTTATAACATATCCCCTGCCTGCTGTGTCTTGGTTTAAGACAATTTTAAGGGGTGGACACACTAAAATTAGTTACTTACCCTAAAGTTTTAACTAATCTCTTTCCACAAATGAAGAGAAAGCAGTACAAGTGGATATAAGTGAAAAAATTACAGTTTACTAAACAAAATGAAATAGCAAGAGGCAAAAAATAACAATAATAGTCACTAGCTGCAAAGTTTCTGAAATCTCGTGGGCTCCCCAGGAGGAAAGATAAATTCAAAATGGTGGAATGACCCCTCCAAGATGGCGCCCTCTGCAGGTGAGCAGTGTGGGGAGACAAAGGGAAAATGGCAGCCTCCCTCTGCAGGCAACCACATGGTCCAGGAGACCAAAGGGAGAAGGAGGGCAAACGCTGCTCGGCTCAGCCTTCCCCTGGAATAAAAACTGGGGAGGGTAGGAGCTTATGCAGTACTTCTAGTGGTGGATGGGAATTGCTGCTGTGCGTGGGGTCAGTGCTGCCACTTGCTGCTGCCTCCTGCCACCCACTGGACTCCCCAGTGCTGCTGCTGCTGCCTCAGGTTCCTACTCCAATGGGGGTGGGGGGGGAAAAACAGACTCCTGAGCACCTACGAGAGGGGGCCCAACCCTGGACTGGCTCAGATTTCAGGCTGCAGACAGGTGTTGCAGAATTCATTCTGAAACAGTCTCTGTGAAATGCAGCTTCTCAGGTTGCTGCTGTTGCAATTAGAGCTAAAAGGCAAGAGAGGCAAGAGACAAGAGAGCTCTGCCTTCATTCTTCTAGCTTGGTTCTACTAGGGAGGTGTCAGAGATGCCTCAACAGTGGGGAAATAGTGTAAGATGTAAAAATCTGCACATTGGTGTTCTTGATGGCCAGTTCTTAATGTCCCCATAAATGTTTACAACTCCATAGTGCAGCACAAGTGGAAATTACTCTTGAATTTTTATCATCTGATTAAGAGATGAAAACAAATTGTGGCTACTGAGATTTACTGTGTAATTCTGAGGAATATGAAATCAGAGGTTAATGGGGTCTTCTAAAAGGATCCTGGCAACCCTCCAGCCCTGTGGTTCCATTTTCCAGCCACAGGGTCTTAGAGAGAGAGTAACAATTTGGGACACATTTAGATATTGCATATGTCAGGAAAATGAATCCACAAACACCAGAGGTTTATGTCCAAAAAGGAGACAGAGGAGTCCTGTAACTTTATTCATGAATAAAGGGAGAGGTCATGGGCATTTCCCATTGGGTCTCTCAAATTGTTAGAGGATGCAGCCTCTTTTTATCCTAATTTCCCCATTAGCTGAGGTACTTGAGAGGTACAGGCTCCCTGAACTGCCTGATACAGATCCCCTTCTAATGTACATTCCCCCCCTTTTGTTTTCTTTGTGTCTCTGTTCTTTTGCTCTAAATCCAGGGATTTAGCACAGCCTCAGGTGAATAACAGTCCGTGTCAATTAATGGAATTCCTATGGAATTTTGTGATTCCTCCCATTGCTTCTTTCACCTATCAGTATCTGTCCTTATCTACCAGCTGGCCTCACATTTGTTTGTAAAGACATCTCCCTCTTGTTCCTTTCCAATACAATAACTTTTTGGGTTACCCAGGGCACTGTCCATATCCCCACCTTAGCCGCAGCCCCCGTGAGCACAATTATCCCTAAATTCGCATATTTAACTTAGTGCATCTAAGTGTAACTGATGCGTCACCAGTGCCACCCTGCACAGCTGTGGCAAGGGACACAGGGGCACTGCCTCAAGGTGGCCACACCCCATCTGAGGGGCCACTGGTGCCCCTGAGGCTCTGGGCACGTGTGGCTGTGAGAGCACAGCAGGACCCTTCATCACAGGGCCACCAGCATCAGCAGAAACCTTGGAGAGAGACCTTCCTGGTCTCAGGCAGCCCCTCAGAGCTGGTGACAGCATGGACATTCCAGACTATAAACACAAAGCCTCAGTGGATCGCTGTTGATAAAAGTCATCCAGAAGCACAAGAGTTTAAAGCATGGTTTTAAATAGAAATATTTAAAACCTTGCTACTTGGTTAAGCACTGAACAGCTTACAGTGAGAGTTTTTGTGGAGATTTTAGCATGATAAAAATATTTATTCCAAGCATAAAGGTATGGTCACTATCAAAAATATTGCTTTTACATGCAATTAAATGAGTGCTTTTGCGTTACCTGACCAATTATATGGAAACCACCAGGACGACCCATGCTCTATTAATATATACAACCTTCTCTAAATTATTGAAATGTCAAAATGAATCTGCACTGAACATTCTTAGCATTACCCTCAGCCAAGTGGCTCTTATACACAGTAGTTTGATGCAGAGATCATACATCAAGAAACAATCAAACAGATGTGTTACCAAATGGCATGTGTTTAGAGAACCTGACAGTATTGTTGTTTCCTCTCTGCAGGCTCTTTAGACCTACCTATGCCCTTAAACCCATAGTCACATCCTACTATAAAAAATACAGATTGGTATAAAAAGTCCTGTGGAAAGGATCCTGCCCCTGATTAAAATCTATTGGGCTTCCAAAGGCTAAGACCTAACCTCAGGTCCTCTCAGCTCAGCAGCTTCAACAAGACATTTGCAGCAACATTAATCAGCATGAGGTTGATGAGAGGCGTAGTGCAATTTATTTCATCTTAATTATAATTTAAAATTTTAATGTCAGAAATTTGACAAGGGTTTGAGCAAGTGGAATTCTTGCCTCAACAGCAATTAACGTCAGGCAGAGAAATATGCTCAATCCCAAAGGAAAGCAATGAATGTGCCCTGTAACAGCAATGCAGTTCTAATTGTTCTGTTGGTGGCTGACAGCAAGTGGGCTGCTTCAGAAGCCCAACTCTCCTTCCCAAACATGTGTGCCTGGTCTCCAGCCAGAAGTAGGCTTTACCACAGGGTCACTTCTAGCAAATTGCAGGCTTTTGGGTAAGGAGCCACTGGAAGGCAAGATGCACCTCTAACAGAAGCAGATATCATTAGGTTGTGATGCATGCGCATTTTCCTGCAGCAGGACACAACAATGGTCTTGCTGGGAAGGAAGAGGCAGGGAAGGGGCTCCCAGAGCTGGCACTGGGAGTTTCCCTCTGATTCCTGGTCTCATGCAGCTGAAGCACAAGGCCAAACAGAGGCCTTATCCCTAAAACATTAGACTGGAGATGTCTCACCCCAGTGGGAGTGAGAGCATGAGGCCCAGCCTGGGCAGTGAGAAAAAACAGACTCATGGTTTGGATTATTCTCAGGACTCGACTCTCATCCCTGTGACTGCATGGGACCATTTACATTTGTGTAAACCTGTGCTCCTTAAAACATGGGATATCCTGACACCACGGCCTGAGACCAGAACTGCTCCTTGCACACCTGGGTGGGCTAACAGCCGGTGTCACAGTGCCTCCTTTTCTCACTTGCAGCACATCACACTTCCTAAGTAATGCATATATCTTACAAAACCTCTTATTTTGACCCTATGAATGCCAGACCACAGCTGTAGCAAGCCTACATCCATTCACTTGGCAGCCTTCACAACAATAAAAAAATTCCTAAAATACAGGGGTCAGATTCCATAGGGCAACTCAGGCTGTTGGGATAAAGGGTCAGACAGTATGGATTCAAGAAACTTAAGAGAAATAGTAGAAATTAAAATGAAGACTAGAATGAATCATTACCTAGGTAAAGGACATGACAGAGACTATTGAGAGAGGAGAAGCTTCCCAATAGCAATCTGTAAAGTACTAAAAGAAAGAAAACAGTCATGTGATGAGAAGTCTCTCTGCACAGCAGAAGAGATTTCTGTTTCTTTGGCAGCAGACCTGTTTTCCTTATAATAGCACCTTTTAAAAATTATCTTTTACAGGCAAGGTGATTAATAATAGAGGTTGGAATAGAGCAGTGCTATTCCTTGGTAGTGCTCAATGAGCAGGTGTCACAGGAGATGGGCATTACTGTGTGTACTTAACCACAGCTAACAAATGGGATTTTAAAGTACAAACCTTCTCCTAGCAAGTTTTTTCAAGAATGAATATAAGCAGGAAAACAGTCTGTTAACTCAATTATTTGTGACTGGGTATAGAATTACATTGCATTTATACCACTAACACAAGAAAAGCCTTTGATGGAAAAGGGGTTTATATCACAACAGCTGCTATGATGTCAGGCAGGAACAGCTAAAGCTACTGGATCCTGTAGGCAGAAACTAGGAGCAGAAGTTGGAATTGCTTTTCTAAAACCAGCAGAACCACAAATAAGCTCATTCTCCTTCTTAACAATAACTTTAACCATGTATTTGGCAGTGCCACCAACATTTTCATGAGGCTGCATTAATAATGTTTCAAACAATTTGACATATGTAATGTCCTTCCTTAGTTCTTGTTTACACATATATTAAGGAGCTAATCTATGCAATTTACATTGAAGTGTGTTAAGAAATGGCAGTTTCATGGCGAAAAATCACTATCTCTCCTTAAGAACTGCCCCAACACAGCCTGGCGAAAAGCAAACCAAAGTCCAAGGCTGCACAGATCTGGCACTCAAGGGAAAGGACAAGCCCAGATCGTTCTAACAGAGCTGATTCCCCCAGCTGTTGTCCACTCTGCCTTCAGCATTTCCACCTGGTGGGCAACAGCAGGAGCATGGACCCTGTCAAGTGACACTGAGCACATGGGATGTGGCCCAGCCACAATCTGGAAGTGGACATGTGAATTATGGGCTTGACGTTGAAAAAACAGAATTAGACTGGAATGAATGCTACAGTGAGTAATTTGAGTGTGTCACAGAATCAAGGAATAGTTGAAGGCGGAAGAGACATCTGGAGCCAAAGAACTTAATGGAGGATTAACTGGCAAAGGTGTATTTGTTTTCCATGCAACACAAACACCCCTAGCAGTTTAACTCCAGTGTATAGTGAACTGATGACTTTTTTTTACAAAGACAAGTACTTTTACTGTGAATTTCCTGCTAAAATTCAGAATTGAATCTCAGCCCAGACAAACTTGTGTGCTCACACTCCCATTCAGACAGCTTTGAATGCAGCCTCCCTGCCCAAGTCTTCAGCTGTCTGACATCCACGGGCAGCGAGTCCTGAGCCCCAGAGGGACTGAGGGAGCCTGATGGCCCTGTCACCTTGCTGTGGGTGCTAAGGGCACCCAAGCTATGCACTGATCTGCAGGAGGAACTGCACACAGCTCTAGCTGAGGCACCTGCCAGGAATAAACCACACAGAAATGTCTGCAAAGTCTGGCAAGGAACAGATCACATCTGTAAATCTGAGAAGTTTGTCAAGGGACCGATCACGTCTGTAAATGTGACTGCACAGTTCTGGGCCTATAAAGATCCATTTTTAAAGGCTTTTCTCAGGACCTTGCTTCTGAAAAACCTTACCTTGTGACCACACAGATTTTGCTTTTCTGACCCCTTGTACTTTAAACAGTTATTCTTCCAGGTGAGTCTTCCTCTATCCCTGAATTAAGACTTGAAACTTAAATAGCCGGCACTGTACAGCGGGATATAGGGAATTTGACTAATAATAAAAACAAGGGTGCCAGGGTTCGCTGTTTAAAAACCCATCCGAGGAAGTGTTGTGCATGGGTAAAATAGCAGTGCCAATACTAGATTAAGGAACTCAACACATTACACTGAGCCCTCACTATTCAAGAATGGCTTTTGAAATAAGACAACACAACAGGATAACCACCTGCTGGTTTGTGTCACCTCACTGCTTGATGTTCAGTGAGCAAACACAGCCTCTTACTGCACGACTTGGGTGGGGGTTGTAAATTTTGGTAAATTGTCCTGCAGGCTTCATAGAACTGACACAAAAAATAATTCAGATGTTCTGCCAACAGCATTGAAAATAATTTCTTAAGCACAGAGCAGTTAAACTGGTCTGTTTCTATGCAGTAGTGTCTGGTTATTACTGTTTTGACACCAATTCTTGGGAGCAGAGAGTGATTCATATCTGCACAGCCTTCTCTCATTCCTTATTTAAGCACAGCACAGCAGCTCAGCCACTGGGGCCTAGGATCCATGCTGGGATGTGGGACAGCAGCACAGAGGAGCCATGGCCGAGGTTTGGTCACCAGCCACATCTCGGGCTTTGGAGATGTCAGATGGAAGGAGACCACATGGCTTGGGGACCTGTGCAGGAGCTGTGATCAGATGTAGTCGCAGAGAGCTGATGCTTGGCATCACATGAAAAATCTAGAAAGCATCCCCAAAAGCTATGAGCTTTAGCTACTCCCAATGCACTCCAACTTACAGTGTATCAGAGTATTCCTTGTGCTTTATGCTCTTTGATCCTGTTATGGCTCTCCTGCTATTTTAAAGTCATTACCCATGAAATAAAATGCTTGTTTAAATATGAAATTACAGCTCCCTGATTGCAGAAACTTATGGAAAATGAGGCTTGCAGGGCTGATTGAATTTGAGCTATTAAACAATTACAGATTCACTGATTATGGACTAGCATGCGCTTCCATTGAAGAGACAGAAATTTCAGTGAGTCTTACTAGCTAAGGATGTGAGATAATAACCTTTTTATTTAATTATATTTTTGATATATTTTTGTGTAGTTGTTGGCTTTAGGTGCAGCAGTGAGATGCCTAAAAATGAAACAATAATTTTCTATGTGACAAATTACTTACATTGCCTGAATTTTGAGTTTGAGGTAGAAGTCTTTAAAGAATACAAGAAATAAATCACAGAACATCTCTCTCTCTATTCTCTCTTATGTAATGGCAGTGAAAAATGCACAAGGAAATTACTGACAGGTGGATATGTAACTTGATAGTAAACTTCAGTGCAGAATCACCTACAGACACTGTAAGTAAAGAGAGTGAGAATAAAGCCAAGTGATCTGGTCCCTTCCACAGGGGCAGATCCCTCTCTGCATCCTGAGACCCCACTTCTGCAGAGTAGTGGTTTTGTGTGTCACCATTATTCCATTAGAGATAGGCAAAAACTGCAGCCAAGGTAAAACCTTCCAAAAGAGATAAAAGAACATGTTCAACTGGAAGCTCCTTGTCTTTCCACGAAGATTACTCTTTAATGGGATAGAAAATCTGTACTGTAGATTTTCTGGCCCTGGGAGCTGTATAGATATGAACTTTAGCACAATAGGTAATGTAAAGACAACCCAAACTGGGCATGGACTAGAAGAACCACAGTTTGCTTATTTTCAAGTCTAGAAGTTGAGTTATGGAGCAAGGAAGGGCTCAGCATGGTTCATAAGTGGTTCACATTTTTCACATGAAAAAAAAGGATATGTGTAATTAACATATAAACATCTTTCTTACATGGAAGGGAAGCAAAGAAAAAAGAAAGATATAAAAATATTTTGGCACACATGCTATTTCATGAAGCTGTTCTGGTAATTTAGCCTTTTACTTTTCTGTACTTTGCATACATGACTGTTGTTGAAACACACTTCCTTCCCAGGAAGGGTAAAATAACTGATTGAGACAACTCGAGAAGAAACTAGAAATCCTGAGATTTCATTTAAAATTACATGAAAATTGAGAATAGCCTAATTCATGTGTGGAAAAGCCTTACCCCTTTTAAAACCTCACCTTTCCTGGAGAAGGCAGGGCACCCTGGCAGCACCAGGAGCTCACTTTGCCAACAGTTCAGGGAATCCCAATGTTAACTCCCACAGTGAGACAAACCGAGTCTCCTCAGTAAAGCCAGACCTTCCCTCGCTGTCTGCTGTGCTTTGCCAGAGGAGGTCAGCAGCACTCAGCTCGGCCCAAGTTTCTGACTGCATCCACGTGGAGCAGCACAAAGGTATCTACACAATGGAAAATCCCTTTTGCCACTTCATCTTAAATGTTTTAGACCATTTCTATATTATCCAGACTTATCAACACCAGGGCTGCAGGAAGGAGAGCTTTGCAGTCTAGCTCATGTCACGGACCACATGGGAAGGCAATAATTCTCACACACTTGAACACCCTTAAAATGCTTCATTTTATTCCAAATCTCCTAATTCTGATCCTGCCAGAGCATGGAGCTGTTGGTGAGGGGAAGCACAGGAGTATTTGAAGGGCAGAGCAAATTAGAGCTGCTGTAATTTCTTCAATCTGTATTTGCATTTCACCAACTGAGTGCAGGTAAAGAGCTGTTTGTGTTGGGTCTTACAAACCTGATTATTTTACTCCATCAGGCATAGTCTTAAAAGCCTTTTCCATTTACCACCTACTGTTCCTCCTGTTAGCAAATTTCCTCACAATTTTTTGTCACGTGACCTCAAATGCACGCCCTCAATAGGTTTGTCACAGTTTTAAGATAGCACTTCTCTTTTAAAAACCTTTTCCCTAAGACAAAACCTTTAAGGCCACTGCAAGTAAATTTAAGCACCATGGTGCATCCCTGCACACAACACCTGGGGAAAATGTCCTACCCTGACGTGCTGATGGTGTTCCTCTAGAGGCTTTCCTCTCTTTTCACTGACCTCTGCAGCAAAAGTACTGGATTTTTCCTGAAGGTCCAAACAGGCAAAATAGTGTGACACAGCTCCAGGACAGGCCTGCCTGCTAAATTGATTCCTTAGCTCTGTCACTTTTTTGTGCACCCAGGCACACCATGCCTACTGAGCCTCTACTGAGATGACTGCAGCATTTCTGTTTGTGCCTGTGTAACTCTAGGGGTTGGCTGTGCAACACTTTGTGTTTGGGCTGCTACCAGGGAATAAAAAAAGGAAAGATCTTGTGGCTTTATCTCAGCTTTGATAGAGATAAAATGTCTCATTCAGTCTGGAGGGGGAAATCACTTTCAAGCATGGAAAAGTGGCTAGAAGCATCACACAACATCTGGAAGGGCAGGACATGCCAAGAACACTCTAGCAGACCTCTGGTCAGAGGTGGGTCTTCCCCTCCAGCTCTGACACCCCAGACAAGTACCCAGACCAGAGGAATTTGCAGATTCTTCCCCAGACCAACTTTTCCAGTAACTGGCAGGTACAGCTGAGACTCACTCTAGTGATTTACATGGAAAAATGCAGATTATAGGCCCCCATGCTGTCGCTGAAAGTAAACACTGCCTCATCCTAAGCTACACAATTGCTTGAATAATTGCCTATTAATTTTCAGGTGTCTTCACTGCTTTTGACTTTCAGTTATATATGTATACAAATATATACAAACATGCACACACAAATACTTCAAATATCTTAAATTACTTGGCAGAGATAGTGAACATTTTATCTTTCTGCCCATACAGTGTACAGTAGCTGGGTGAGGACAACAGGGACTGAGAATTATGAGCCACAAAAGAAGATACTGTCTCAGATTTGAGATGGCTCCAACCCACCCAATGTCTGCCTTCTCCAAAAGTAGATTGAATTTGCCACTGGCAAGCCAAGCCCATCCAAGCAAACGCCTGCCTCTGAGTCCCTGTGTGTGCCAGCACAGCCATCGCCTCGGGCTGCCCTTGCAGCTCAGACCACTGCTGCACACACTTAAAGATGCTTTTAGTGTTGGCTTTGACATGGGGCTGCAGACATAAATGGCACAAATCTGACTGGAAAGACTAAGTAACATCTGCCATGAGAATTTAGGCTCCTGACACTTTTGAATGCTTTTCAAAATGTTTACTAAAATCTTGCCTGTAGAGCATCATCTCGGAGCTGAGATTTATTACATGGAGAAACAATTCCCCCAAGGAGAAGAAACCTACCCATCCTGCCTGTCTGGCATAACCAAACACATCCTGCCCTGGTGTCACACAAACTGAAGTTGGACAAAGTGAATCTCTCCACCTTCCCATACTGTTCACCATGTTAACTCCCATCCTTTGCTGATTCCCATGATGCCACTAAACAAAAACTTTTAGTTATCAGGCCGAAGTGCCTCCCTGTTCCCTGAAGCTCACTCTTTTTTATGCTCCTGCCAATAATAAAAAATATTTTTGCTGTACATTATTTTTCCATGGCACAAAGCCATAGATGTAACTTTGCTGGAGGCAAGCAGCTGCTTTTGAAGGATACTGCTTTCTGCTGTTCAGACCAAGTAACATGGGAAATATCAACAGCATTATCACCAAGCTCAGGATGCCAAACTGCTGCACAGTCTTGAGAATTTTCTTTTGAAGTATTAGCGAAAGAATTAGAAAGAAAATGCAGAGTGGGTTATTCAAATGTCAGTGGAAAACCAAAATATGTGGTGGGCAGGTTGTGGAATATCACTGGAACAGTAAAACAGGAAAGGGTTTGACAGTTCCCTGCTGACAATATGGCTGGCACTTAAGGAGGGAAAAGAGGGTGCTCTGCCTCCCTGATTTACCAAATAAAGAGTGCAAAAGAAAACCCATCAGAGAAGACACCCACACAGAAGGAAATATCAGAGCTAGATGTAAATCCCATTCCTTGTAAACTGGAAACTACATGATGTATGCAGATTAGCATTTGTCAGCTTCAGAATAAATGGGTTATCTGGAGGGATTTGACTAATGAGTAAGTGAAACTGTTCTGGCAAAAGGAGCTAACACCTAAAAAGCAAGACTTTAGTATATTTTAAAGCACAGAGTTCCTTTTACTTATTCTTTGCCATTTTTGGTGCCTGAAGTTAATAGCAAAGGCTGGTTTGCCCCTGGGCAGGGATGACTGGAGGTGCAGCGGGCTGCACTCAGGCAGGTGAAGCTGAGGGAGCACAGCACTGGGGCCACTAGTGCCATGGGGCAATCTGGGCAGAGGAGGGAGGATTACATACTCCATAGCCCATGAGCAGGCCCTGGGGCTGCTGCAGCTGCAGGCAGAGCCCAGGGTTCAGCCTGGCCTAGGGACAGGGGGGCAGAGCTTGCCTTGTAGCTGCACAGCATCTCCCCAAACCAGAGATAATAAAGCACTGCTTAACTACCTGAATTATGAGACAGCATCATTTGTAAAGCTTCAGGGGGTTGTAAACAAGGAATGTGCTTGCATCATATTGCAGTGGAGCATCATGGTCTAGCAGCTCATTTAAGTTCCTCCCATTTCTCATTTTAATTTTTTTTTAATATCCAACTTCCCCTGCATACAGTAAGACTAATAGCATGACAGGCTTCTCTGCTAATCTTTGATCACAACAAATAATGATGTCTAATCATCTTCTCCTAGAACAGAGAACAGGTTCTGCCCATTTATAGGTGGCCTATGGGCTTTGTTAGTCTGTTTTCTTTTGTAAAGGACATAATTGAAGAGGATTTCAAGGGAGGTGGAGTCCAATTTAGCCTAACACGAGGGGTCCAATTTCAGCCCTACATGTAGGTATTTCCCCAATGAGAAGATATTCACCTGGAGCACTTTCTTTATCTTCATACAACAGAAACCCACCTACATGTGTCTGAACACCTAATGGTTGTGTTCGCTGCACCAAAGCAATTACAAATACTAAATCACAAGAGGCCAGAGGCTGTTACTGTGGCCAGACTATCCTGCTGGATATTCCATGAAGCAGAGTCACCTCGGTGCCAGACTAGGTGGACTCCCACTAGCAGGAGGTGGACTACATTATGCCAACCCCACCTTCAGAGTCTGCTAGAATTGGGAAAAAACTGAGCTACCAGGAAAATATAGGCAGATTTCACCTGGGCAGGGGAACTCTGCAGCCTGCCCTGACTCAGTAAGTTTTATCAATGTGAAGCAGCACACAAGAGCTGTTCCATCAGAGACAGGAGCTTCCCTTGTCACTCACCTGAATCCTCTGTGGTCAACTCTATTATGAACAGTGCAGCAGCAAGCAGCTTACCAAAGTTTTATGGCAGGTGCCTTTTTCCATATCTCACAGTCATTAAAAGGTCGGCTTACTGTAAATCCTGTGTCTCAGAAAGTCTGGACACGGATGCAACTCTCTCACGAGCCTGAGGCGGAAAATACACTTAGGAAAAAAGAAGGGCAGAGAAGGAAGGTCCAGCCCACTTCCTCCATCTTTTGGGACAGGAAAACCATCCTCTGTAGCATGCATAAACCTTGCATTCAAGCACTGAAACTCTGTGACACTCACCTTCTCTTACTCCCATTGCATATTGCTTTTCCTCCTCCTATGCTTGGAGATGGGAAAGCAAAGAGCCAAGTGGATGGGGCAAAGAGCATCAGTTGCTGGAAGTAGTAAACAGTGGAGTTTTTATCAGCTAAAGGAGGGCAGTGGCAACCAGTCAGCAGCATACAGGGGGTCATGGTGTATTAACTGCAAATCATCCCATGCACATGGCTTTTTTTAGGAGGAAGCTTTTAAAAGCTTGTCTGTGAAGTTTGAACGGTGGTTCAAGATGGCTCCCTCATGGACCAGCACCTGGATTCTTTGAATAAAAGATCAGTGTGAGATTTTCTCTTTCACCACATGAAGTTAAATCCCCTTCTATGTTTTCCTCTTGAGTAGATCAGTATCATTTGCAGTCACAGCTGTGGAAAGAGTCACACCACATGAAATGCTGGGAAAAATCGAGAGACTGAGGCTTCAAAATAGACACTTCTCTAAATAAAACTCCTTTCGCAAAAAAACCTGTTAAGTTCAGAAATTATCTGAATGTCAATTTTATATCTTAAACTGTAAGGTATATTATCTCTTTTTAAAAAAAATAAATGCCATGCTACTGAGGTCTGATCAGCTAATGGCCCTGAAGCATGTTCCTGCTGTCCAACGTACCAACCCTGTGCTCCGTCTGCACTGGTGGCTGTGAAGGCGATAACCAGGAGATGAATTGTCCACCTGCTGTTATTACTGTCTCTGCCAAGAAGGATGCCAGTCATGATTGCCACATCTGTTTTCTAACAGATATTGGATTTACACTGCCAACTTATTTTTCATAACTCACTAATGAATAATAAGATGGAAGGACCTCCAGCAGCACAGGCAGAGAGCACATAGCATCAAACATTCATGTAGGTGACTGTAAGTATCGACTTTTCTCAAGATAAAGTGAACACCATATGGGACTGTATACAGAGCATCAGCTTGCAGATAGAAGTAGGGCTGGTAGGAGATCTTTGGCCACAATAAATACTGTTTTACCAAGCCCCAAACCTGCTGCTGCTGAGCAGCCCTGATATCTGGGACATGGGGAGGGTTCTGCAACTCTCACTCAAACTCATCTTGATGCCAAGAGTGCCTGGAGGCTTTCAGACTTGTGAAAATCTGGGTTCAGTGCGTCTCAACTAAAATCAATCAACTGCCCCAAACCAAAATCTAAGACAGTTTGCTTTGAACCTGCTTAGCAATCATTGCTACCCATAGCTATCAGCAACCAAAGGATGATACAACCAGTATGAAACCTGCTGTGAAAACAGATTGAAAATACAAAAAAGCTGAAAACCTGGTCATCTAAATTATTTACAGAAATCTCTTTCTGTTTCACTGATCTGTGGCACCCAGAGGAGAGTGGGAGGAAGGCTGTTCCATGTCTGCAGCAATTGGAGCACATGCTGAAGGATCACTCCAGGCCCACAGTGAGTGCACAGTAATTGGGGAAGGCAGCATGTGCCTGTGCTAATTGTGGCAGTCAGCTGGGCCAGAGCTCCCATGCTGTTCCCAGAGTCACCAGCACTGGCAGCCCAGGGAAGCCTCGAGTCATACTCAAAATGAAGCTCTTGATACAGGTTGCTGTTTTCAAAGACATCTAAAAATGAAGTCCCCATCAGGGTAAATAGAATTTATTTCCTCCCTTAACATGAGCAAACTTTTTAATTAAGACACAGGCATTAATGTCATCTTGCAAGCATGGCTCAGAATGCAAATATGGCTCTTAATTGTTTCAGAAAGGCTGGAAGAGACGGAACTATATTAAAAGTATTTATTGGTTGTAGCAGCACAGAAGTCTTGCAGTCTAGTAGTGAGGGGACGCATCTTTGGCCCTGTTGTAGAATGAAAACACAGAGGTCCTTACAAAGCATGTATTTCTAGGTAAACAGCTGCAGAATGAAATAAAACTGTAATGCCAAATGTGAAAGAAATAACAAGGATCAACCATTCTTGATCTGCAGATTAAGATGTCTTTTGCTTGATGATAATATTTCACATTTTGGGTCTTTTTATTGTAACAAAGTGATTAAAAGCCAGCAAGAGAAGTCCTGCAGCCAGGTAGCCCTGCCATGATTCCCTACAGGCAGGAGGCTGGTGGCAGGAGCAGTGCCAGCGGGGCAGCACCCCAGGAAGGCTGCACGTTCCCCACCTGGCACCCCAGAACTGGGCTGTCCCTGCCCTGCAGGTCAGAGCTGGGGCACAGCACTGCCTCCCCTCAGGCTCTGCACAGGGCAGGCGCTCCAGAAGCACAGCTGAACCCCGGCTTGGCACAGAGGGTTTTATTTCCAAGGCTCTCTGCCAGCAGAAACCTCAGCCTGCCAAAGAGCTCCCTGCAGATCTCCCCAAGGCCTCACCAGCGAACACATCTTAAAGAACACGTACCTTAAAGAAGACTTAGCTTGTGAACTAGTTGCTGAAGTTTCACTTGCAATTACAATTTGTGCAGAAAGGGTTGAGGACCTTGTGATTTCTATTCATGGCATGTCATAGAAGCAGCCAAATTAAAATCCTTATCATTAAGGAGCTGATAGCTCCTCTAATTGCAAGCCTGTTTCTGTGTTAGCTGGAGGGAGCGGCATGACACACTGGCTAAGAGAAGCAAATCTGCTCATAAAATAGGAAAACTTCTAACCAAAGAGATTTGCCTGAGCCATTAATTCCTTTAAAGAAAGTACTAATTTAAAACAAATCACTTACATAATTTGTGCTGTCAATACAAGAACATTCTTCTGAGTTAAATCTTTTTGCCATGTGACTCACCTTCCTACAGAGCAGCCATTCATCACTGAAAAGAAAAATTTTATCCCTGAGGTATGAGTCACACCTTTCTACTGTCCTTCAGACTAAACCAAGTTTCCCTTTACCTTACACAGAGTACATTTTTTAAGAGCTGATGAGTTAAACAATTGAAATGTAGATCCATTTGACCAGAATAATTCAAGAACAAATATTAAAATCTTCTCATCTCAGGCACCTTTCCCCTATGTGGTTATGATTCTGTGTGAAATGATGATCTGTCACTTGAGGGAGAAAATCCAGGAGGATACAGAGCTGGTGCAGGTTTAAACAGATTGTTCATTATCTTTTGAGGTCAGAAAAATAAAATTAAAAGATAGAGATAATTGCATCACGCAATAAGGGATTGGCATGTTTTGCAGAGCTTGTTTTGTGAGCGCAGTGCTAAAATGGAGTGGTTTTGCTCTAGGAAGAGGCTGCAGCACACAGCCAGCCAGGCAACACATTTACCCTAAGTGGAGACAGCCTGGAGCCCACGGGAGAGTGGCTGAGGCACTAACCAACCTGGGGCCGCTCCACAAAAAGCTCCATTGCTTATGTCACCAAAACTGGGGGAAAAACAAAAACCCTCTAGCAACATATTTAATGTTAGAGAGTCAAGGCACTACTTTATTATCTGGCTAGGATGTTGCTCTGGCCAGGATGTACCACAGAAATCATCTCATCCACACATAGCCCAGGCGTGCAAAGAGAATCATTCCATGACACATGGCTTTTACTAGATTTTTCAGATATTTTATACAGTCAAAATATATAGAAATTTATTGGGTCAGTGTTCATTGGTCCAAAGTTTCACAGTTCTTACTATTTGGTTTTCTATTTGATCTGGATTTCTTCGCCTTCGATGTTAATTAGGTCTTCTTTCTTATTATTTTTTTTCCAGACCAGGTGTCTCAGACTAGCCAGGGCTGTTTTTTGGAGTCGATGGTCGGTTAATGACCACTGAGAGCTGTTATCTCCTGTGTATCTTCTGTGCTACTCCCAGTCTGTTGAGATGCTAAGGTCATCAGGCCTCACCTAGAGGAACAATGCCTTGGAAAGAAACTTTAGTTCCCTTCCTCTCAGGTAAAGGTGAACAAAACCCCTGATTAAAAAAAAATTAGACTAATATATTTTCCAACATTTACAGACTTACTTTCCAATACTTTGTCCAATTTGGAGAATTCAGCTGAAGACTAAAATTAGTAAGTGGTCTGACTGGATGAGGTGACTCTTCTAGCCCTAGGACTGCTCAGACTAAGGTTTAATACCAACCTCAGATCTCTCATTCGAGAGATTTATTCGAATATGGGGACAGTTAATGTGGCTGTGAACCACATCCAGCAGCCACCACCAGAATCTCAATACCTGCTCTTGCTACCCACAGGGCTTCATATTAAAGAAAATATATTCTTAATGCCCTGGAGTCTTTATACTCTTTATGCGAGGTCACAGTAGTGCACGGCAATGGACACAGCCCAAACAAGAGCAAGAAGGAGAAATCCCCCAGGTCTGCAGTGGGGCAGGAGCAGGACAGGGCCTCAGGAGTGGGATGGGAAGGGCATCTGGGAGGCCCCTCAGCAAGCTGGCACCCTCAGTGCTGGAACTCATGTAGAAAAATGAGTTATGGGAGCAGTTCTGGTGGCAGAGTTCGATCTGGGAAAACACCTGAAGCAGAAGACAAATGCAAGCCCTGCTGAAATGACCAGGAGCAGCAGGATAGCAGCTGATGGCATGTGTGACAGAATAGAGAGCATGCACCTCTCACTGCAGCCCTCCTGCAGTCAGACCTCCATCAAGCATTGCTAGATTAAAACACTGATGTAATTTTAAATATGATTTTTTTTCTTTTACAATGTGTTTTTCTTTTACAATATATTGCCTTTCAATTAGAATTTAGTATGAAATGGAGCAAAGACCCTCCTGGATTGCTGTACAAGACTGTTTTACTTAAGAAAGGGAAAACTAAAAATGGATTAAGAAAACTGTTCTTAAGAGTAAGATGTCTAAGATCACTTAAAAGTGTAAAGAAGAAAAAGCAGTCTCCATGAAACATAAAAAATTGTACAAAAATGGAAAAGCCACAAAAGGACAAAACAGAGAGCACAGAAAAACAAGCAAGCAAAACTACAGCCCTGTTTGTTACACACAAAACCTGATTGACAGAGGACACATTTTTCTAACAATTTGCCCCCTTAGATTATTGACAACTGGAGCCATGAGAAAATGACATTTCAGCTGTGTCCAGCTGTGCATCACTAGCACTGTATTCCCTGTGTGTTCATTTCAGATATTATTTTTTCCTTTACATGAGTTTTTTCACCTTTTCCAGGAGGGACTTACATCCTGGTCCAGAGCAGGAGCAGTAGCTTCAGTTTCTTGTCCCTATAGCTAGTGCCATGCTGCCATCAGTGCTTTCACAAGTGCTGTTCCCTTCACAAGTTTTCCTTGAAGAAGGAACAGCTTTATAAAAGATGTATATCATGCAGGATAGAGAAGTGGCAGTTTGCTTGTGTGGCTTAGGCTCACTGAGCCACAGCCTCAACATCAACGCTCAATGTCAGGCTTATCTCAACACAATACGCATTACTGGAGGACAAATGCCTGGCTAATCTGAGAAACGACAGCTTGTGGAGAGCTTCCATGGAAAACTCACAGAAATCTGAAGAAATTGAATAATTGAAAGATTTAGTATTAACATACAAATTAGCCAGCCTTTAGCTGGGCTTCCCTGATCAGAGAGTCTGAGTCCAGCAGTTACCACTGCAAACTCCCTTGTGTGACACCTTTACAGAACAAATGCAAAAAAGGGAGTGAGAAAAGGGAGTAGAAATTTGGTAGGGAATATCAGCATTCCAGAAAAAAAGATCTAGTTTGATATTTTAGGAGTGGAAAGAAAAAAACATGTACTATTTTTACGCCATTATATGCTTGAGCTCTGTGATTACCATATAATATGCAGATAACACAACTTAAGGAAACTTCATTGATGTGAAATAATCTTGATTAATATTTGCAATAATAGTAACAAAATGCATAAACCCCCCTAAAATTAGTAATTTTAGATTACTATCATGCTGGTTTTTTGTGGGTGGAACTGTTTGGTTAAGCCTACACTTTAAAAACCAGGGTGATAAATACATATTATAGCGTCGGCTTTTCGCAAATATTAAAATGGATGTTGTGTGTATGGTTTTTTTAATAAAAGTAGCCTTGTTATAAAGATACAGGTGTATAACAACAACTAATGCCTTTATTTCTTTTATTAACTAAATTTAGATATAGTGGTAAAATAACTAATATAGTTACTTTTAAAAGTTTATAGTTTTACTTACAATAATTGAACTGCCTGCTTGATTGGATAACATCCAAAGAACAGCACAATGAAGACCTCTGCTACTGATATGTCAACTATCAAAAATAGCCACCTGCAAGAACCCAAACTGGAGATGATAACACAAACTGAAAAAACCACAGCCAAGAAATAAGCACGCTCTAAAAATGCAGAACCAAGGAGGAACCAGGCTAAACAGTTCTTGGAACATGCAAACTAATTTGGAGAAAAGTTTGAATATGCATAAATGCCTATGAATAGGCATGAAGCTGATGCAATACAAAAAGTATTTAAGATGCCTCCATCAATGGCAGGTGTGCTTTTTGGCTAAGGGCCAAGTACCCAGCACTGTTCATTTGCTTTATTGTCTTTGTCCCCTATCGTCCTTTATCAAACTTTTAAATTTTAACAGGAAAAACTTCGTTTTTCACACCAGGAGCTGAATGCAACCCCTAGAGCTCAGGTCTCAGGTATGGTAGAACTCACAGCTTTATATTGTATATTCTGTTTCCAAAGGTTACACTGGAGCTAAAAATTCTCTCCTGCTGTCACTTCACATCAGGTTGCTTTTTAAAAATGTCTCTGCTGAAGGGATGCACTAAAGATTTGCAAACAGCAACCCAAAACCCCCCTGCTGCCTGTGAAGCTGGGTAAGTGTCTGGCACAGAGGATTTTCTTGGGTTTCTGACTTTCTATTTGGGCTTCCCAATCTCAGGGCTTTGAGTTTGGCCCTCTGAGAAAGACCAATCTGATTTTAGTTATGCCTCAACATAGGTTATACATGAGCTGAAAAATTACTTTAGGGGCTGTATATGTGCGGGGAGCTCTGTCCCCGGGGAGACTTCGCCTGGCAGCCAGTCGGGAGCGAGAAAGCTTCCATTGCTGGACTACAAGTGACCCCCCTTGCCGGTGGGGCAGATCCCTGGATACCGCGGAAAAAATGTGCGGGAAATCACGCTATAGGAGGGCCAAGCACATAAAAGCACTGAACTGCAACACAACCAGGGCCATTTTCTTTGAGTTTGTCAGAGGGAGCGGGGGGCTCTCCTGGAGGGTCAGCTCTGCCTCCCTCCCCCGTCGCCCTTTTCTCCCTGCGATCCTGCTCCTTCCCTGGCTGTCTGTCCTGCCCTGTTTCGCCGCTTCCCCAAGGCAGCTCCATTGCCGCGATAACATCGTGCTCGCTGTTTGCCCGACGGAGCCACCGCCGCCTGCGCTCAGCCCGGAGCTGCTTCCTCCTGCCCCCTGCCTGCAGCCAGCCCAGAGCCGCCGTGTGTTCCACAGCAGCCCCGCAGCTGCCGCGCTCCAGCCCTGACCACCTGCAGCTGCTCCCCAAGTCCGCCCGTAGGCACGGCAGCCTGTGCCTGTGCCTGGGCCTGGGCCTGGGCCTGCTCTTTGCCCACAGAGGACACACGCAGCTGCTGCTGCTGTTTGGAAATGACGCCCAGCCCGCAACGGGAGCTGCGCAGACTCCTTGCAGCTCGCAGCACGCTCCGTCTGTCAAACTCTGCCGACGGGGCGCCCGTGGTACAGCGGTAACGTTCTGTCCGGTATTTTCTTTCTCTCTCCATCTCTCTTTTTCCCTCTTTGTTCCTTTTTCTATCCCCCTTTGGTAGGAACACTTACCCTTCTTTATCAATAAACACTTCTCAGATACAATACTGCCCTGTTTGAGCTTTTTTGTCCGAGAAATCTACTGAGAAGAATCCTTCCCAACTGCCCCCTTTTACAGCGGGACAGGACGCCCTCTCACCCCTGACAGTGGAGCTGCACACTTTCTCTCAGTGTGGGTCAGGACATGTTTTTTCTCATTTGCTTTGTTGGAGATGTCGTTCCTTGTGCTGGTAACACGGAGGGGGACCAGCTGCCTGTTCTGTCACACAGTGCTAGCAGTGAAATACTTTGCCAAGTTTTAAAACGTAATTCAAACCAGCACATGATCCCTTGGGCTCTCTGTGCTCTCCCCAAAGCCACGGCAGCTGTGCCTGCCCTCAGGACAGACCATCTGGACCAGCTGCCAGCTGCCAGTCGCCTCCAGGCTCGCAAGGAATATGGGGTGTGTAGGCTCTCCAGGACCCACAATGAGGGAAGTACCAGGAAACATCAATATCTCTGCAAATCACAGTGCTAGACACTAGCTCCTTACTCCCATATCTCCTGCATCATCTCGGCGAGGAATCGCAGCCAGGCCAGAGCAGGAGTCCATTTCAATGCACACAAAGAGCTTGCTAAAATAGTACCAGTACTTTTAAATGTACCAAAAATGATTTAGTCCAATTCTGCTGACAGATTCTGTACAAGCAAGCAGCAATTCTAAATTTTCTGGACTGTTGATGAATGACCAAACACAACAGTATTTCATCCCATATGCAAAAATGTAAAGGCTTTGTAAAATCATTTATGCTTCAAATTGTACAGTGAGACCAACAGAAAGCAGAAGTGCTGATACTCTGTTCCAGCTTTGCAAACATCACAACTACTGTCTAATTTTCAGATTGTTTCATACTGAATATTCAATGTCCTACCTTGCTCCTGATGAGTATTTGGGATTCCTGTGAACTCCAGCCCCAGGCTGGCTTTTGACTCTCATCACAGCAACCCCTTTTCCCCAGCAAACACCACCACAGAGCTGTTGCAGTTCTTGCTAAGACACAGGAGGATAAGGATTCTTTCATGTATTTTTTATAGGACTTTTCTTCATGGCTTATCCAGGCACATTCTTATCTATGTTAATTTAGTCTCTTCCAGGCTAATTAAACTCAATGTATAAGACAGTCTCATTAAGGTCTTAGCTTAGGCTGGATAATTATATTCTCAGTATCTCCAGCAAAATTTGTAAGAAAATTGGAATCAGGCACAGAACTGCCTGCAGATAAAAGGTTACATTCCTTCCCTAAAGCAGCGGACAGGTTACCACCAGAAGCTCAGCATACAAAGATTTCAATTTTTGGCGCCTCTTGCTTTCAGGCATTCCGTGCCCAGCTCCCTAGCATTAGGGCTACATAAGCACATCACTCCCTTTGAAAAATCCTCCCTTCATTTTGGTGCATACAGAAGATTCAGCTGCTAGGAAATACAAAACTGATTGTCTGAACACCAAGGAGTGAGAAATGTTGAGGTTTTGAGTAATAATAAGAGAATATAACCACGTGAATACCTGACTGCTGACAGTTACAAGGGACACAGAGAAGGGAGCTGGAGAAATCCCACTGTTTGACAGGATTTGGAGGGGGAGAAATGCACAGGAGGATTTTGCAATGAAAAACAAGAGGCCAAACTTGATGTGAAAACCTTTTGATCAGGTTTTCAAGGTAGAAGTTCAGAACTTCAGATTTTGAAAAGTCCTTTGTAATTACTGTGATGCTGTTGAAATAAAATAATCATGGCTTGCTAAAACACTACAGGAGTGCTCTAATTCACAGGAACCTTAGTCACTGGTGGAGTATTTTGAAGAATACTCATGAATTTCAGTCTTGCATGAATGAATGCCCCCTCGCCCCCAATTTCACACTGAAAACTGCTTTAGTGTTACTTCTCCACTGATGCAGCCTAAGATTCCAGAGCCCCATGCAACCAGAACAGACACTTCCAGGTAATTAAATGACCCATAATTGCAGCAAGCACTCAAGAGCAAGCATTCACAGTCTAACAATCTCTCCTGTGAATGCTTAGGAACAAACAACTGATTTCACTGAAATCAGAATTGATTCACAAAATTACACGAAAACAGAAATAAAGGGGGCCTAAATATGAAACCAGTAATCAAAGCAAGTCCCTTTCACAACCATTTGGCAGGGAATATTTAAGGAAACAGCAGCTATAGTGAAAAATATTCAAAGAAGCACAAGAAACAAAAACAACTAAGTGTTACAAGACATTGTAGGTTTTGAAGGCACTTTTGTTTCCACAAAACAAAAATTATGTTATTTACTGCAAAAAAAGCGATAGCAATGTTTGTGCATCCAAACAAATGGTGAGAAGCTCTCTGGAAAAGACAGCCTGCAGTGACTGGATGGGACAAGCCTGGGAGCTGAGCACAGCTGCTGCAGCCCACAGGGATTCAAATCCTTGAGCCTCTGGGCTCTGCCTTGTTTGTTGCTTACATTGGTTGGTCTAATAAAACATGAGACTCCTCCTGTCAAACCTTGTCCTCTTGGATATCTCAGGCAATGGCAGTAGAAACTGTTTTTTTACTGTTGATGTTCTGATTGTCCAGGATGTTCTCCTGTTTTAAAGTGAGTAATAACAGGGGTTTATTTAGTCTATAGATTGCTGTCCAGAACAGAAGTCCAATTTTTCATTAGATTTCAGTTGCCACAGCTTACATAAAGCAAAAGGCAGTGTTTTACTGGCTGAATTTGGTTTCCCTCCCCTTCTATGTATACCAGGTTGGTGACAGTGGTGGGCAACTCTAACTGAGCCAGTCGGGCAGCAATTGGGCTGACTCAGAGAAGGAAGAAAAAAATCTTCTTAAACCATATGCAAGGGAGCTTAAGCCTTGAGAAAGTCTGCATTCCTCAGGGAATGTATTGATACATGAACAGAGGTCAGTGACTGCACATCAGGCAGTGCTGAGCTCGGCAGTGCCCTCCTTGCAGAACACAGAAAACGGATGGATCCCTTTGGATTATCAGATTAAACATCACCTGGAGAAAACAGACTTCTGTCACAGCCTTCAATGATCTTCTTGAGCCACCATTAATCTTTACAGTTTATTAATTGAATTTGCTGTTTAGCTGATGGTGTGCTAGGTGAGCCTGTGTGTGACACAATTCTGTTTCACACATTCTTTAAAGCCACAGAAATTTGACCATAAAAACACTGTGGCTGCACTACTTGTGTGACTGATGTTAGGAGACCAAATGGGGGACGAAGAAAAGGAGCAAAGAAATGGATGAAAGTGAAGAAAGGGCTGATTCTGTCTGCAAACTGGCATCAAAGAAGCATTTGACACTGTCTGTTAGCTGTGGTGGCTTTCCCTTCATGACAAAAGAACCACCCTGCCCTGAATCTTTCATTAAACCTCAAAAAGCAAAGGAAGCCTCTGCTCTAACGCAAACATTAAACAGGACAAAATTGAATGGCATTTGTCAGAAAGGAGAAGTTTCAGGCAGACTGGCTGGTAAGGCAGCATTTCAGCCTTTCACAGAGGGTCTTCCCAACAGATTCACATCAATGGGAAGTGGCTAGAAGACCTAATTCCAGGATTTGGGGGGCCACACACATTAGCAAGAATGCAATACTGTATGTTCCAATTAACTATGATGCAAAGGCTCGGTGGTGCTGAAAGCATCAATAGGGTAGTAAAGGAGGACCAAAGTTCTGTGGATAATGATAAATATTTACATTTGAAACCTTTTCCAGATGCATCACAGAGATATTTGAGAGCTGAGCCACCTATATGCACAATGCAAGGGTAGGTGGTGAAAGTGTTTTTTAACTTGTCAGGAATACATGTTTCTGTGAATGAAATAGGAAATCTGTAGAATGTTCTGTCTTCTATAGCTCCTCATAGCTACAAGCTAAACACAAGATTACCACTTTACAGAGCAGAAGATGGGGATTCCTCTTTGCTTTTCTTTGCTTTCTATGCAAGACAGGCATGTTCTAGGAAGAAAAATATATTCAGAAACATTTCCCAAATATTTCTTGTTTAAATCTTGTCTAGGAAAAGAGCCAACTATTTCCAATCCTCTACAGCAAATATCAGAGGTGAAGCCTTCTAAAACAGCCCCACCTACTGTCAAAAGCACATGAGCCAAAGAAAACACAATGTTAAGTACTGCTGCAGGTATTTGTCCTGCCCCAGCCTGGGATTCCATTAAATATGTTTCTATTTAAGCAGCCTTTTTTTGGTTTTTTTTTTAATGAATATGACGTGCTGAAATTAACTTGGTGATACATAAAGATGATGTAGCTCAAAGTGAAATTAGAAGATTGTCCAAAAGGCCTATAAATGTTAATACTATATTTTTCATTGAACTCTGTTTGATAAACTTCTCTATAAATATTCCAGGCACGATTTTTATTACAGCCACATTTCCCCACTCAATTGCTGGATTCCATTTCACCATGAATAAATAACTACCCAGGGATTTTGGCAGCTTAGTGTTGTTCTAACCCAATGGTCTTGCAATTAGCTCCTAATGTTGTTTTTGTGAAGCCATATTCTTTTTCATGTATCCTGATGTTCCCAGCTATCTTCTGTTATATTAAAGCTAAGGCACATTCATATACAAATAGCATTAAATTGCAAAAAAATGCTGCCTAGATGTTTTCCAGGCACATCTTTGAAAAGTTTTGTTTAAAATATTATACACCGGAGAATGCACCAAATCTCTAAATTTTAGAATGTATTTGTAGCTTGGTATTCAAAAATGCTGAGGTTTGCTCCCAGATCTTTCAGGAAGGATGGCTTGAGATCAGGGACCTCATGGCATTAACAAGGAGCAAATGGGCTCTTCCTGAGAGACTGGTGGCAGCCTTAGCTTTACATCCATGGTTTCACCCACTTAGATCAGATCCTATTTTACCCTCTAAGTATCTTGCTGATGCAAGGATACCAGGAATAAAAAGGAATGGTGGTGGGACTGAAGTACCTGAGGGTATGGTGGATCCTTGGTATGGAATCCCCATGCTGAGCCAGACACCAGGGAAAGCTGCTCACAGAGCAAGATGTGACAGTCACCCAAGCTCATCAAAAGGGTTCTTCAGTCTAGTGATCAGTACTCAACTGTACTCTTTTTTAAAATTAATACATTAATGTGTGTGTACATACTTACACACGTGTATCTGCACATTCTCCAGTCTGAAAAACTGTTTTCTTCAGAAGGGAGAGCTAATCATAGAAACACATAATGGTTTGGGTTGGAAGGGACCTTAATGATAAGCTAGTTCCAACCCCTTACCATGGGCAGGGACACCTCCCACTATCCCAGGCTGCTCCAAGCCCTGTCCAACCCGGCCTTGGACACTTCTAGGGGTGGGGCAGCCACAGCTTCTCTGGGCAACCTGTGCCAGAGCCTCACCACCCTCATAGGGAAGATTTTCTTCCTAGTATCTAACCTAAACCTACTCTTCTTCAGTGTGAAGTCATTCCCCCTTGTCCTGTCACTCCAGGCCCTTGTAAATAGTCTTTCTCCATCCTTCTTGTAAGTTTTCTTCAGGTACTAGAAGGCCACAATTCAGTCACCCCAAAGCTTCTCTTCTCCAGGCTGAACAATCCCAGCTCTCCCAGCCTTTCCTCCCAGCAGAGCTGCTCCATCCCTCTGCTCATCCTGGAGCCTCCTCTGGACTCTCTCCAGCAGCTCCAGCTCCTTCCTGTGCTGGGCCCAGGGCTGGGGCAGCTCTGCAGGTGGGGTCTCACCTGAGGGGCAGAGGGGCACAATCCCCCCTCCCCTGCTGCCCATGCTGGGGCTCAGCAGAAGGACCTGGACAGGCTCAAGAAAAGCAGTACGTCAGTTAAATATGGGTTACAGCTTCATTTGGTATTTTCCTTAAAAACAGCCAGTAATAAACCTGCATGAATGGATTCACTTAATAGGAAAAACAACTCCAGCATCCCTCAGGGTAGTCGCTGGCCAAGCCCCCTGAGTCAGCAGCAAGACTGGCACAGTCACTGCTGTTTGCCATGCTGTCACCCAGCAGAGGCTGTCTAGTGCTCTCCACACCTTTGGGCCTTGCCTGGAATCATTGGAAAGTTGTTAGACCACTTTAATTTGTAAACCTATTGACAAGCATTTAATGCTAATGAAATTTTAGTAATGAGTAATTCTGTCAGATGAAACACAGTTAGTTCATTGTGCATCTAATTTATTTAGTGCTAAGTGTTTGCCTTGATTTCCTTTACACACTGGAAAGTCAGATTTAGATAAAAACTTTTCATATCAAATAGGAAAATTCTTTGAAAAGTCGGCAAATTTCTATGTAAATGCTTGTATGAGTTTCCCATAAAACTCTATTTGGGGGCATATATCCCACCATGATGGAAATGGAAGGTGTACACTGCTCCTGGTGCCCACTTATTCATAAAACCCATGATGAAGGAGATGGGAGCTGTCTCTACCAAACCATTTTAAAAAATGCAGTGCCAGTGAACAACTGAAAGAGACCCTACACAACACCACAGGTATGGGAAGTTCTATCTTCTCTTGTACTGAATTCAGAGCATCTGTGATATTCGGCACTGTGACTGCCAGAACATCCTATCTGGCCAGCAATTTATTACATTGCACACAGTGTGTTAATTGTGGTAGCCACTGGAAAAAACAGACAAACCTCTGTGCCAACAGGGAGGTATTTAATGTCCTGTGCAGCAGTCCCATGCCTGTGCATGGGCCAGTGCTGAAGGAGCTTAAACCCCCCCACCATTACTCAGCACAGCTCCACTGTGGCAGTGTTCCTGACACACAGCAGATCAGGGAAAACAGTCTGATATAACACCTTTCAGCTGTCTTTCTCAAAGAAATTGGACAACATTAATATTTACCCTCTGCCCAAGAAAAATGCAGCCATAACACTATACCATAATCCTGTGTTGCCCAATACTGTCCCTCTCTTCCCCTAGCAAATGTAATCCTGAGCTCAAGAGACTTTGTAATTGTATTAGTTTCTGAACAGCTGAGTAAATCCAGAAAAACAGATGGTGAAAAGCCTGTGCTATTGCAGAGCCATGCCCAACTGCCTGAGAAGTGCTTTCCAATTTGCTGTACCTGTACCTGAGCAGGTCGAGCCTGGTGGGGCAGCCAGTGGTGAGGAGGCAGCTGGTGGCAGCCAGGGCCTGAGCTCCTCTGGTCCCTCCGTGCTGCTCAGGAGCTTTTACAATGCCCAAAAAGTTCCCATCTCTTTCATCTTGGGTTTTATGAGTAAGTAGGCCCCAGGACTAGTGTACACCTTCCATTTCCATCATGGCAGGATATACCACCAAGTACAGCTTCTCAGAGAATGAAGCACAGGGAAGACAATGTGGAGGATTTTTTAGTGCTGTGGAGATGTGATTTGGCTACCCTCACCCACAATCAGCAGTGTTTTTTTCCTCCCTCTCTTTTTTCCTTCTATTTTAGTAAGGGGAGTATTTAGCGTACTCAGAATACCTGGAAGACTTACGAGGAGAGATGGACAGCAGGACAAAATATCTGTTCACCATAAAGAGCGGGAAATAGAAATAACACAGAGCAAACTAGTCTGTTTCTTTCTTTTCCCTCATGCTGGCCTGGTGGCAGGCAAAGGCTCATGCTGCCCCAGCCACAGCAGGGATGGAGCAAGCACCCAGGCACATGGCTGATTTCCACAAGTGTTTTTGCAATGGTAGTGAAAGTTTAGGCTCAAACATCAGCTAAAATGAAATCAAGACAATAAACTACGATCACTCTTCCAAAAGAAATACCGATGTTAGGTGGGAGTGAGCAGAATTCCCATGGCTGGGCACGCTTACAGGCTGGAGGGGAATCTTTTATTATTTCACTATTTCTCTTGTTGAACAGATGTACAGAAAACAGTGACAGCAAGCAGAAATCAGATTTGTTCTTCTCTGAGTTTCCTTTCATATTCTTCTACATGCAAATACCTGAGTTATCACCTTTTCTATAGGTGTTGTCTGTGAAATGAAAAGGCTTTCTGCAGGTTTTCCCTGTTGATCCTCTTGCTTTCCCTTTTGTTGGGAATGTTTCTGAATGGAAGGTAACAAGTTAAGGTGCTGCAGAGAAAGCAGTTAACAGCCATTCATTCTGTGCAGGCAAATAAACAGAGAGTGCAAGCAAAGAGAAAGAAAGAAAATAAGGAGAGAGGACACACTGTACTTGCATTCCTCTCATGTTTCATCCCCCGGTGAACTACAATGGACATCTGCTACCACTTTTCCAATACTTTGCTTTTATGGTTGACTGATAAATTATCAGATTTATCTGATCTTTAACAACTATTGATTAACACTTTGAAATTAGATTTAATTGAGAATGTCTTAATTTCTCTGTTGTTTTCTTCCAGACGTCTCCAGAGATCTGAAACCCCTCCCAGTTAGAACAAATAATACTCTTCATCTCTTATATTGCTTGTGGGGATGGATGTTTTGGAAGCATGTTTGTATTCAGATTGTCACAAATACACCCCATGCCTGGGACAGCTTGATGGCCCTGTTCTTTAAAACATGATCAACTTTGTGAAATCAATCAATGGAAGCTACTGTGGCAGAGAAAACAAGGGAGGCTTTTCTTAAAGCAGGTTGTGTGCTGTGACTTCATTGTGGAATGTTTTAGTGCTGGTGGAGCAGAGTCCCTGCAAGAGCTCATCTGTGTGCCAAGGGAACTTCAGAGTCACACTCAGAGAATTAACAATGGAGCACTAAGGGCAAACCCAGCAGATGTCATATCCAAGATGACATATGTCATGAAAATATAAATCACACAGACACTCAACTACACCATGGATTAAATCTATGAAATGAACTTATTTAGGAAGCATATGTGGGGGCAGGAGCAGTCTGTTAGTGCTGCTGGCTGACACTGCCTGCTGCAACATCCCGACATCACTATTCTAAGCTAAAACTTTGCAGAATGGGAGAAATTTTTCAGCCTAATGATTTTTTTTCTTTTTGGAGATTTGGCCATAGCAACTCAGTTGGTTTTGTAGGTGAAACTACAGAAAATCACATGTTTTTTTATTACAAAAATTGAACAATCTCTTTGATTGCTCAGCATGCGCTTTCCCTTGGCTCCTGATGTGTTTCTCCCCAGTAGACCTCCATTCTCAGGATTTACAGCCAAGGATGCAGGTTAATTTTGTACAGAAAACTTCCACCCTAGCATCACTGCATTTTGAGTGCTTAACATGGCAGCATTTGTACTCTGATGATGGGAAGGACCTGCCTGCATAGGATGGAAGATCAACAAAGCCACTGTCTCTGTTAGAGCCACTGACAGGTAAGAGGAAGTGCAACCCACACTCCTTATTTAGGTAATACAGCTAGAGTGCAGCTCACAGTGAAAAAGGAAGAGCACTTTCCCAATAAAACCAAGGGTAAGGGAGGGTTGAAGGACTGCTGAGTCAGATCTTTGGAGTACAAACACAGACTGCTCCTTACTTCAGAAAAACTGCATCCAGTCTGTCAAGATCAAGCATCACATGCTGCAGACCAGTGCAGTGGAAATGCCACAGGAATATATAGATACTGTTAGCCTTAAAGAAAGGATGCTCAGGAAAACTACTGTGAATGCTTACCTTCAGCATTCATGCTTTTTACATTTGTAAGCCCAGCTGCTCTGCTTCCCTGTCTGCTGTACCCTGTCATTGACAGAGGGAACTATCATAGCATAGGGAACATATAAATATGCATCACTTCATCTCTAGGAAGCTAAACCAATAGCTATGTGGTGCCTGCCAGAGAGAAGGTAGAAATTTCATCTCCCTTGTTCCCATTGCCTTTTTATGACATATCATGGGATTTCCTTGAAGCAGTTCGTGTGAGCTCAAGCCCAAGGGTGACCTGTGAGACACATTGTGAGGACAGCCTTGGAGAAGTGGCAGGAATCAAAACCCACCTCTGCAAAAGGCCCCCTGTAAAAGGCACTCACCTTTGGACACTGGGAAATGCTTTTCTAAACCTGTGTGCACGTGGCCACTTCCCATGTGCTGCCTGGGGCCAGGAGGAGGAACTGGCTGAATGGTTAAGCAAAGTGTACATAATCCAAGCTACAAGGTGAGCAACATAAATAACCTTTCTAAAGGTCCATGTTCACCAGCCACAACCTAGTTGCTCCTTACATCTGGAAAAACAAACCACAGTAAAAATATTTTTAAAATATTTTCAAAATATTGTTCTTTTCTACAGCACCACCTAAATGCAATCCATCCAACTGCACACAGGTTCCTGGCAAGCAAAGATCATGCCTGATGGAGAAAGGGTCTGCTGGGGGTGAATATCTCCTTCTCCCCAGAACACAGTGCAGTGAAATAGCACATCACATTCAGGAGTCAGAGTTTGTCTTGTGGCCCTAACAGCTTGGCACTGGCCAAGGGCTGCACCAAGGCCCTCATTCTATGCTGAAAAGAGATAGGTTCTGTGCTTCTCCAGTATTGTCAAAGCAGTTTGCAAACACCCAGCTCACAAGAGGCAGTGAAAGAAGCATTGCTGAACAGCAGATCACAGAGCTGTGAATGAGATTCACGGCTGTGTTACTCACAGTCATCTTATTCTGTCTTCAATATTTTATTTCAATGTCATAAACACAATTTTATTCATTGCAAAAAACATTTGGGGGGGATGCTGAACCATTTATTGTTTGAAGCAGCCAAACAAACTGCTCATCAAAACTGATTTTAAAACTTAACACATAGTCTCATGTAATGAAGTGCAGTTTAGAAGGTGAAGAGTGTACCATCTACAGCTTGAACTCCTCTCCAAAAAACTGGTCAAAGGAGCTGCCTTTGAATGTTTAACTCACAGATGCTGGGTTTTTTTCCCAGAGTAGGCATGTGCACTGCAGTGCTCCCATCCCATCCCATCCCATCCCATCCCATCCCATCCCATCCCATCCCATCCCATCCCATCCCAAGCAACAAAAGCTCTCCAGCATCCCCGATGCCCTCCTGCATGGGATGAAGCCTGTGCTGAAACCAGGGTGAAGTTCCACTGCTTGACCTGTCCATAACCCCTGACTCTGCAGAAGCAATGGGGTATCTTAAACACTGATTGACGGTGTCTGTGGGATCTGGCTTTGCAGAAGAACTGCCTGAGGCTGTTTTAGTGTTAGATTCAAACACTAATTTGCTGGGCTAGGAGGCCCAGCACCCAGTGGGCAGCAGCTGCCTCCAGAGAGCTCCCAGTGCTAGTGCAGCCCCAGTCAAGATCTCACTCACAATCACCACAACACCAGTATGCAGTGACTCCCTGAAAATTGCTTTAGTCATCTCAAATCTTGTTACAGATGGCAATGTAAACCACAGCTAATTCTTATTGCTCACTGTGGCCTTCAACCAAATGACTGTAACAAATAATATAAGATGAATGCAAAAACCTGAAGGAGAACTATCATGGAATTTTGCACAAACCATGACAGAACATACTGCCAAACTTCTCAATTTCACCACATTCAGTTAACACATGTGTGTTACTGTGTGCAACACAAGTTGGATAGGTGTCAAGGGACCAGCAGGTTCATGCAAGCAGCAAGTGTTTATCTGGTTCCTACTCTGAAGAAATACCAGAGCAGAAATGTTGGTCACACGCAGTGCTTTAGACAACCTCTGAGTGTTGCAAGGCGTGTGCTGCTTTCAGCATTGGGACCTGAACGACTCTGGCGACATCATACAGAGATGAGAAACACAGCACCTGCATGGGGGAATACCTGACAACAACCTGTCTCAGCCACAGTGCCCATTTTTAAAAAAATAATTGTTTGGGATTGTCCAGCAGCTGTATGTAATCTTAAAGTACCACTCTGCTTAATGCTCATATTTGTAATATTTGTGCTATATTATTCTTATACTTTATGTCTTTGGATGCTGAGCATTATTGTTTTAAAGATTTGAGACAATGGACAAGACCCACTGGCAGAGCATCTGGGGGAAAGATGGAAATTTGCCCCTGGAACACAAAATCAATGAAAAGCCCACCAGCAGCTGCCCTGAGGGTACATGGCAGGAAAACTGAGGATAGAAAATCTGAAGCTCTGCCACTCCTCATGGCATCTTGACCCTGCCATGAGTCTGCAGCATCCCCAGTGTGAGGGGCAACAAGCTGCACCCACTGCTGCACCACAGTTCTGCATGAGGCCCAAGGCGCTCCCTGAGCAGCAGTTAAATTCTACTTTCTTGTTAAACATTCATAGGATACTACTCTTTTCAAATCACGTTTCAATGTCTATGAGTACATCTAAAATAGCAGAAAACATAGATATAAAGTATCAGTCAGGCTTGCAAAACTATCCCCAGAAAAATCACAGGATCAGCATCGAATCCATTACCAGCTTCTTACCCTCACTGCAATTATTCTGCAGGCTTTCACATCTTTCATTTTAAATTTTATTTACAGTTAGGAGTGCCAGAGCCATAAAAGAAACAGGAAGGCTTTAGCATAAAACTGTTTCCTGCTGTTCTGAAGATAGGACAGGTACCAGAGACTTGATTAAAAAATAGCTCTTATGTATCTTCTCATTTGCCTCTTGTTACCTTGTTTAAACATTTTTAAACATTGTTTGTTAAAAAAAAAAAAAAGTATTTCCCTGAATTTTATTATCAAAGAATGTATTAATTTACTTTTCTGCAATGAAATTATCATATTGACTTTTTCTTTGTACCACGAGGGAGTAAGAATATGGGAAAAGAGTTTCAAAGGATTTAAGAACACAAAATAATACACCAAAACTGTGTGTGGAGATACAAAATTACAATGCTCTCCATCAGGAGGTTTGCACACCTAAGAAAATATTAAGAGGCAAAAGTTCTCTAAGTATATTAAGAGGTATGAAAAAATTGAAATAAATTAGTGAAAACAGGATAAGAAAGTCATGACCTTGAAAAATCAGTATTTAGCTGGATGTAATGTTTTCCCTACACTTGGGGCTTTTTGGTCTATATGGCATGAAAACAACAGCTGTGATTTAGCATCACTTTTGACATGACGGAAACTGCTCGTCAGTGTGTCTCAACATGTCAGCTGTGTGCCTGCATCACCACTCACTGTAAGATATGGCACAACTAGCATGCATTACACCTTGGAGCAATTGTGATCTCAAATGCATTTTCCTTCAATTTCTTTCAGGCCATTTTCTATTATATGCCAAGTCTTGTGATACAATTGGTTTCAATTATTGCCCATAAAAGAACTGGAGCTGGAGGTGGCAGAAGAGTATGTTGGAGACTGCAATAACATGGAAATGCTTTGTTTGAGCTCTAAAAAGGCTTTTTTTTCTAAGTGTGAATGTCAGAAATTGTGGGCTCTTCAGGAGTGGCAGGGAAAGGTAACATGAAGAGCAGTCTCAGGTTGTGGTACATGGTCTAGGAACATTTTAGAAACTTTGAGGAGAAAAATAAGTACATTCTGCACCTGGATGAAGAATTGTTTATTGCCAGCCCAGTCTGGAGTGAGGAATGGGACGAAGCTCTCCCATACCTCCAAGAGGAGTCTGGGCCAGTTGGATGTCTGGTCATGCGAGTTCGATGTGTCAAGAAGAGGAAATAAAAATCTGAGAGCCAGCAGGGAGGGCATGCTGGTGTTGCAGAGATGAGGTGGAATCAGGCTCCCCCACCCTGCTCCGTGGGTGTTTGTCTGGTTTATCCGCTTGCCTAATGGGCTTGTGCCACCCCAGGCTAACAAAGCACCTGCGTCTCTACCACACCACATTTATAAGGGCTTGAAAATTAAACACTGTTTACATGAATATTAACAATTTCAGCATTTCCAGTAAACTGATTGACAAAAACCCTTCCCCCTCCTCTGCCCATCCTCTGCCCATCTTTCAAGTACTTTTCCTGCTTGCTCTCTGCACACATGGCCTTTGCTGCATCTAGAGCTCCTGTGAAGTGCGATTCCTTAAACTCACTGTAGTTAGAACACCTAACACCAACCAAGTATTTAGTCCCTAGACTATGATTTTGCCCTACAACATCCAATTAGGAAAAAATTCAGTTTCTGGGAGGCACCATAATCTTCCTCAAAATATTTCCTGATCTTTGTTGCCTGTTACTCATCTCACCAGCTGTGTAGCTGATCAATTTGAAAGCAAATCCCAGCCCATTTTTCATGGAGAGAGGATGCTGGAATATCATCTGACAATGACTCTAGGGAAAAAATAGCCATTAGCATTAAATTATCTGCTCCCAGACAATTTTCCAGATGAATCACCACAAAAGGCTCTGAAATGGTCTCTCACTCCTTTTCTTTGCATAACATTTCATTGTACTTTAGACTTGAAGAGCTATAATTTATCAGGCTTTTATCTGCAATCAGGGCATTGCTGTCATCAGAGCCCCGATCATGAGAGAAGTGGCAAGGCCAAGTCTGCAAAGCTGGAGGTTAACCTGTAAGCAGCAGAGGTCAGCCCCTGTGAGAGCAGGGGGCTCTAATAGAAAGTAGGGTATTGCTGGATGCTAGTAATATCCCCAACCACTTCATCTGGGCAGCACTCAAGGCTTTTTCCTTTGTGGGTGATCATTCATGAGAAAAGCCCATGGCAAGTCGTGGCTTGACCAGCCCAGGCACTGGACAATTGCAGAACTGTCCACCAAGCTCAGAGACACCACCTCTGTCTCTCTCTTCAATACAACATAAGCTATCACGGCAACTTCAGTAACTGAAATCACGGGATTTTTTCTGTGTCCGACTTTATTCTGCTGTCCTCTTTTCCCCTGCTCTGAAGGCTGTGCCAGCTCCCTCCCAGCCCTGCTCCAGTCTCGACCTTCACACAGCCCCAGACCCTCACAGCTCCTCTGCAGCTCAGCTGAGTGCTCAGGGACTGTGAGGAGAGGGATGTCAGCTGGGCTGAGCTGCCAGTCCCAGGCTGCACTCACGCCATGGTCTCCTGCACAGAAATGTCCAAGAGCCTGGAAGGCACCACGAGCTGCTGTCCCCCCAGTGCCTGGTGCCACACCAGGGGACATTCAGGGCACCAACGCCCTCGGGTGCTCTGCAAGCCCACGGCAGCCCCAGGCTGGGTGACAGGGGATGGTACCCATGCCTGGGCACTTGGCAAGCAGCAGACCTGGAGGTGCTGGAGTCCAAATCAACCTCCTCAACGTCTCGCACTGCATCTTCCCCATGTCCCCAAGGCCACACTGGGCTGCCACTTTCTCTGAAGACCCTTCTCTCCCGGCCCACTCACTGCTCTTGGGGACACCCCCAAAAGCAACTCTGTTCCAAAACAGCCACAAAGGGATTAAGGAAACAAAGTTACACCCACAGGCAGATGGGAGGATTTTGAAAGAGAATCACTGCTGTGAGAGCAGGCTGTGCATCATGCAGGAGAAATATCCCTAATTACAATCTTCCAGGCAATGCTGAGTAGCTGCTGCTGAACACACCATGTGAAATTCCAGCTCACTCCCCAGCAAATAGAGATGAACACAGCAAATCCTTGGCTCCTGCTCCATGCCTATGGCTGGCTTTTTTCTTCAGGGTAACAAGACTACAACAAAGTTTGCATTTTTCTGCTTACCAAAATATTTGGTCAAATCAACAGTTTGTAACAAAATAAAGTAACAAAACTTGCAATAAACCCAAGTTATAAATAGGTATGTGTTAAAGAAAAAGAAAGATTTGTGCAATTCATTATCTCTATCGTATCTGATGTTTGGGTGGGGATAAGTGACACAGTGATGACCATTAACAAAGGGCTTCTCAGATGTGCTGTGTCCAAACTGCGCCTTTTGGCTTCCGTTATAGACAGACAGCCCACAGTGCAGGGTGGCCCAGCCTCAGCCAGCACACCTCTAGGAACCAGCAGCAGGAATTCAGGTGTCTGCCAATGGTTCCCAACCTTACACCTGCAGCCAGCCAACCCTGAGTGGTTCACTCCACAGGGCTGAATTTGCTACTTCATGCCCATGCAGTGCCAGTGCCATCTGGCAGCAGTTCCCGAACTTCAGTTTCAGGGTTGTTATAAATGGATCAGGGACCTGTCAGGCTGCCAAGTGAACCATTGTTATCACTCAAGATATCATTTAGCATATATTCCACATGGCACTCAATTGCTTGTGATAATCACCTCTTAAAACTGTAAATCCATAGATATAATATCCCTACAAGACAACTTTTACCTGTTATATTAAACTTACAGGTATTTAAAATGCCAGATAATCTTTCATCTGAATTGCACTACTGTGTCAAACAGTCAATCAGCAGCTCTGCACATGGGTTTTTGCTCTCAGGAAAGAGGCTGGAGGAAGTTGCTTTTCTGCATTTGCTCACAAATGTTCCATTCGTCTTCAGGTGTGAGAAACTAATTTTCTTGTGCGTCACTGTGCATCCTTTGGATATTACACCACTGAATGGGAAGCATCATCTTTCCCTGAGATTAGTTCAGTTGGTTAGAGCATGGTGCTAGAAACACCAAGATTCAATCCCCATATAGGTCATTCATTTAAGAGCTGGACTTGATGATCCTTGTGGGTCCCTTTCAACTCAGAACATTCTGTGAACCTGTGGTAGTTTTGCCTGGCCCAGTTTTTGCCAGTGGATAGGGTAGGGTACAAAGATGGCTCCTGCATGTCCTGAGTAAAGATTCTGGAAATTTTTCCACCGTGTCCAGCAGAGCCAATCTCTGATGGCTCTGAAGATGATGGACATGCTGCTGGCCAAACCTGGGCCAATTAGAGATGTTAGTTACGCCTCTGTGAAAACATATTTAAGGAGAAATCAAAACAAGGTGAGCACGCACTTCTTTGTAGCCAGGGAAGGAGGAGGAGGAGGTAAAAACATGTGAGGGAGAACAACATGGAGGCACCAAGGTCAGTGGAGAAGGTGGGGGAGGAGATGCTCCAGGCGCCGGAGCTGAAAACCCTCTGCCAGCCGTGGTGAAGACCATGGGGGAGCAGGTGGTCCCCCTGCAGCCCATGGGGTCCAGGGGGATGCAAAGAACCCCCCACAGCCTGTGGGGAGGTGCCCGCGCCAGAGGAGCAGGTGGAGGCCTGCAGGAAGCTGTGATCCAGTGGGAGTCCCAGAGACTGAGAGTTGCAAAGGCCTTGCAGGAGAGAGAGAGGCCTTGCTCCCGGGATGGAAACAGCCTGGCCTCGGCTTGGAAATCTGCAGCCTGGAGAGAATCTCGGACAGCAGCAATCGGGCGGGGCTGCTCGTGAGATTGGACCCACGCCAAAGAAGTTCGCAGAGGACTGTCTCTCGTGGGAGGGACCCCCATGGCTAAGTAGAGGACTCTTCCCCCTGATGGACTGACCCTGACCAAAGGAAACCCCCATGCCCTGCCCCCACCCCGGAGCTGTTGGTTAGAAGGAAGGAGGGAGGGGGTGAGCTGAGAAACGGCCTTAATAGGGAGAGGGGTGAGCAGAAAAACAGCGTTTGTAGCAGAAGAATTGTGGCGTTGGACTGACTAAGAAAAGCCACATATCTTGCCCCAACCTGGATCTGCTGGTTGAATGGAAGGAGGGGGCGAATAGAGAAACAGTGTCTGTAGTAGAAGAATTGTGATGGACTGACTTAAAGAAAAAACCCCACACCCTGCCCCTGCCTGGGAGTTGTTGGTTAGTTGGAAAGGTGGGAGGGGGTGAGCTGGGAAGCGGTGCCTTAAGAGGGAAGGGGGGTCAGTGAAGAAACGGTGTCTTGAGAGCTTATTTTTATCTCTGATTTATCCTCCGACTCTGTTACACTAATAAATCACTTTTTTTTTTGCAACTTTAAGTTTTCCCACCTGCTTTTGCCCTGAATCTCGTGCGTCCCCTTATCAGTGGTCTTATCTCAACTCATAAGTCCAGTGTTTTGTGTTAATTTTCCCTCTCCGCTGCATAGCTGCAGCAGGAGAGAGCATAGAGAGCAAGCGTCGTAGGTGCCTGGCATTTAGCCAGGGTCAAACCCACGACAGAACTTTTGAAGACAAGGCAGCTTGTCTAAGTGCAGGCTTCTCTTCTATGTTACCTTCACTGTTAGTACTGTGTGGTAACCTTCATTTTCAAGTAAAACTATGCTAAAAAGATACAATAACTGTGTACACTTTTTTAAAAAAAGATGTTTCTCATTGTTATATCTGCACTGTGAGAACTGCTGTAGTTAGTAAGCTGAGGAGTCTGGTTTATTATGTACACCAACTTCTGCTTCTCAAAGGCAAGATGACGAAGTACTCAGTGACATGAGAGGCTCATCCCTCCTCCAGAGCCTCCCTCGTTCATCAGCCAGGGCTGCTGCTCTCTGCAGACTCTCCTAGTGACAGTGCCACCATGTTTGCACATGTGCCAGTCCTGCCGCCCAGGCTTCTCTCTGCTTGCAGCAGGACAGGAGGCAGAGCCATGGCCCAAAGGGCTGCCAGGGGAACCAAGCTGGCCTGCAGCTGTGCCTGGAAGCTGCATTCCATGTCAAAAGCCTACAATAGAACTTGCACTGCTGGATTTCTGACTTGGCTACAGAGCCTTCTGACACAGGTTCACTGGCCATGCTCTGTACACAGCAGCATTCACACAACCACTTGTACTGTTCCTGGGGACACTGGCCCCAGTGGGGTCACCTCACGTGGCTGTGCCATGGCTGTGCCCAAGTCTCTGCCTGCTTATGGAGCAGGTCACCATTTTGGCTCAGCCATTCTTGCCAAGCCTACACAGAAGTTGCAAACCTTCCCTTCCCCACTCCAAGGGGTTTTACCAAACTTCATTCATTCCCCAGGTTAGTAGCAGGGGCGTGGAGATTTTAGTGCTGTCCATTCTATACCATTCACATCACGGCTGGGGGCATGGTCTCAGCAGGAAGAAGCCGTTGCTGGATATGGAAAATTTGCTATTTTGTCTGCCTGGCCTGTGCTGGAGGGTGTGCAGAAGCAGAGGTCAGGACCGTGCTGCCTCCTGGCACTGAGTGAGAGCCTCACTGTGCCACTGCCACCACCATGCTGGAGAGCAAGCCACTGCCAGTCAGCATTTTGGCAGCACAGCTCATTCAGACAAACTAGCTTCCAGGTTTTTGTTTTGTCCCTGCTTTCCATTTTTTTTTCTTTCTGGGCTCAGGGGAGAACAAGCTAAGTTGCAGAAGCCCTCCACCATTTTTGCCTTTGTTGGGAGACCATACCAAGTGCTGCCTGAGAGGATATTCAGTGAATACCTTTTTTGTGGGTAGAACACTGTGTCTCTCTCTCTCTCTTGTACACTCCGTGTTATTAATATTGTTATGGTTATTGTGATTTTCAATACATTGTTGTTCCAAATTTTAATCTCTCCTAGTGTTTCCTCCATTATCAGACAGGTGAGGGAAAGGGAGAACCTTGAGCGGATTTAATTTTCCAGCTGGGTTTATGTCTGATCTATGACTAGTGAAAGTCTATGACCCAGAACCAGCCTTGGCACTCCCTGCCAAAAGATGCCAGTGTCACTTCCTTTGCTATGTTAAAATAGAGAAGAGGAGACACTGCAAGCAGCAATATTAACAGCTCAGAAGTAATATTGATCCTTACGTGCATGCAAATTTAATCCTGGAATGCACAGGACATGTGCAGCCCATTGCAAGCCCTGACAGTGTGCTTCATAAGTGGCAGCACCATCCCACTGCAGCCAAGGCTACCTATTCTCTGCACACTGTTAGGAGGAGACAGCAACTGAGACAGATGCATGACTGCTGAGACCAGAAAAAGTTGTGAGATGGGTGCTTGGAGTGCAGGGCAGTGCTGAGCACTCCTCAGGGGGAGCCGGGGCCCCTGGGCCCGTTTTGGGCACAGCAGAGCCATGGCCATCACTCATGGCTTCCCTGAAGCTCAGCAGCATTTTACCCCTGCTCCCCAGACATGGCAGCAGGAGTCAGCTCTGCCTCTCCTGTGCAACTTGATTTGGTGATAATTGCCTTCATTGCTGCCATGCTGTTGTTTACATGTCTCTGTTATTAGATTGCTTTGTGGGGAGCTGGTTTAACACATGTGACTCCTGGGTTTGTATTAACTCTGTGTAAGCATCAAAAGGCCAACGCAAGAGACACTCTGTACACTCTTGTCCAGCTTTTTTCCCCAACTTCCAGAAAGGCTTAATGAAGTTACTGTCTCATGAGGAACTCAGTCCAGTTCATAGGGATTTCTGTGTCTCTTTTATCATGCAAAACATTTCACATTGGCTGCAGTGTTACAGCAATACAGCATCATGGAGTTGGACAAGAAAAGATTTACATTACATGTCTGAGTTTGAGACATACAGGATGCAATTCAAGGGAACTTTAGGAAATCATGTACAGTTGTGCACTAAAGCAGATACTGTGCTGAGAATGAGCCCTGGACTTGGGCAGAGGGATCTTCTGCCTCCTTTGTAACCTTTTTGTGATCTTTTGCCTCCTTTATAATATCTCTCTGCAAATGTGTGCACATTCCAAACTAGTGCTCATGAAGGAAGCTGCTCTTTGTGGGAGAAATGACAGTTTACAATGGAGGCAGAAGATCACAAAAAGGTTTGTAATTTTCTATTGTTCTAATATCTCCAGCACTTTTGCAGGTGGCAGAGACTCAGCAAAGTCCAGCCTAAGCATCTCTCCAATATCAGGCCATGCCTGAGGTCTCACCATGAAGCATGCTTCACATAATTTCCAACAGAAATTATGTGCGGTTTGTTGCCCTTAAATAAGTCAGATTTAAGAATTTAACATGCTATGGTCAAAAGACCAATGTAAGAGAATATAATTTCCTTTCTGCAGGACAACTACTATGTACCTGCAGCAGGGTCAAAATCCCTTGACATCACTCAGGGCAGACCAATACCAAGCAATGCATTTGAAGCCTCCTTTTCTTTCATTTTCCACACATACTTTTTAGTCAGTGAGATGATGAATAGCACAGACATTCAAATACTGTACTATCAGAGAGCATCATTATCTATTTGCTATAAGAAAGAACAATTTCTCTATATGCCAAAACAAAACAAAACAAAACAAAAATGCAGTGGAGTGATAGTTCTCTTTCTTCCCAGCATGAGTCAAGTACTATTAAAGACCTGAACGCTTCAAGTACTAAATTTGACTGTCTATTTCCCATTGTCAAGGTACGTGGGAAGCTCCAAAGCTGTTAAAGAGAAATCGACAGACACTAGGACCTAGCTCCTCATTTTTGTAAATGCTCTCAAAATTAGCTAATATATAAGGGTGACCCACTCTTTACAGCCTTTCTGCTCTGGGACACAAATTAGCAGTTCTCACCTCGATACCTGCTTCCTACAATGCTGACCCCCCATCTCCCAGCTGTCCCCATTTGCTGCATGGTGGTCTTTGCCAGACACAGACCAGCCCCCCAGCAGTGCAACCAGCCACCAAAGCTCTTATCTATTTGTGGCTTTTTAGCCCAGATCAATTCTGCTCTGTGAACCAGCCTACACTAAGGTACTGCTCCATCCACCCTTCTATTCTGAGCAGATGGCTCTTGAAAACCACAGCAGAATCAACTACAAAAATCATCGCTACAAGCACCATGGGATAAGTCCAGCAATCTCACACCCAGCATCTGAGCTCACCATCACTGGCACTGCAGTGATGTGGTGCAGCTCTTCTTCTTCCTAAGCCTTAATGAGGCCACATGCACCCAAGCTGCCCCTTAGAACAGTGTCCAGCCTTGGATCATGCTACTAGAGATGATTATTACATGGTTTCACACTGCCAGAGAGCAGGGTTAGATGGGATATTGGGAAAAAATTGTTCCCTGTGAGGGTGATGAGGCCTTGGCACAGGTGCCCAGAGAAGCTGAGGCTGCCCCTGGATCCCTGGAAGTCTCCAAGACCGGGTTGATGGGGTTTGGAGCAACCTGGCCTAGGGGAAGGTGTTCCTGCTCATGGAACAAGATGGTCTTGGAGGTCCCTTGCAACCTAAACCATTCTATAACTCTATGACTTCATTGTATACTCAGAGAGTAAAATACATCCTATGGCTTTACCACAACAGAGACCTTGAACACTACAGTGCTCTCCAATCAAAGAACGAAATTGCACAGGGTGTTTCCAAATCTTCTCTAAGCACTTTGGGAACACTGAGTTTTCAGTGCCACAAAAATTCCTCTTAAGTTATGGAAACACTTCCCAATATAATTTTATTCATGAGATTGGAACTATATTGCTTATTGAGTTCGTTTTAAAGTGGGCGAATTCTTTGAATGCAAAACCACTGCATATGACTGCTTCTACTGTCAACAAAACTAGGGTCTAAGGAAACAGAAAAAATGCTGCTATTAAAAAGAGGAAGTGTGTTTAAAATTTGCCAGCTTATGGCTCAAATCTCACCATAAGAGAGATGTTTCAATCACAGAAGCAAGACAGGTGAGGAAGAGTGTGGGACTGCAGCAGTACTAACACCTCCATGCTAACTGCAAACATGGACTTAGTGCTCAGCAGAGGAACCAAAAGGGATGCTTGGTCATCTGGATCCTGAGAGGAGGCATTAATCCTAGCTATGATCAGTCTAACAGCAGTCATTACTGAGTACCTGAGTAGATGCTCTGTAACAGATTTTATTCAGCATAAGGCTCAATTCACACTTAGCCTTGCATATGTTATTAGAAGAAAAAAAAATATTCTTTATCTCTCTTTCCTGAGAGGTATATGAAGTGGAATCAACACAACATAATAGTAGGACTTTGCAGAAATCTGTGCCTGACATGGATGACTCAGTCGGTAGAGCATGAGGTTTATTGTGATAGAGAGTGGGGGTAGGGACCTGCCAGGAGCTGCAAGACGCAGCCCCAGGCAGGTTAGGGACAAAGAGAGAGAGAGAAGTACAGGAATCGGGAATGCAGAATAAGGGAAAAGGTAAGGGACGTGAAAACAGAATACAGAAGGGTAAGGGTGTAAGGGTAAGGGTCCCGTGGTCGCTGCTTACAATACAATAAATCATGTTCTGGGCTGAATATTCTAATTTTCACTAACCAATCTAGGACAAGATATAAATTCTATAGTGTTTACATACAGCCTATGAGCATCCTTGTATTACCATATGACGTTATATTTTAAACCCTTAAAACTGCTTTTTGTACTCTCTGCTTGAGTTGGTAGGGTCTGCTCTGACCCTTGGACCTGGAGTAAGCAGAGAGCATTGTCTAATCAAGGAGTGGATTACCTCCAGTTGGCCATACCATTGTTTTCCTGTTAATTAGTAACTGGGGTTTGATATCTCAAAGCTCGTCTTCATTTCAATCTCTCTTATGGTTTCTATATTCTCAGCATCTTTTGCCAGGTAATAATATTTATAAGACTTTCCTATTTCATCTTCCCCAATAGGACTTCCTATGGAAAGGGTTAGAATTAAATACACATTTTGCACAATGTCAATAGAAAATTCCAGGCGTGGACCATCCAGCTCCCACAGCTCCTCCAAGAGCTCAGCAACTTCAGTGTCTCCACTGAACACATTACGTCAGAGAAAGAGAAGCTAAAAGATATGTTGTTGCTTATCCAAATATTTAAGTATTGACACAATTAAGAGTCCCTGGTTGAGTCTTCATTTAATAGGTAAGGTTTTTCTCAAGGGACACATAGATTGGAGCCATCTATCCAGTCCCTATCTGGTAGCAGCATTTTCCCTGTTCTCATGCAGTGGTAAGCAAGAGAGAACGGCAGAGATGAACTGCTTTTAATACTTTTCTGTATTGGCTACAGAGAAGTCATTGTCAGATAAAATAATTGTCAACTGTCACTCTTCTTGCTGAGCTCTTTCTCAAAAATGTTTTAATCTTATTGCAGTCCTTGGCACATGCTGCAGAGCTCTTGTCTTGGCTTTTCACTTGGGATATTTAAAATCATTATTATACTTATTTATAGGATCCCTGAAGGAAGACATGCACACACTTTACAGAATCACAGAATGTTTTGTGTTGCAAAGGACCCACTAGGATCATCAAAGTACAATCCTGGCTGTGGACAGGACAGTCCCAGCAATCCCACTATTTAATAACAATGTACCAAGGAAGTTGCTTTAAAGCTCAATGAAGTAAATTGAACCTTTGCAATAACTCTGATTTTTGGCACAGTGTGGACATAGAACCAACTTCACTGGACTCAGCTGCCAGAGTCCCTGGAGCACAGAGCTGAGACAGAAACCTCGGGCCACCTCCCCCAGCTTGGAGAGCAGCCTGAAGGCTTCCAAGCCCTGCACAGGGACCAACCTGGCCCCACCACTGCTAGGAAGATCAAGATGAGAAAATTTATCATCTGAGCAGTAACCCAGCCAGAGAGACAAAACCCTGATGTCTCTGAATCTCCCTGTAGGCTTTGTGCTGGAGAGGAGCCTGTTACAGCCTCCCCAGGAAGGGATTCATACCTCTTGTGCTCCCTCAGCACTGACAAGGAGCTCACCTTAGACCAGCAAAACATTAAGCACTAGGGGATTTCAAGTCCTTGAGCCATTCCAGATGCTTTAATGGGAAACACATCCATAAATATCTGAGTTTATCCAGGAAGTGCATGCAAAAAGAGGGAGAGTCTGACCCTGCCAGATTATTTCTTGCAGACGCTTCTACTGTTGTTAAAACATTTGCCACTCACCCCTGTCTTGTAATTAACCAGTGAAACATTCAAGCTTGCTTTAGGTCTTCAATGTTTAGGGTAAGTCTCTAAATATAACAGAAAGAATATGATCCCCAATTGCTTTGCAGATGCAGCAGAGGGCGCCTTGCCAAAATCTCCGTCTATTTGATGCAGGTCTGAGGATAACTTCCATCCAAGAGACTCTAGCACTGTTGACCAACGAACTGCTGTACCCCTCACCAATAAGGGTTGGATCCTTACATCAGAGTGCTGGGAGCCAGGGGCATCCCCAGCTATTCGGCTTGCCTAGCCAAAGGCAGGAGTGGGCACTCTGCTGGGTACACCCCACGGCTCACACAAGTTCCCCAGAGGTTCTCAAGCCCTGAATCACATGCTGCTGACAACACTTTGGAGATCATAAAAGCAAGTCAAGATTCTCCTTCCTTAAAATGAAATTTGACACAAATAGCTATCCGAGTCTTTGTCAGCAGCTCCTCATTTCCTCCTGCCCAGGGATAAAGCCATAAGTAAGTTTCATACTCTCAGGAAATGCGACAGTTATTATTCAATAACTGTATTATAGGCTCATTTTTGGAAGGGGAGGGGAGGCACCGTAGTGTTTTATTTCACAGAAACTGAAATACCTCAAAAAACCCTGAAATCCATGATAGAAAACACTGGTAAGTGATTTGTATGTCGGCAACTTTCTTTCATTTTGGTATTAGTGCTTTCAGTTTTTAAAAGGTGTATCTGATGTACAGAATAGAAAATAGCAAACTCATTTAAAATTATTTCCCTGTCACATTGCATCTGTATAATGTGCTAGGAGTTCTGGAAACTGGGATCTGAGAGTAGAATAAGAGCACAGGAGCCTACTGGGGCCATGTCCTGTGCCTCCTGCACGCACTCCATGGCTTGCAAGCTCCAAACCAGTTTCCCTTCAAACGCAAAACTCTGAGGTAGGGAGCAAGGAGTTGACACCATTTATTCTTGTAAAGGAAAGGTTGTGAGAGCAGAGAGCACTGCATGGGAGAGCCCTGTGCTCATCATGGGATGAGGTACCCAGAAACATCTGTTGGCTGGAGGATGGTGCTAAAGGCTGAGGCTTTGTCTTTGAAAGACAAACCTGGAATTGCAGCACAGGAGAGGAGCTGGAACTGTCACCATGGCACACAAATACACGGGTTTCTCTTGCTGGATCACGCCTTTGCCTGAACACATCCAGTCAGCAAGAGTCCTGGATTTGGTACCAGCTGGTCAGTTCAGGATGCAGCGACACATGGAGGAGTGTGGAGATGGACTATGCACCAAAACACAATGGGTTTGTCCCGCATCACCCTTTGGTTCACGCGTGTGCACACTGAGCAACATGAATTCATTCCGCATGCTCCCTTTGGGATACTTAGATTAATTCATCACAAATTACATCTCCCTTGGAGGAACACCATCTCACACCACAGTAACACCAACCTCCCTGCATATTCAGCACAGCGTCTGCTTCTCCAGGTGCCTGAACCATGTTCCTGACACCCTCAACACCCCCTGCACAACAACAACTGACCTGCAGTGCACGGAGCACAGCCACCTGCACCCCACCCTGCTGGCTCCTGGCCACGAGGGGCTCTGCACTGACTCAAGATAAAAATACTGGAATTACTCCTTTGCAGAAACAGGAAGTGGTGTGCTGTTGATTCCTGCAAAGCCACGGTTTGTCCTGGGAGCCCTCCAATGAAGGACATCCATGCTGACAGGCAGCCAGCCCACCCCACCATGGGCAGAAGCACCAAGCAGGCGGTGTGCATCTGCTGAGGGAGCCAGCATGCAGTCTGAACTCCCACTGCTCCCATTTCACTCCTGATTCATGTCAGAGTCCATCGCTTCTACAGCATCTTCCAAGTAAGTCAAGCAGGAAAGAAACAGGCCATGCTCAAGCTCTTCTTACCCACAGAAATGATCTAGTGTCAACAAATTGGTTTGCAAATTTCCTTATGCACAAAAAGTGATCATCAGTTTAGATCAGGGAATAGCAATGATCTAAGTCCACACAGTATTAGCAGTTGTGAAGTGATCGCTATGAGAAGAAGGCCTAATTAAGCACTACAGCGATAACAAGGACATACATAGCTTTGGAACTGAACAGACTAATTTAGACTAAATGGCCTGAGAAAGTAGGTAACAAAAGATGTTGGGAAGTTATGACGAGCATTGCCATGCGCCTGCATGCTAATTAGCAATTTGGAATTGCAGTGAATCAAATTATACCAAACAACACTTTTCCTCTTCCATCAAAGACTGTCCTTTTTCAAAATCAGAGGCTTTTCAATAATTAGTATTTGTTTCCCTTTTTACCCTGTCTTCCCCTTCTCATTCATTCTGTGGTCTTCCCTTTTGGATATTTTTTTTTATCATTTGTAGTTGATTTTGGAAACAGTGAAGCCTAAGGCATGATTTACAGCTCTCTCCATTTAAGCACAAAGACTCACCTAGGAATGTGTACTGACACATAAAACAGAAAAATAGAAAAAGGGAAAGAAAAAAGCAGAAGGTGGAAAAATCAGAATAATTTTCCAAAAGGAAGGAAAAATGCATAGTGCTTTACAGGTCTTACCCCAGTTTATAAGGATATCATTTGTAGAAAGATGGGGGACTGTGCCCTGGGTAAGGCAGATGAATGCTGTGCTCAGGCTCCACTCATAGTCTGTATTGTGATGTACCCAACTCTTGTACTCACACAAGACACTGCCACAGAGGAGCACCCTCAGCCCCAGCTCTGCTGATGTTTTGAGCTTTCTCTTTATCTCTCCTTGACCTTATCTAAATTTCTCTTTTACAATACAACAACAACAACTTCTGCAGAGCGAGGTATGCTGCTTTTATGGCAATAATGTAAACACAAATATTGTGCATCCTACTGCTGTCCCTTGCTGCACAAAGAGCCTGCCTGGGCAGCACAGGAGCCCTGGAGCACACAATGCTTTGGTGACATTGCCAGACCTCCACTGGTAAAGGACACCCAACATTCCACCAGAGCCCCATCCGGTGCCCTACACTAGGTGCTCTTCTGATTGTGAAGAAGCTGAAGCCAGGACAAGGCATTTTACAGGTCCTTAAATCTGATTTTCTAAAGGTATAAGGTGTTGTGGAAGGTTGAGGGGGGCAAGTGGAATTTTTCCCATTTTGTCGCTAGGCAACTAACGACCTGCACTTAAGGGCCATCGATGCTCACAAAGGAGACAAAGACTTTTGGCTGGGCAAGCACGGGAACAAGAGAGTGCAGGATTTGATAAAGGGACACTCGCTCGGAGGTCTTGGAGGAGAGAGCAGGGGGAAAAAGTGGCTCTCTGCTTTTTTGGCTGCTACTGCAGAAAAAGCCCGGCTTTGCACTGGTTTTCTCTCTACCCGTTGGGTGAGTTCTCACTTGGGGAAAAGGGGGACGGGATTCCGGTCCCTTCTACCCTCCGGGAGGGCGCGTTTCCCAGCTGCGCTGCAGCAGAATGCCTGCCGCCGCCCTGCACCCTGCCTGCTGCCGCCCCGCGCCCTGCCTGCCACAGCTGTGGAGTCTCCTGCTGCCTCCTCTGCTGGCTGGCTCAGGTGAGCCCACCTGGCCATTCCATCTCCTTGCTGCGCTTTGTCCATCTGCGTGTCACCCTGCTCCAGCCCGTCGGCCATTACGTGCATGACACAGATCCAACCTCGCGCCACAGTGCCATCTGCAGCTTCCCAGGAGTCATCGCACCTGCCAGCTGGTCTAGGAGCCCAACAGCGTCCCTGCTGGCTGTGACCGTGACTGCACCAAACGGGAAAGTGCCTGGCAGCCCAGGGACATCTGACACTGAGTTTTTGGTTCTGTTTACTGTTTTCTTACCTTGTTTATTGTTTTTGTTACTGATTGTTTACCTCATTATAGATACTAGTAAAGAACTCTTATTCCTTTTCCCGTATCTTTGCCTGAGAGCCCTCGATTCCAAAGTTATAATAATTCGGAGGGAAGGGGGTTCACATTCTCTGTTCTAAGGAAGGTTCCCATCTTCCTTAGCAGACACCTGTCTATCAAACAAAGACAGGTGTACAGGAACTAAGCTCCAAACCCCAAAGCTGGTCTGGGAGACTCAAAACTCTTAAATCCTTACAGCCCGTCTGCAAAGAGACTCGACTGCAGGTTTGTGAAGGGATTTAACTCCCTAAAGCCACAGTCAGGTGACCCCATAGCCCTGCCAGAGGTTTGTACCAAGGCCGGGGAGCAAGGCTCTCCTCTTCCAGGTATCATTTTACAAGTGTATTTTCAGGCTTGACTCTCCACGTTTTTATAGTGAAATGCAAGAAGCAGGATCATTTTAACTTAGAAACCTCACCAATTGTTATCTGCTATTCAGATGGGAAAGTGACTAAAAGAACAGTAGTACCTGGGCCACATAGAAGCGTTTTGAAGTGTCAGAAGTTTTTTCAAGCTATTCAGGGTATCTTTACCCTGAGGTGTGCCTTCTCCATCTCTGCTACCAGCTGAGCTGACTCCGCAGAAGACTGAGTCCTGCAGAGCTGGGAGTAGTAAAGGATAACCCCCCCCCTTCACAACTCCCTCCACATGGGACCGAGCTCCTCCAACACAGTGTCCCTTGAGGGTGAGTCTCACTCCTCTGGGACACCAAAAGCTGTCCCCATGAAGCCAGAGCAGGAGCTTGGCTCCCATGTGCGACATCTGATCCAATTCACAGCAATTTGTGCTATGTCTGGCTCTGTATTTTAGTTACCAGGAATAATACTGAAGCACTTTAAGTGGAAACTGAGAGAATTATTGACGTTAACAGTAAAATTATTTTATCTACAGAACTCAGAGACAGCATATACAGTCTATCAGGTACATTTAGCCTGCCATGGAGATGAAAATATTTTTGTTAAAAATAGCATCCAGAGCATTATGCAGTTGGATACAACTTGAATTGATCTGCCACGATCAGAAAAATGCTTTCTGCTTCATGTTTGCCTTCTTAAACTCTGATGCAGTGGAAACAGGGTTTCCCAGGCAGTTCTGAAGTCATTCTTCGTGCTTTGCATTGTGTCGGGCTCCCAAGGCAGGGAGAGGGAAGCACTGCTCCTCCCAGAGCTGTGTCAAGATGCAGACCTATCACGTTCTTCATTCAGAGAGGAGCACACTCTACACCACAGTCACAGCCGTGAGATAAATTTCAATAATGAAGAAGTCACAACAGCAGAAGAGAACTGCCTCCTTGGTCACAAGGGTGATAAACCGGACAAGAGCAGAGGTATAAATCAACGCAATTGGTTTGACAGAGAGATTACAGAGAGCAAATGTTAACTTGCAGTGAAGAGGCACTCAGAGTGCAGTGATCAGGGTAAAATAACCAAAACAGCTTGGGAATTCAATCTTTTATTTTTTTACAAGTTGGAATGAATTTACTTCATTTTCCTGATAGAATGCAGATTGCTGCCGTGCATCTTTCTTTCCCCCCTCCAGAGAGGACATCCCTTCCCAGGCCTGCTCTGTCTCGAAACGATGCCTCTAATTTGGTGCAACAGATTTTGTGCTGTGGTAAATATATCCTCCAAAGGTATTGTTCTGAGGAAAAGAAAGTATTAGTAATTTGACTCACTGGAAAAGTTTAAATAACTGATTAGACTACCTGTGAGCCTGATTCTGCTGGTTTCCCACCCACCTGAGAGTGCAACCTCTGAGCCACTCGTTTTTGACACACGGTAGTGTAGCTGGAGACAGTGTGAAAACCTCCTGCTCTTCCTGCCCTCATTTGGGTCCCAGTCCTGCCATGGGTCCTTCTCTAGAACAATTGATAGATGCTGGCCAGAAACCAACCTAGAACTGAGGGGCATATATCAGCCCCCAAGCTGACAAACACAGCTCACCAAACCTGAGCTGTGGTTCCATGAACTGATGCACAGCAATAAGGGAGTTCCTGCTAATAGCAACACAGTATTAAATGCCTCAGGCCGTTTTGATGAAAGTGTTAATATACAGATCAAAATGACAAAAAAATATGTGACTTATATTGTTCATAATAAAAATGGGCATCTGGGAAATTATTTTATTTTCTGGGAACTGTGTCTTCACTTAAGAAAACTGCTTGGATGAGAAATTCTCAGCCAGCTCTCTCTCCCAAATGGTTGTTACTCAGTAACACCACAGTGAGACTCCATGTGTGGTTGCCAGAGGACCGTCACACGGTAAAATGTAAATAATTTCCTAAAAGTATCTGCTATATTTTAAATTCACTTCCAACAACACCCTTCTAGGCACAGACTGCTGTGTTTCCATTAGAAACAGTTTGCCAACTTTTCCATCATCTGGGAGCTAATTAAGCAGAATGACAGCTATTCCAATGCCAAATGGAGGAAAAGCAATGATGAGTGTGAAGTAGATAAGCACAGACTGTGCAACCTTCCATGCCAAATATCGATCTGCTTATCAAGCTGCATAGCTGTTTGGAAATACAGCAGTTCAGCTGTGATGAAGTTCTGTTTCAGGCCCGAGAAGAAGCTGAGGACCTTGGCTCCAAGACCTTCTTAGTGAGCAGAGCCTGCACGGATGCCCCAGGGGGCACAGGTGCCCCAGGGGCATCGCTTGGCAGCAGCACTCTTGCTTACTCCTGTTGCTTTGGATGTGGAAATGCTTGTTCAGAGTTCTAAACTAAAATTGTTTGGGTAAACATGGGTTGTAAAAGGAGCAGTTATCTTAACTGCATTTGTAAGAGAAAGGAATTTATTGTTATGAGAAGCACTGCTGTAGAAATCATATGAAGAACAGGCAGTTTTAGCAGAATATACTGACACCTAAAAGGACATAAGCAATAACAGTAGCTGCATCTGGGAGATTTTGGGAATTTCAGCAAGTTTAGGATACCCAGGATGAAAATACAATGATGAAGAGGTAACTTGGGATTGGAGCCATCCTTTTGCAGTTTGCTGATTGTGTAACAATCATTGCCCAACACTGCCACAGTGCATTGGCCCCACAGTGGAAACTCTCTCCCACTGCCCCTGCTCAGCAAAGCCAGACACGTTTTAGACCTTCAACGCCTCTGAGACTGAAACATGTTTTAAAAGCATTACTGAAATGGGGCTTCATAGTATCCATATGGCAACCACAGCCTTGAAATTAATTTATTAATATATTTAGCAGGCAATACATGAAACAAAATGGTTGCTTCCCCCTTCTAAAGTAGAGTTCACAAAATGGAGCTGAAGAGAAAGAAAACAGCAATCCCATATTTCAGCAACACACGGGTCTTTCTATCCACCACATGCCATCCCAGAGGCATGTGTAAGCCTTCCTTAGGACTAGAGAGGGGATTTTTTTCAGCTGCTCAGATTGTGCTTGACTGGAACAGTTGCAGATTCAGTGATGAGGCCACTGTAAGCCAGGACTCAGTTTGTGCTGTGGTGCACAGCCATCACCTCCTGCACAGCTGAGGGCCAGACCAGTGACACCCTGACGTTGCAGCCAGAAATAACCCCCGGGTTCTCCTCCAAAACAAGGCAATCCAGCTGATCTTTGAAAACACCAGTTTCTGAAGGAGTTCTCAGGGCTGAGCTTAGCCAGGATAGCTAACATTTATGCACTTTGCTAGTGTGTATGAATCATCCAGGTTCTTCCTACTGAAAGGAGAGGAAAAGCAGTGATTTATCTCCTACCAAAATAGGTGCTCAAGGGAGGCGGGATGGAAACTTGCGTGGAGCTACTTGTCATCCATGAAGTTCCAAGAGCTCTTGCCTCACCAGCCCAGGCACAGCTCAGAACTTCCACATTTCTAATTTATGTAAGACCATTTATGCAGAATTAATAGAGTTAACCCTAGCCTTTGCTAATTGTTATTGAAGAGCATGGGAAAACAGGAATAAAATGAACTAACAAAGAACAAAGCAACTAAAAATCCACCTATGTTCTAGAATGAAACTGTAAAAAGTCTAACAAACTCCCCTCCGCACCTGCAAGGATGAGTAGAGCCAGAAGGCAGGGAGGCAAAAGTCTTGGTTTTGACAACATCTACTTTGGAACCACCTGGTATTTTGACTGCTTTTGAGCTAAATTTAGTGGAAGAGATCCTACTTCAAGCTTCATTAGAGAAAAATTAAAAATAAGCTATCTGAGGAGGAGTAACAGGCTCAGAACCAAGGTTAATTCAGTCATGGTCCTGAGGTACAAATTCTGTGCATCACTCTGAAGTCCACTAGTACTGCAGAGTGTTTGCAGCAAAAAGCTTTCTTGCACAGTGTTTTATTCCCATGAATTGGAATACAGCTGGATTAATTCCCAGATTGGCATTACTAGGTCTGCTCCTGAATTACACCTTTGAGATACTCCTTGCCAGCTTGATGGCTGCCCTAGGCCCTTAGCCAGGGTCTAGGTGACATTGAGGCAAATGCTGGGGCAAGTCATGCAGAGCCACATTCACACCCATCCTCCTCAGTGTAGCTGCTGGCCCTGCTCACAAGCCTGCTCTGCATTAAATGCATAAATCCAACAATTGCACAGAATTTCTCAATTTCATCTGAACTCAAAATTAATTTGAATGTTAAAACCTCTCTTCTCTCTTTTCGTAGTCATTCCTGTTTTTCTAAATACTGCATCCTGACCCTTTCCCTCACAGCAGCAGATATCACCAAACTAAAATAGACAGTTGTTGCTAATAATACTAATTATTGTTGCTAATTGTAATAAGATGATTAAAAAGTATGCAATACTCAGAGTTTCTTTGATTTGACTTTGAATTGCATGAAACTGATGTAACATTTCTGCTTAGCATAGATTGCCTCAGAGTGAATAGCTGTATTTCAACAGTGCTTATGCAAAATATAATATGGGAAAAGAAAGATGCATAAGACTTACTCGCACTGTCAGTGAGAACATGCTTCAACCACTGTGGCAAGCGTTAAAAACAACTGCATGGGTGAATAAAGAAATAAAACAAAAAGAGAAATTCAAGCTCTTACTTTCCAGATTTAAGCTCAAACATTCAGATGGTTCCCTGCTGTCCTTTCCTTTCCCCTTGCCAACAGATAATCTCTTAGGGTAATTTTGTTCACTAGATATTGGTTTAACATTGAGTTAGTACTGTCTTACACAAGGAAGGATTTGCAAATGGAAGGAGAGAACCCCTTCACCTTCTTAGAACCCAACTATGAGTTAGGATCCTGTATAAAGTAGTAAATTCTATTTGGACATGACACTGAAAAAGCTTGAAAGAATGAAAAACAACAGACCCCTCCAAAACCCCAAACAATAAACCATTGTGGATTCTTTCCTTGATAAACAGAGGAAAGTTAATAATTGACATAGCCTGAAAAGGACCCAGCTGCTTCAGCCTTTGCTATCACATCCTTGTCATGCTAACTCCGTTGAAGAGGTAAAAAACAAGAATAGCAGTAGTAGTGAGGCAAGGAATGTACTTTGAAATCTCAAATGGTTGTGGTCGCAAATAGATCATTCTTAATTCCTAATTACTTGGATTTGTTTGGTACCTATCTGTAAGCAGGGAGTGTAGGGCAGTGTGCTAGAAATGACGTGTACATCTCCTCGGTCCATAGTCACCAACACCTATAATTTGCCAGCATGTGCCAATGATGTGGCACAGATTTCCTTACAGAAGGTTTTAAACAAGAACAGATATTTGCTTCTGGAAGGCACAAATAAATGTGGGCATTTTTATAGCTATTTTAGAATCAGGGTGAGGAGGATTCTTAGTTATGTCCTAGTAGGCATTTAGGGCTGGACAGACTGAAACTGCAAGGAACTGCCTACTCTATTTTTTGAGGAAAATTCTTTAAGCAAGCGGAAAGACTCACCCATTAGAATTGTACTCTTAACATTAATTAACTCTCAGTGAACTCAGTTTACTACAGTGCCCCAGTGAAAAGTGATCCCTGCCCAACTGACTGCACAGCTGGACCACCTGATATTATCAAAGTGGTTCACTCAGTGAACTTTAAACTTTGGGAAGTCCTGCGTTAATTTCCTGCAGGATTTGCCTGCTTTAGTTTGTATTTTATATCAGGTGTCTTCTGAACACAGCCCAAGTGCTCTCTTATGGAAAGGGACCCTGTTGTAATCGTATAAAAAGAAGCCGACGAGGTGAAGGGTTCGCGAGAGGGGGTGTCCTCCCATAGCTCTCCTTTATTCAGGGTTAAGGGTACATGTGGTCGGGGGGAGAGAAGGGAAGGACTGACCACCCTGTCCCCGTGAAGGGTGCAGGGAAAAGCCCCACCCCTGCCCAGTAACAGCCGCTTATCTGGGGACAGGGGTGACCAATCAGGGGAGAGACAAAGGGAGGAGATAAGCATTCATAACCAATAATAACAAAAGAGGGAGGGGTACAATTCAAGATAACCAATGATACAGATAACGGAACAGAAGATTCAGGAAAGGTGAGCGGATCCTGAGCCCTGGGCACTCCTTTCCCCAAGACCCAGGGGCGGTCCCAGGCACTCAGACCCCCAAGGTCCTCCCAGGGCAGGGCTCCTCCCTCTGAGGAGCCAGCTCCAGCCTGGGAGGCGGAGGCAGCATAAGGGCGGACCCACTTCAGGACCCCAAGATCCTCTTGAGATAAAACAATTGCTAGAAACAGGAGTTCACACCTATGTTCAATTTTCCCTTTCTTAATTTGATTCCAAACCTCAATCAGTGAAATTAACAATCATATTATTATTTTATTACCTCAGAAAGGAACAGTTTTGATCCAGTTGATCCTATTTTTAGACAAAGCAATTTAATTCATTTATAAAGAATTTCAAACGGTCAGTACCTCATCTCACATTATAATCTCAGATTTGAAGATAGATGACATCACTTGCCCCCCACCAAATGTGCATGCATTATTGATCTTTCCAAAGCTTCATGAATAGGTAAGTTTGTAATAATTAAAAATTAAAGAGAATGCTGCTGGCTGGCAAAGAAGGGCAAATTTTGCTCTTGGCTCTATTGCCATTCCCCTGCAGCAGAGCTGGGACTTTTTTATTGCAAAAGAGAAAGGAAAATAAGGAGTATGGCCTCTCTGTGAAGCAGACAAGTGCCCAGAGCCCCTCTGGATTAGGTACTGCTCCAAAGGAAAGCACAGGAGTGATGGAGGTGCCAACTGCAGTGCTGCCTCCTGTGCCCGAGCTCCAGGGCTCAGAACAGCTCTGCAAGCTGCTCACTGTCACCGTTGTCTACCATTCTCTCTCTGCACTGTTTGCCTCAGGAATAACCTTCTAGACCCACCAACACACAAGGTGTTTATGTGGTCACTAAGGAGGTTCATCCTATGGTCACAGCATAAATTGCTGTGGTCCTTTATTATTTCCAAGCAGAATTTTGCTCAGAAGCAATTTAAATGTTTGGAAAATAAGTGGCATTTTCATAATTATTCCTGGCAGTATTTCGTAAGATCATCATGGTTCTCCAGCACAGTCAGACAAATCCTCCTGGTGCCTTTCCCCACCTGCTTGCGCACACAGCGGCCTCTCCACCAGTAATTACCAACTCTGTAAGCTATGTAGGTCCTGGGAATAATTAATTTTAAATTCTCTCTTCGTAGAACAAAACTCTGGCAAGGACCTGGAATCACAGTCACATTATATAGCTATTTGTGAGGCCATTCCAATAATGAAACACACATCCTTCTGGAAATTTTACCAGCTCAAGAAAAGATTTTTAACTGACATTTAAATGTCAAGCTATTATGTTAAGTGTTATGGCCATTCCATTGCTCAGCCCCATTGAAGTATGAACATATCAAATGCGCCTTAACAATCAACCATATTAAAAGTTGATGGCACCTGGAAAGACAACTACAGATGACATGTTTAACTGGGCTGATGGATAGCTACCTGATTCTGTTGCATGAATGCAAACTCAAACACATCTTCAGTGGGCCACTGGGAGTCTATCAAAATAATTATTTTGAGAATAATACATTCATTCTTTCTGAAAAAGTCCCGTTCCCAGAGTCATACTGATTCTTTTTGCTTTACTTACTGTAAGCCTGCCCTTATCCTACTGGAATCCTTTCCTATCCTATCCTATCCTGTCCTGTCCTGTCCTATCCTATCCTATGTCCTTATCTTACTGGTATCCTACTCTGCCAAGTGAGAACTTGCTCTGTTCATTTTAAAAGAGAGGAGTAAATCATTGTCCACAGCTGTGGTTTGCCCAGAAGATTGTCAGCAGTGCATTTACATTCTACATTCTTCTATTACGATTTACAATCTACATTTATTTGAAATGATCCCTTAGCCCAGTACATTTAATTCAGAAAGGGGACCGAGCATTAATCTCTCTGAATTAAAGCAATATACTGCAGTCCAATAAATTATTTTAAAAGAATTTAAAATGAACTGGTCACACTTGGCAAAACCAAGAACACATCCTTCAAAGCTGCAAAAATAGGCTAAGTAAAAAGTAGGTAATAGACATGAAGTACCAAAGCCACCTAGGGAGTAATGCAAGATTCAGGTCAATATTTGATGTTCTTAAACCCATCTCCAGAGAGCCTGCCTTGACTGTTAGAGAGTGAATCACAGTAAAAGTCATAGCCATGGTATTTGATAATATTTGTTAGCATTTATTAATATTGCACAGTCATTTTTTGTAGCATGTGTAGTGTGTCAAATTGTAATTTTCGTTAGACAGATTTGCATTACCACAACTATTGGTCAAAATCACAAATTTCTTGAGCTCACCTACGGAACTGCAGCACTCTACCCTGGCTACAGAAGGCTTTCACAATACAGCACTGGTGTGGGGGATGGGAAATCAGCTCTGGAAAGGACTGAGATGTGCAGCACTGATCTCTGCAGTCTTCTGCCTTGGAGAAGGGCAGTCAGAGAGGGACAACCACAGCAAGAGAGCACCTAAGAAACAATCCTGCCCTTCACCCTTTGGCCTGAGAGCTGGAGTGACTGACAGATGAAAAGACACTCTGAAAAGCAGATGAAAAGCACTCTGCTCCTGAAGGGCCGTGCCTATGACACCAAAACCTTTGCTACTTCCCCCAACTCTGGCACTTGCAGACTCAAACAGGTCTGCAGTCTTTCATTAACAACCTGTTAGCAAACACCAAAAATCAGATGTTATCTGAGAAAGCAAGCTTTTTCCTACCCATCTCTAGGAGTACAAAAATAATGAAAATATAGGATATAATCAAGACATCTAATCTTCCTAATCTTCACTGCTATGTAAATGTAACTCCTCTTAAATAGGCATATATGCCTGTATTATTGGGTGAGGGCCTCTGTGAAGATTATAAAGTGATTAAGAAGTAAGTCAGACTTGTTTGAAAAAGGGCTGAACTGATATTAAGAATTATAAAAAGATGTAACAAATTACTTGGTACCAAGCAGCTGACAGTTCTCACAGCAATGCTGTCTCAGAAAATGCAGAGGTGCTGAATTTAAACATAGCTTCCGGTATTGTCACTGATAAATAACCATATCATGATGAACACTGAACCGTGCTTCACAGGGGATGTGAACTCTACACGTTCTCTACTCCTTTCAAGAACTAAATGACTTATTTCTATGTATTGTATAAGATTGAAAAACTGTGGAATAGTCTTTATAGGAGACATCATTTAGCTCCTAGGATTCATTAGAATATCTTTGTATTATAACACAGCTGAGGAGCAGCACAAGTCAAGGAATTTACAAATTTTCCATGGAGTTCCTGTCAATAGCAGGACTCCGCAGTTGTCCCATTGTTGGAGTTAATGAAATTCGTGGCTGGGGTAAAGAAAATCACACAGCTGTCATCAGCCATCATATCAATTTTGACAAGCAAAACAGGATTATTATTTTGTACCTGTGCCAAAGCAGATAATTAAGCTATAATTTTAATGATTACAGCTGATATTATGGACTAGAAATGCCCAGAAGATTTATGTAATCTGTGCATACACATTACTAACTTCCTATGTTTTGGCTTTCTTATGAAAATACCCTATGTGGAAAGCTGTACGTGGTCATTTGAGTCTCTGCTATGAACTTGCCTACGCAGTCCCCACATTATGCTCTTGAATACTTGCTTTAAGATTTGGTTGCTGTCCTGCTTCTTTCAACCTGAGCAGCAGAATAAATGGCTCCTGCTTCCTCCCAGCCCTGGCTGTCAGACCAAGGATGCCCACGGTCCCTCCTCCATCCATGAGCCTCACAGACAGGTGATGCACTGAGCCTTTGAGCCCTGGGGCAGCTCTGGGCCAGCATCACTCCCATGAGGAGCTGGCAGGGGACAGGCATTCCCCCCCAGGCAGAAACAGGAAGGAAGAGAGGAAGATGGACAGGTGCATTCTGCATGTACCACACAATATCATCCTGGAGGGGCATTTTTGGCTTTCTGGATCCAAGGTTTACAGGTAAAATAGGCTCTTCAGGATGATATTGCCATCAGCCGTAAGAGCTACCACAGCTGGAGTAAGAGGAACAGGACCTTTGTGTCCAGTAGGCTATTGGGGATTCATTTTTTTACAGATTAGAGCCAATGTGGCATGTAAACCGTTGATACTGTGACTGCTACTTTCTTGCTCAGTTGGCTTTTGCTTAAAATTCCCACATTACATTTCAAATCTCTGCTCAATGTAGCACAGAAATAGCTAACGCAATGGGAATAAAGACTTCCCTGCCTGCAGGATGCTTTTTCCATGGTTTGTGCTATAATTCATGCTCCTTCCTCTAAAATCTCAGTGGAGAAAAGCATTTAAAAGGAGGCTACACAGACTTCTTGCCCTGAGGCTGCCTTCAAGCCCCAGGATCTGTGCATGGGCCCTCTCAATGGAGTGTGGAGCTGTTTGGGGCAGGAATGTACTGCATCCCTTCACCAAGCACCTTTCTGACCAGATAAACCACGTGGCAAATGGACATTTGTCAGAATGGATAAATAAATTCAGTAAAACTCAGAGATGCTCCTGCTGATAGTTTCTTTTTCCTTTGATCAGCTTAATTGTCATCACACTAACTTTCCAAATGCTTATAGCAGTTTTAGTTCTTTTCACAGGAAGGGCTTTGCTGTTAAATGGCAGCTTGGGACTGCAGTTTCCCCAAAATGCCTCTACCATGGCTACGCTGATGTCTCATATATGGACCACCATTCCCTATTTTATTCCACAACAATAAAATGACACTACAGACACTACAGACACTTCCACATGATTTGCTGTTGGCTACTGTATTTATGATTATTCTCTTGTTATACACATCAGTGGTGCTGAATCATTGCTGGCTATTGGAAATTTCTCATCCTTTAGTAAGGAATGCCTTTGAATGACATCAATAAGTACTATTCAAAACATGACAAAGAAGCCCAGCCCTTTCAAGAGATGACAACCAGTATTTTTCCTCAGTTTATCTATTCAAGCACACATCAGGACTAATTAACTCAGGACTAGCATAAATTGATAGACTAAAAAAGTATCTAATAAATTACAAAATTAGAAGAAACCTAGTTTGCTTAACATTAGCATATATGTTTTTAAAAAATAAAGATACAAACCAGGGTCAGTATTGACTTTATATGTCCTTAGTTTTTAAAAACAATATATCTCTGATTATTGAGATGCAGTGGCTGCCTCTAATATTTCAGGCATGTAACTAGGTTACATCTAAACGGATTTCATAATAATCTTCTGTATCCAAGTAATACGTCTGTGATGTAGAGACATAAGAGTAAGCTAGTAATAATTTCTTTTACTCTCACAAAGCCACAATTTCACTTAGATAAATCTGATAACTAATTCTACCAACTGGAGAATATCTATTATGATTTCAGTATCTTAACAGAACACTTTAATTAATGCCTAAAGAGCAGATCTAGCACTTGAGGCCCTGAAACTTCAATGCAGGGAGCATTAAATTTCCACTGAATCCAACAACGCCTGAGGCCTGTCACCAGAAATTAGAGCCATTAAAATTTGACCCTAAGTAGCTTAAACATTATAGTTTCCTCAAATATAATTTCTGATTATTTTTCTTCTAACCTTACAAGATATGGTGATTGAAACAAATTGTAAATATTCTGTCCAATGCATACAGCAAAGGTGACTGATGCAAGCACTGAGAAGTAATTTACATTGTAATGACTTGTAATTACACTTGCAATCAGAGCAGAAAACATATCAGGTATCTTAGTCCAGCACCAGTTTTGTAGCTGCAGTATCTTGTCCCTTGTTGACTTTTGCTTATTTCTGTCTCTAGAGATGGGAAGAAAAAGTATTGATTGCACAATGTGCTGTCTCTGTTAATCTAGTTATGCATTCATAGTTCCATATTCTGCACTATCAGTAATTTTCCAGTAACATGAGCCCAAAGTACAGTATGCAGAAGGAAACAGAAAAACCCCTCACTATGCAGGCATCACATCACTGGCTGAGATATCTTTAAATTCCCTGGGAAAGATCAGGGTGCCAGCAGTGGACCTGACTGCACTCCGCCTGAGGTCCCTGCGATGTATGTATGATACTATTGAAAAAGGGGAAGAACTGAATTTTACACTCCATCACTGGTCCCACAAATGCCCATGGGGTGCTGTTAAGCTCCTGTATTCCCTGCAGTGTAATAAGTGGGATGGGCAAAATTAGTCTACTGAGGTTCAGTCTGTTCTTTGGCTGTATATCCCACCTTCGAAAAATCCACCTTTTCATTCTTTGGATATTGTAAAGGGTGAGGAAAAACAAGGGAACTGGGCCAAATTTCCTCTGGAAATGAGCCTTCCAGGACATACCCCTCTCTACATGCCTCCCCATCACTCCTGCATCATAAGAACTTCTGCATGTTGCAGGCTCAGTCCAACAAATTTAATATCCTGGTGGGAAAAACAGAATAGCAGTCCTTGAGGAAAGTTAAAACTCCATAAAAATAGGTACTATGTGAGTAGCAGCAAGAGGAGAAACTTGCTTCCATGGAGGTAAGAACCTCCATGGAAGGAAGAGCTCCATCCTCAGAAACGATGAGAGATTCTGTGTGAGAAACGCACAGTACAATGTTGTGGCTGAAAGCAAAGCTCTGTTCACAACAGGCCCAGTGGCACAGCCCAAGCAATTTTTTGACCTGCCACAGGCTGGCGTGGCCATCATACAAACTGCAACCCCATCTCTGCTCAGTGCCAGCTCCTGCCTGGCCATCAGCTCCTCCTTGCGTCTGGCCTCACCTGTGTCCAGGTGGATCCTGCCTTTCTTAAGGGCAGTGCAGACACACAGCCAAGTTGAGCTTTAACATAGAAGACCACTATCCAGAGGAGGTGGAAAAAATTACTGCTGCTGCTTTAGCTCCAGAATAAGAATTATAGGGAGAATTGGAGGTAAATAACACTCATCTGTATTTAAGTTTTGGGTTTCAGTCAATTCCATTTAAATTTTTAAAGCACCCTGAGCTGCACTGCAGAGTTAATGGATTTGGCAGATAACAATACTGGCATGAAAAGTTAAACTCAAAGCACACAGCTCTGCTTCTTCCTGATCAATGCTAATTGCGTTCCACAGGAGCCAGAGGCTTTAGCACATGCACAGCTCCCGCTGTGCTCAGCACAGAGTGCTGCAGGCTCACCTTCCAGCTCAGGAGAGGGAGGCACAGCGAGCCAGCAGGGCTGGACTGCTGCCACAGACAGAGCTGAAACAGTGACTGTTTGGGGACCAAAGACAGCCCCAGTGGGAAGAGCCACTGTGTTGCTCACTGGAGACCAGAGCTCTCTCAGGGGTTGGAGATGTTCTCACTTCTCTGATGCAATACAAAGGTGGGACTTGGCTGCCACATCCCTGACGCCTCAGACTACCTCATGGAGTGGACACTGCTAAACTGACTTTCTGCATTTCCCTTCACTACCATATCTGCACATTACCCCATTTGAAGCTCACTAGAAAGTTACTATTTTCTAACATAGGTATCTTTCAAGCTTTCAGAAATAAAATTGAAAACCATCTTGAGCTCATGGTGCTAGTGGCTTAAGGAGTTCCTCTGTGTACCACTCACATGGTAGAAACTGTCCCAGTTCCATGGGACTGTCCTCTTCCTAATGAAGCTCTAACAATTGCCAGCAGTTCAGTATTTCTCCCCTTGACTCCAAAGTCCAAAATCACAGAAGGAATTAAACTCTCTGGAAATTTTGCTGGAAGAACAAGTGAGCACAGGTTACACAAATCCAAGGTTTCCTTTCCAGTCACTCTCAGGATGCCTACCCAGCCACTGTGTCAGGCAGCACTGATTCTGCCTGTAAAGATTCGGGTTTCTTTTCATCTGAGGTTGAAAACAATGCAAGGTTCCTGCAAGCAGATCTGGTAACTGAGGCCTTAATTCACCTCATAGGAGCTGCAGACTTAACAAAGGTTTGCTCACCATTGCAGCATATGGAAGATGGTGTATTATATCTTGTCATACAAAAGTCCTTTTCATCTGAAATCCATGGGAATTCCTAGCCCATTTTACAGTGTACTCAAAGCACCTCTTCCCATCCAGCACCTCATCTCTCTGTGCACACAGTCACTAAGGAAACGGCTCATATTAGCCACAAACACTGGGAATGGTGCTCACATCTATTACCTGAGACTGGTGTGAGTCAAATTCTCTACAGGGGAATTTAGAGGACCAGGAATGAGAAATAGAGCTTCACAGCATCTCCCACCCCTCTCCTGGGCCAGGCAAGCATAGTCAAACTGTGCTCACTTTCCTGCTCCAGGACAGATATGGTTCACATGACATGGCCTCTCCCTACCAATCTCATGGCATAGATTCCTGGCAAAGCCAGCTCACATTTTGGTGAGGAACTTGAGGTGGGCAGGCAAGATGGAAGGTTTGAACTATTAACATAATACCATAAACACTTCATCATTAACAAACTGTTCAACACAGTCAGGAAAATAAGTGTTATTCTGAATTCTTAGAAATATTCAGCCCTATGTTTTTAACTGCAGGTGTAAAGGGTCTCAGATTAGTGCAAGGAAGATGTGACATATCTGGCTATTATCAGAATGAAAGCTCAAATTCTCTCCTGGAACAGAGATCACAGACAATCAAGCAAGTTTCATTGATAAATTCTGAGTTACCATACTAAGCTGCCACTAATGTGTCCGAACCCCCCGTAAGGAGTCCTCAGATTTAAACAACTCTCACTGCAAATCATCAGTTCCTCACATTACCCCATTAAATGCAGAGAAGAATCCAGAGAGAAGAAACAGCTGTAGAAGGAGGGTGCTGCATCAGGCTGTTGTACTGCACAACACAGAGAGACCTATTCCTGACACAGTGCATGTCTCTGCTCTTTCACCATTTGTGTAATTATAACTGAGTCTTTTGAACATTCAATGCATCTCACAGAAAATGAGACAACCACATATTGTGGCTTAATGAAAAGAACTGAAGGAAATGTACCAAATTATTTGTTAATGGGCAGCTGCTTCATAAATGCATTCTCCCATCTGTTTTCTCCTTCTCCTTATATCAGCTCATTCAGCCAAATGCCTATAAAATGCTGAGCCCAATGTTTCAGGGCATCTCTAAACTTCCCAGCCAGTGCTCCTGAGTGACTTCAGCCACCCTGCCCCAGATTTGGTATCTCCTGTGGCTGCATGGCCAGGAAAGACTTGCTCTTGTGTAAACACACCCCACTGCACAGGGCCTACTGAGAGCAGGGACACCTAACGCTGCAGTCAGTACCAAATGTTAACAATTTAAAAAAATATTTATTTTTGTTAATTCAGCCCTTCATAATAATATATCTGTCAGTACAGGGCTGAGTTCTCACACCTTAAGCTCTCTCATTTCCATGGAGTCACTGAGTAATCTGATTAGCTAGAGCAACATTCACAAATGCCTCTCACAAGTCAGCTCCCAGAGAGTCATCAGACTCAGTTCTGGGTTTTGGAGACAGATAACATATAGAAGATTTTCAGCTGAAGCAGGTCCTTCTGCTCTCCTGTGAGACCTCAGGCATTAGCCACAGCAAAAGATTGCTGCTGGACTTAGAGAATTAATGCTCTGATCCGGTAAGACCTATTCATTTTGCAGCAACATGAGTTGCAGCAAATAGATGTGGCATGTGCCGTGTCCCAGCCTGTCCGAAACATCTGACATGGAAGCCCTCACACAGGAGCAGCTTGGTGGCAAGAGGTCTGGGCTGGAGCTGTCTCTGAAACAAGCCTGCTCCATGCCCACCCTACTCTCAAGTCGCTGTCTCTCACACCAGCTGCTGCAAGTGGTACTAAGATCAACAAACATTGACAAGGTTGCTCAGATACAGGAATATCAAAGCAATCAATGGATGGTAGGTACATTGGGTAAAATCTCTTCTTGAAAATCACACTTGAACAGGAGCATGTTACTTAAGGAGAGGAAGACACTTTGCTTTTCCAGCCATGCTCTACCTCTCACATGCAGGGCTACATCTCATCCTGCTGGTCTGGCCTAATCCAACATAAGATCAGACAATAGAAATCCAATCCCCAAGGAGCACAGGAGAGCAGGTATCTGTAGGAGTGAGAGCCGCTAGTCGACTCCACACTCCTTGCCATGGGGCTCAGCCCAGTAATCTGAGTCACAGCCACACCAATTCTGTCCTAATTTACCAAGCTAGCAAACCTGCAGAAGCAAACAGGTGTATATACTTGTTTAATTTGTGTTTTCCCCTTAGCAAAAAGAGTGATTATGTTTCTCTTCACTCCCACTAGAGCCATCATAAAATATTCAGCTCAAGCCATCCAGTTCCACATTATAATTACCTGCCAAAAATTGCTAATGGATATTCTTTTGCCATCAACATGAAGCTGGCGAACCCTCTGGGAACCTCTTTTTAATTAAACACCTAATACAGTATGATAAACATTGAAAATATGAACCTCTCCCCTGTTAAGAATGTGTCTCGATTTCCAAAGTGTGCCTAATCAATTCAGAGGCGGCAGCAAATTTACAGTGGCAGCAAATATTTAGGGCTTAATATTTCAGGTGAAGGTTGTTTTAGTAATTCTATTAAAAGAAGGAATGGATGAGTGCATATACAACACAAAATCCTAATTCAGGTTGATATTTAACTCCAATTTTTGCTTTCCCTTCTCTGTTGCTGGCACTAACCCACCACACGAGTTTGATGTGCTCAGTTCTGGGCTTATCCTTTTCCCTCATGGTCTGCATTGGCAGTTTTAAGTTGTAACATTCTTCTAATCTGTAAAGGCATCTTCCACCCCTCACACAACATGTCAAGGGCTGTGACTAGCTCATGTAAAGCAAATAAACATTCACAAAGATCTGGCTCTGTAGCATCCCCATCTCTTCTTTCCTTTGGTCCATCTCTCACCTTTGTCTTAGTCTCACAAGAGCCAATCTTGTCCCTTGTCCCTCAGTGTCACCAAAATGTCCTTGTGGACCCTTTCTCCATAATTGCGTTCTTCTTACCTAGTAAACAGATACGTGCCAGGCTTGGAGTGCATCTCTCTACCTGGGACACTCAGAATAGCTTCATAAATATCTTAACTCCAGGACTTCCACAAAGGAAGTTGCTGCAAAATGGTTTTTTGCCATTTGTAGAGGAGCTCACAAGTACAACAGTACTGTCAATACAAGCGTAACCCTCAGTGTCCAGCTGAGCAGGGGTGTAAGGAGCCTGATCTGCTTAACTTCCCAAAGCAAGATGTGAGCACAGTCCTAGGGAAAGCCTCTCCACAGGCATTCCTGGAAAAATTACTGAATCCAAAATTCCCAGAAATAAATCAGAGCAAAAGGACTTTAAGGCTAAAACAAGACAGCCATTTATGACAAGGAATAACTACTACAACTATGACAGATCATCTCTGAGAATTGTTACATGAAAATCTTGTTTTCTGATGACAAACACAGCCTAGTGCAAAGTCACAAATTATTTAAAATCCATGCAAGCTGATCTGGCTATTACTACAGTAGCGGTTTGAACAAATAGCAATGTTACAGAAATTCCATACATTGGGAAGGCAATTCACCCAGTGTAACAAAAATTATTTTTGAATGAGGAGGATGTCCAGCCTGGGCATACTGATCTGTGCTCCCTGAGAGAAGGCATGTGCATGGTCATGAATGTGTTACTATTAGTCTCAGGCTCTGAGATAGATGTGAGTGAGATTAACACTTGTTCTCCAGCCCAGAGATGGAATTTTCCACATGTAAGCTGATTTTACGAGCCATATTTTCCTGAAATTTCATAATAAAGCTTTTCATGCACCTACAGACAGGGAAACAAATGAAGATGAGAAATGCCCTTACTCTCTGCTGCTCCAGAGAACCTCCACAGGGGGTGTCTTACCAAGTGTGGCAGAGAGGTGCCCCTTTAGCCAGAACAACACATTTCCAGGGTTTAAGCCAGGAGCTTTAGTTACAACGATATGTAATAAGCAGGATCTTTTTGTCTCCTCTGGTAGAATGAGTTGCAGAAACAAATCAAGCCATCAGGGGAATGAAGACATCTTCCTGAGGACAACAGATAAAGCCCCATATTTCTGATTTAGTTCACAAGTGCACTTATGCATCTGTCACTGAAACAAGTGAGACTTGAACTTATAGTTCCCAGTAAAAATTTATGGATTGAAATAATTCTGAAAAAGCATTAAAATATCATGGGGTCAAAGGCTGTCTGAAATCACGCTTACATGTGTTTCTGTAACTATATAAGGTAGCAAATGTAGTCACTGTACCTAAGCCAGGACAAATAAAAGTACTCACTTTAAAAAAAACCCAAGAGTATGTCAAGGGGAAATATATCATAATGACAATTACATGCATTTCTTCTAATTCAGGTTAGATAACTTTTGCATGATTTCTCCTAAGTGAGAGCAAGACAAGCTCATTTGCAATCTAAAAGGCATTAGTGAATGTATTCAGTAAAGAGTATCTCAGCTCCTCAGACACAGCCTGTTCGCAGATGTTAGAGGCTGAACACCAGACAGCTTTGTGGAGGAGGATTGTGCCCATAAATGATATATGACTTAAATTCCACCATGCTTAAAAATGCTCAAGCAAAAAACCCTTTGAGAGTCTCTCTGGACTGCCATCCCCACAGGCTCAGCAGTGCAAGAGTTTGAGGCTGTTTTGCAAAAGCCACAGCTGGTGATTTTAGTTGGTACAAACTCGGGTGTTATTTGGAGGGCTCTGCCTAGCAGCCTAACTCTTGCATCACCAGGGGCTGCCATTACTGTTCCCCTGGTGCTGGAGAGGGCTGGTGGTGTGCACAGCAATAACCACAGCATTTGGGCAGCTTTTCTTAACATGCAAACCTGGCACAGGGAGCAAGGCAGGCACACCAGACTACTTCATTCCTCCCATGGTACAAGGAGGTAGCACTATCATTCCACCTAAAAACAACAGAAAAAAGCGGTTAGCTGTTGTTTCCTGCTCCTTAATTATAGATACCTTTAAGAAACACTATAACCATCCGGCTCCTTTTTCCTGATAGGGTTTTTCAAAGAGACAGTACACCTCTGTCTTGCCTCTCCAAGGAGCTTGCCTTCAATCTGCTTCTTCCACAAAATGTTTGTTCACATGACTGACCCAAATCTTGCAGTCATACATAAGCAATCGTAGCAGTGGGCTGCACAAAGGATTACACCCTCAACTGCATCCCACTGAACACTGCTCACTCCTCTCTGCACACCTGGCTCTGAAAATCAGGGCTGCAACAAGCAGCTCTCATCACCAAGTATTTACTGCTGGTCACAGGTCTCTCTGGTTGATCTGTTTACTCATGGACTGTAATGTCTGCAGGACTTGGGAGCTGCTTTCCCCCTTTGTTCAACCCTCAGTGTAACCATCTCAAAATGGAAAAGGAAGAAGAGTTATAATCTTTCGCCTTAGTATTTGTTCCTAGGAAGAAACACATTTTATCTGTCATTTTCTCCCAGCATTTTCATCCTGGATGGCAGGACAAGAGGCGAGCCTGTTCCAGGGCTGTGCTGCTGCTCCTGGGGATAGCCAAGGAACGCATGTGCCAAAGAAAGGTGCAAGGCAAGAAGAAAAATGTACCCAGCACCCACTGAAGTGCAGTGATCTACAGTATCAAACAGGCCAAAGGACCCAAAACATTTCTTGGAAGCCTTTAGTTGCTAATCTCATTTTCTTTTTCCTAAGGAAAAAAAAAAGATATTTCAGGCAGGAAAAATAAAGTTCTTTTACATATTTTGTAAACTTTTTTTTTTTTTTTTTTTTGTAGTTAAGTAAAACTGATGAGTAAATGGATCTGCTAAAGTCAATATGGGACCAACCTATGGAAGGCATAATGGAAATCTCTGATAAGTCCCTCTAAGATTCAGCAGAAAAAAGGGCATGATACCCACTTTTCTGATCCTATTGGTTTACTTACTTTATCAGTCACATAAGAACCATACAAAACTTGCAGAATCCTGTTTCTGCATTAGCAGTGGCTCCAGTTCAATGGCAAGCCCCAGGCACCAGAGTGACTCCTGCTGACTGCTCCAGCATTGCGGGGGAGTGTGTGCTGAACCACAGCAATTTCTAATAATCACATGTTGACTGAGGGCAGTGATAATATCACTCCAAAACCCAATAATAACTCAAGGGAGGGTTTCTTACTAATATCTGTACTTTTCGTGCTTTTGCAAAGCTTTAACAGAAGCAGATTTTGGGGCAGAAAACACAAGGAATACCAATACATGGCTTCACCTGGCCCCTTCTCTGCCATTTATGTGTCTCAAGCAAGGAGAATGGCCAGTGCATGTGTGGTGATCAGGCCCACAGAAATAATGTATAAATTATGTATAAATTGGTGGTCTCAGTTTTGTTCCGGGAGCGTGTGCTGCCTTTCCTGGGTAAAACAGTGCTAACTTCTCCACATTCAAACAACAATCAAGTATTTAAATACTTTGTCAAAAGAAGGCATCAGCTAAACAAACAAAACAAAACCAAAACCAAAACCAACAACAAAAACAAAAACAAAAAACAAAAAATAAGGAAAAAAAAAAGGAGGCAAAAAAAAAATATTTTTCACTTCAGTCAACGTCTCAACAAAACTAAAGCTGCCTCAAAGGACTCTGTGTCACCACACTCATCTCTTCCTGCTGCAAGGACTTACGATCTTCAAGTAAGTGGTGCAAGAGAGCTGTGCCAACACCAGTTAATCATCCCTGGTCATGTTGTGAGAACAAGTCTTAAAAACAAATTTTCATTGAATTAATGAGTACTCCGGAACTGGGATGAGGGGATTCACCAGTTTGAATCTAATCAGCAGCAGTCAAGAAAAAACAGCTGAAACTTTCTAGGGAAGCAGCACTGATCTCACTCTTGGGTCCTGTAAATGATAACCCAACTCAGCCCATGTTGAAGATCGCAGGGAAACCTACACAAGTACACAATACACAGATCCGTGGGACAAATGCAAGTAGAATAAAATGAGCTCTGAATTTGGAGCCAAATAGTCACACAAACATGTAAAGTGCTGCCACAGCTGCTAACCACAGAGAAAGTTAATGCTCCCTTGCTCAAGTACAGTGTCCTGCTACCCCTGCCTTCTTACAACTGCTTTGGACACCTCACACTGGTTCCATGGAGCACTCTAGTTCCCAACAGTTTTAGGAGGTGCAGTTTAATGAAAGACAGGGGCTGCAAGGGGACATCTTCCCACCCATCCAGAGCAGTTATTCCCAACACCAAGGTGTCTTCGTTTGATAAACAGGTGTCTGCTTAGGAAGGTGGGAGCCTTCCTTAGAATAGAGAATGTGAATCCCCTTCCCTCCAAATTATTATAACTTTAGAATCAAGGGCTCTCAGGCAAAGGTATGGGAAAAGGAATAAGAGTTCTTTACTAGTATTCATAATGAGGTAAACAATCAGTAACAAAAAAACAGTAAACAAGGTAAAAAACAGTAAACAAAACCAAAAAACTCGGTGGCAAATGTCCCTGGGCTATCAGGCACTTTCCCGGTTGGTGCAGTCACGGTCACGGCCAGCAGGGGCGCTGTTGGGCTCCTAGACCAGCTGGGCAGGTGCGATGACTCCCAGGAAGCTGCAGATGGCACTGTGGCGTGAGGTTGGATCTGTGTCACGCACGTAATGGCCGACGGGCTGGACCAGGGTGGAGCGCAGATGGACAAAGCACAGCAAGGAGATGGAATGGCCAGGTGGGCTCACCTGAGCCAGCCAGCAGAGGAGGCAGCAGGAGTTCTGCAGCTGTGGCAGGCAAGGTGCGGGGCGGCAGCAGGCAGGGCGAGGAGCGGCAGCAGGCGAGGGGTCTCGTTCTGCTGCAGCGCAGCTGGGAAACGCGCCCTCCCGGAGGGGTAGAAGGGGCCGGGATCCCGTCCTCCCCCGTCTCAAGTGACAACTCACCCAACAGGTAGAGAGAAAAACCAGTGCAAAACCAGGCCTTTTCTGCAGTTGGAGCCAAAAAGCAGAGCCACCTTTTTCCCCCTGCTCCCTCCTCCAAGAGCCCCGAGCAAGTGAGTGTCCCGTTATCAAATCTTGCACTCTCTTGTTCCTCTGCCTGGACAGCCAAAAGGCTTTGTCTCCTTTGTGAGCATAGATGGCCCTTAAGTACCGGTCATTAGTTGCTTAGCAACAGAATGGGAAAAATTCCACTTGCCCCCCACCCCAACATTCCACACAAGGCCCAAGGGATCACACTCAGCCCAGTCCTGGCAATGCATCATGGCACAGCACAAGGATCACATGACACCCAATGCAGAAGAGCATCACTTAAGTTTTCTCTTTGCCTGTGGCTTCTCATTAAGCACTTTGAAGTTCTCATTGTATGCCTTTCATCAACATAGCTTCTGAGGATGAAGCGTTCTTGCAACTTGGGCTTTTGATCAACAGAAGTTTGCACTGAATCAACCTCAGAAAAGAAAAAGCTGTCCCTTGTTTCTCCCTGCCAAACCAAGCACGGAAAAACAAACTCAAGAAAACCTCAAGCACTACCACTAACAAGTACCATATATGAAATTTTATGGAAAGAAATTTTATGGAATCACCTTTTGGCTGACCTCCTGTAGCTGAGCACTGCTGGAATACACATTTACAAATCAGGCTTTGGTCTCTAAATTGAAAGAAAAGTTGCAATTTTTCCCTGCCTCTGACTTCCACACAATTAGCTAAGGTTACAACTCATAACCAGTGCGACTCCATCAGTTCTTCCCAGGGCAATCGTCACACAGACTTGAATGTCAGTGTCCCAAGCAGCCCAAGCCTGATTTCCCGTTTCTTGGAAGGGGTTGAAAATACGAGACACTGTACAGATTTTAAGCACTACTGTTCAATCCAGTGAAATATTAACGCCAAAACTAATTCAGTGGCAGGCAGTAAGCATTGGGGAACCCTGTCCTATCTAATTTGCGGTCATCTGCAGTAATCACTACTATTAATATTACTGTGAAGAACATGCCACAAGCTTAAATTCATCACTTCAGCATGGTCATTCAGGGAATGTGTGCCAGCAGGAGTGATTGCTCTTTCCTCCTCAGCCTCTGGTCTGAATATTGAAACCCCAACTGCAGTGCAGCAACCAACATAAAATTACACCCGAGTGGCTGTGCAAGGTGTATGGCCATTAGAGGTGTGTGATAAATATTAAACAGAGCTTGAGCTGTACACAGAGATCCAGTCCTTCCAGGAACAGCTGCCCATTATTAAATGAGGGATATGGAGCTTCTGTGATTCCACTGTACAGACCCAAAGTACAGACACGGACCAGCCAATGCCCTTCATCTGACGCATAATTTCATTTTCTGGTTTGTAATAACAGGGACAATTAGAAGAGAAAGGGACCAGGGGGTTGTTAAACTCACACAGTGTAGGAATTGCTACTTCCCTTGGGACACATTCTCCACTAGAGTCACTTGGTGTCAGAAAGATCACATGACTGGGGAACAACAAAGAACAGAGAAGGCCCAGCCAGGTCAGAGATGGCACAGTGGCACAGAAAGTGTTGGTTTAGAAGAGGTCTCACTGGCTACAACCTCATGAGACCAAATCCAAGTCTCACAGCAGCTTGGCTGGCAGGGTCTCCCTTGGCACATGTGCAATAACTTTGCTGGTTCAGGAGGAGAAGAGCAGGAGGTGGATGAAGGGCACTGCAGGGATGGCAGCACAGCAGGTGAAAGTGTTTGCTGTCAGGGGAGCCACTCTTGCCCTGGCTTTTGTCTGGCAGCACAGAGGAGGGTAACAGCAGTGGTGTCAGGGATGCAAAACCCTATAGGGGCTCCCCCTCCCCTTCTGTCTGCTCCTGCTGGAGTAACACTAACAAGGCTGCGCCTGCACACACCACAATAACCTCTGTGTGCTCTGCAGACATGCTGGCAGTGTTTCAAATCCGACACTTAGGCCTTATCTTACACCTAACTGTTAAACTGTTCTGTATGTTCTGACATCTCCTTGCAGTTAGAACTTCCTTCCTCCAAAGTACACTTTTCATTTGTTCTAATTTAATTTTTTCTATTCCTTATTGAATTCCCTGACCTAATAACACCGCAGTACCTTATAAACAGAACAGCAGCTAAATAATGTTGCTGTTCTTTCAAGGAGAACAAACATGAAGAACTTAAAGACAATGAAGAGAAACTGTCTACAGCTATCTCTGCAGAGTAGCATATTATATGTCAAACATCCTGGACACCACAACCTGTGCTGGGGGACAGAGGGAGGGCATTTTCCTGGACCAGCTGTAATGAGAGCATCTCCTGCCAACTTGGGCACCAGCGCTGACAGATCGTACCTGATGCTTGTCAGTACTAACATGGCACACGGCTGTCAGCGAGGGATAGGAAATCCACTTCAGCATTATTCACTGGTTTTGTATATAATCCAAGAGATATAAGCCATTGCTTCTCTCATGGTGAAACCACACCACTGTGCACTAACCTATCTTTATCACAGCAAGAAAAAGGCAAGAAAACTCCCAGCAGAATCCCAGCTACAATTCACTGACATCTAAAAGCCCTTGCATATTGCACTTGAAGTTCACTGTCCCCTTAAATGCCTTTTGCTGTTATTAGCTATGGTCACTGGCTGTTGCTGTTTCTCAGCCTAATAAATTGTACAAAGTATTTTGTCCCATCAGTCAGAGCTGAAAACCGCTCAAATGTAGTTTTAAGAAATCATAATTCTGCTGCAGAGTAGCAAAACACTGCTCTGCTGAAAGAGGAGTCCTTGGGAGGGAGGGATGGCCCCAACAGTGCCCAGGCAGCTGTTAACTCCACAACATGGCTCAGCTTCCACCACTAATCCAAGCCTTGTGTCCTCCTGACAGCCCTGTGTAGTTGCACTGTTTTAGAACTCTTTCTGTTCTTTCTCAGCGAGAACAGAGATAAGCTGCATTCTGTTACTTTCTTAATCTCTGTGTTTGGTATTAGGTGTTATTTAGCTGTGACCAATGGTTTTAGGAAGTGGATTCTTTGCTGACCAATAGTTGCTAGAATATTAATGGATATAAAAGAGCTTTCTTGTTAATAAAGCTCTCCTTTCACCATCTTGGGTTTGTCTGCCTGAATTCTCTCTGCCAGCCCCTGCAATCCTCGGGGAATCTAAAGCCACAGCCCTGGGCCCTGCCTGAACCACAGGTCTAATCACTGGTCCAGGAAGATCTTAAAGCCTCATGTAAAAATATGCTGAACTGTTATGTGGCACACAACAAGGTGACTACTAAGCTTTCAAACTTGACTGGACATCACATGTTCCATCACAAAGCAAAACCACCCTAAGAGATTAAGGGAAGTAAAAAAAAAAAACTTAAAAAAAAAGAAATGTCTAATCTGCTGTGCCTCAAGACATTTTTAAATACAACCTTCTTGACCCATTACTATTTTATTTAAATCTTTGTGTACCAATCTAGATTAATTTAGATTTTGAAATAAAAAAGTTTCCTGAAGAAATTTCAATGCTGAAGCTCATGCAATGGCTGGCATTCAAGCTGACTCCATGTAACTGTGTTAAAAGTCACAGGACAGGCTGTGAAGACTTAGAAGTCAATATAATATGAGAACAAAACTACCAACCTAAGCCTCAAGGAGTCCTTTGTTACTGCAGGCATGCTCAGCCATCGTTCCATCCCCTTTGGCCCCTGGCCCTGGTGCAGCTGCCTCTCACAGCAGTGCCCTGTTCCGGCCAGCTGCAGCACAGCTGCAGCACAGGCACTCGCTGCTGCCTCGGCTGCAGCACGACAGGCAAGGTTTGAGCTGGGCTGATTCTCAGCCCACACCATTGTCTTAAGTTACATGGAAGGTGTAACCAAAAGTATGCATTCTATTACCATCTCCATAAGCTGTTAAAACAGGTGGGGCAGTGTTCTTTGTGTTCAGCAGGACCCAGCCCTGATAACACCATCGGGGCTATCTCTGCTCATGGCCGTCAGGGGCTCGAGGAGTGACTCACAGATTCCATCAGCCATTGGGAGATGTCCTGCCCAAAGGGGAGGAACTGAACATTCCTACCTGCATATAAGCTGAGACCCTGGAGCACTGGGGTACCTTCTCCACTGAATTCCCAGAGAAGAAGAGCTCAAGAGCCACCACTGGACCTCCAGAGACCAACAAGACCTTTCCACAAGATCACCACTTCAACAAGAGCACATCCATCAGTCCAACGGGACTGCAGCCACCATTTCTCGCTGGACTACTAGCACCACCCTAAGAGGGTGCAGGTTGTATTCTGACTTTGTCTATCTAAATCATTGTTTCTGTATTATTGCCTTGCTCTAAATATTAGTGAAGAACTGTTATTCCTTTTCCCATATCTTTGCCTGAAAGCCCTTGATTCCAAAGTTATAATAATGCAGAGGGAAGGGGGTCACATTATCCATTCGAAGGGAGGTTCCCACCTTCCTTAGCAGACACCTGTCTTTCAAACCAAGACAACCATGCAGCAGGACCCCTTTATCGTATGTCCTCCCTCATCGCCCCGATGTCCTGGCCCAGCTTAAAAAGTAAAGCCATCAGAACAGCAGAATCAAGGGCCCTGAACCACCGGTGTGGCCCCACAGCTGCTCTGGGCCCTTGCACAGCAACTCCAGCAGCCCTCAGCTCACGCACAAACACCTCACCTCATTCTTTCTGGAAACAGGACCAAGAGAGGAAGTGCACCATCCTCATGAGGGTCCCACCATGCACAACAACAATAAAGCAGGAAAAATCCAAGAAAACCGGAGCCCAACTGGACAGTCTGCGACCAGTGAGAGCTCAGCTTGTGCAAAATGCTTCAGGACTCCGCACTGCTTTTCCAGTATTTGGTAAGGGATTTTTTTAACATTCAAGCTTCAAATCAGTTAATAAAGAGAAGTAATCATAGGAGACACTCAGGTCTTTGCTGATGGAGTCTAATGATGCATGATTCATACATTTATTATACAAATTAATTTTTTTTTAATCTTTGTCTGGCTTTCCATCCTAATGACTGTATTAATCTGTTTACCACCAGCATCAAGAGTTTGTGGGGTGAATTTTTTCTTTTTTATTGCTCCACTCCACTACCCCACACTGCTAAACTTTAACCACATCTCTCCTTGACACTGATTAGATTTTGAAGTGTTTTAATCAATAATCACTGTAAGCTTGAACGTATTCAGAGGGATGGGACAGTGAAAAGAGATTAGTGTGGCTAATGTGTGTAACATTCCCTTGAAGAAAAAGAATCCAAAGTAAAAACATAAGGAATGTTGAACCTTCATAAAATGTGCCTAGTTTTGCAAATTTTTCACATCAGGCATGACAGCAATTTTTGTGGGTTTGGTTTTTTTTTAACTTGATGGCATTCAGTGGTACATTGATCTTAGACTGCTCCTGAGAAAAATGTTTTCTGAAACCCTTGCATAGATATTTTCTCCATTAGACTTCCAATGACTTTCTTATCTTAATAGAGGAAAAAATACTATGAAGCTGAAGCCAATTGAGATACTTTGTACTGTAACTGTAGGCTCAAAAATAATCCAGAAAAGTTCTGGTTTTGGGATTTTTACTGCAATACATTTACAGTTTGGGATTTTTACTGCAATTCAAGAAGGCACTGAAAAAAGAGAATCATAAAATCTACAGGATGAATTTCCAGACTGGAAGTTTCCTTTCACTGATTAACTAATTGAAGGTATTTTTGCAGTTAGAATTGAACAATGTAGACCAAAGAAATTCCTTTCGCAGGATTTCTGAAAAAGGATATACAAGGAGTTCTAAAGAGGGAAGGGAGGAAGAAAAGGTCCCCTCAAAATCATTCACACCTGAGAAATGGATGCACACACTCCATGATGGCAGGCTTGCTGAGATGAAGGACTGAGATGATGGATTGGTGACTGTCAAGCTCCCTTCTCCCAGCCAGGCCACACAAGACAGGCTCTTGTCCTGTGCCCTGTGAGGGTGGCTTGGCTCTCCCTGTGAGAAGAGTGTAGGTGCTATAGGAGAAATGGGCATGGAAAAAACAATCTGGGAAAAGATACCTGATATTAACTGAGATCTTCATTCAGAAGAATTTGAGAGAATGATACTGCACAGTGAGAGGTTTATGTGCATTCTAGTAGCTATCCCTGTTGAAGGTTGGGAGGGGCAGAATTTTTCTCCATTCTGTTGTTAGGTAACCAACAACTCAGTATTTAAGGACCATTTACTCTTACAAAAGAGACAAAAGATTTTGACCGGGGTGTGGTGAGGAGAGGAGCGATCTGGGCATTGGTAACTGATGCACTCGCTCGCCAGAGTGGGAGGAGAGAGCAGTGAAAAACCTGCTGCCTCTTTTTGGCTGCAACAGCAGAAAAAACATGTCTCTGCACTGCTTTCTCTACCTGGTGGGTGAGCTTTCGTTTGGAAAAGGGGCACAGGAGTCCAACCCCCTTCTCCCTGCCTGGAGGACGCATTTTCCCAGCTGCGCTGCAACGGCTGCAGAGGGGACCTGGCTGCCGCTGCCCCGCGTCCTGCCTGCCACAGCTGCGGAGTTCCTGCCACCTTTTTGCTGGCTAGTCTGGATGAGCCCATCCTGCCATTTCATCTCCCTGCTCTGAGCTCCCCGCCCAACCTGTCCTGCTCACGCCATCCCTGCCCAGCCCTCTGTCCGCCATTCCCCAGTGACACAGACCTGACCTCGCCCCACAGCGCCCCCTGCAGCTGCGCCAGAGTCATTGCACCTGCCCTGTCTGGCTGGGAGCCAACAGCGCCCCTGCTGGCTGTGACCGGGACTGCACCAAAGGGACAGTGCCTGGCAGCCCAGGGACATCTGCCACCGGGTTTGGTTTTGTTTGTTGTTACTATTGTTGCTGTTGACTGTTTGCCTCATTATAGATACTAGTAAAGAACTGTTATTCCTTTTCCCATATCTTTGCCTGAAAGCCCTTGATTCCAAAGTTAAAATAATTCAGAGGGAAGGGGGGGGGGGGGGTCGCATTCTCTATTCTAAGGAAGGTTCCCACCTTCCTTAGCAGACACCTGTCTTTCAAACCAAGACAATCCCCCAGTACAATCTTTTTTCTTTCTAAATAATTGCCATGTATTTTAACTATTTAATTATTTTATTCAATCCTTTCTGTGATATAAAATGCACTCATCTTGCTGTTGGTCTTGGTGGCTCAGGGCTGCCATTCTGGGAGCTGTAGGGCTCTCTCTCACCAGTCCAGGTTTTTGGCATGTGAAGTGCTGGCAGGTAGACTGCTGAATGAAGCAAGCTGGATACACGCCTGGGGAAAGGGCAGTGTTTGACCTTTTCATTATTATTTCATATTCTCTTCTGTAGAAAATATCAAACAGCAGTTCACTGGGGGAAGGACAGTCATTTTTCAGACAGCACATGAAAGAAATACCAGTCTGGCCTGCACTAGATTATGTGGGACAATATGTTATTAAATACTATATTAGATTGCTGGCAAGTGAAGACATTGATTCATTCCTTGTATTGAATTTATTCACAGTAATGAATGTATTACTCATTCCCCAAAGGCCCCAGCATTTTCTCTCACCTTTATTGATCAATGGTTTATAACTTTGAAATTATTTGCAATCACTTTTTAGTGATTAATGTAATTTATTTACTAGTCTTAAAAACAGTGTAGGCAATTAGGATCCATAGAGCAAGGCCCTGCCTTGTCAGAAGTATCACTGCTGGAACAGTTATCATTATCTCTTACATTAGTCTATATTTCAGCACAGAAATCAGTAAAAAGGGTGCATCAACACTAACTGAAGCACATCCACCTCTCAGAAATCACTTTGTAAAACACAGAGGATGGTCTAAGAAGAACTAATGGCTGCTGCAAAATCTCTTTATAATCTTTAGAAGAACTGTATGGAAATACCTGGGAAAGTGGATCCTTAATCAAAAGAAATGGGCATAATTCTTGGCTCCTGCAAGACAATCAAACAATTAATAAAAGCTGAGAAAAGTGGGAAAAAGTAAGCTGAGCTGAACATGACTTCAGCAGAAATGCACAATGTAGCTGCTAAGCTAAGGGGAGATTGAAGGATGCACCTTGAAGGAGATGAACACTACTCAGGAACCTTTCAACAATTGTTTAAATTGAAGAAGTTAATTAGGTTTTGGTCTGTAATAGAGTTCTGTATAACCCATTCCCTCACCTAAGTTCTATTCTACAAAGACATGGCAACAAACCCTCCAATAAACTCATATAAATAACAGCCTGGCACAGCTGGTTGCTAATGGAAGGGCCTGAATGAAGGCAGAGGGAGGAGGGAAGGAGGGGGGAGAGGGAGAGAGGGAGAAATCAATTCAGGGAGAGAGGAGAGGAAGGGGGGAGAGGGGGAGACAGCTAAAAACCTGATCAGAGACAAATGTGGCCATGCCTAGAGCTCTTTAAAAAACCTGAAAACGGAAAAGAAGGAGCCCTAAGTCATGTTAAACGGTTCTAGAGTTGCTTCATTTGCTCTCATTTGCAGAAGGACAAAAATCTATAGACTTTTCATTCATGTATGATGCAGGCACAGTGACATTGCCCTGAACTCTGCTGCAGGTTAGGAGAGAGCAGCTTGCATCTGTGTAACATCTGTAAATATGATTAACTTCAAAAAATATATGCTGCAATTGATGAGTGATAGTCCCAAACCGGGCTGGTTTTTCATTTTTAATATATGGAAACAGTAGAAAAATCTGTTTTGCTGCCCAGAACAACTTTAGAAAAATGCAATACACTTGTAGAGCACTAGCCATTAACTGGACGTTCATTTCTAACTGCAGCAAATCAGGATGACAGTGGTCCCCGAACAGCAGCACTCACAAGTGTAAGAGGAAGGAGCATGAGTAGCACAATGACAGCAGTGCAACAGAGGGTGCAGGAGAGCACGGCTCCCCTCTTTTAGGGAACTTCCCTCTAAACTGGGTCCTAACCCCAATGTCAGCTTTTTAAACTCCATCACACCACCTGAAATGACAATAAAAAGCATTTGATATAGGCGTCAAACATTAAAATTGCCCTAAAGCCTGGATGGTCTGACTTTCTCCAGGGAACCCATAGTTCAGGGTGCTTGGGAGGCGATTCCAGCCTGGATTCAGGTGGACTATCACCAATGCTTCAAGCATGGGATTGTCCTCTCAGTTTCGTAGATGCTTTTTGATGCAAATGCTTTCTAGTAACATTTTAGGTGCCTGTATTGGGTCTGACTGAGGTAAAGCTCACAGCCCTCCCAGGGCTGTACTTTGCATTAGTAGCTGGAAAGGTGCTGATAACAGAGCAGTGTTTTGGCTACTGCTGAGCAGCGCTGTCCCTCTGACATTCCTGCCCCCATCTAAGGGATGGGAGTGGGCAAGATCTGGGAGAGGACACACCCAGGCCAGCTGACCCAAATCAACCAAAGGGATATTCCACACCATGTGAGGTCAGCTGAGATATACAAGTTAAGAGAGAGAGGAGGAAGGGGAGGCATTTGTGAGTTTTCCATGTTTGCCTTCCAGAGCAATCATCATGTGTGCTGAAGCCCTGCTTCCCAGGAAGAGCCCAAACATCACTGCTAATGGGAAGTAGAGACTGGCCTTTTTTTCCCTTTAGCTTTTGCGTGCACAAATCTCTGCTTATTACTTTTACTGTAATAAAACTGCTTAATCTCATCCTGCTGGCTGTTGTCCATCTTACTCTCTCCCCTGTCCCAAAGGGAAAGGGAGTGATGGAGTGACTTAGTGGGCGCCTGGCACCCAGCCAGGGTCAGCCTGCTACAATTGCCAAAAGCCCACATGTGCAGAGAGCAAGTAGCAAGCTGGTCCTGAAAGCCCTGAACCTCTGCTGCGTGGAGCTTGTAAATAGAGAGATAAATCCAAGTGGGAAAAGTAGCAGGGTCAATGAAATTATCCAGAAAATTCTGGTGAAATTTGGGAAGTCCAGTAATTGCCTTTGAGTGTTTTGAAGCTCTGTGACATTTTTCTCCCCCTCTCTGAACACTCGACACTGTTAGAGCAGAGCTGCAGGGCCACGTGCTTTCACATTGCAAGCACAAGAAAAGAAGATTTTATGCAGGAAGAAGAAATTGAAAAATCATCTCTTTGTGGACAATACTTAATCTGGAAAAAAACATATTTTGATAGAGCCTGAAGTTCCACGAGAAATGTTCACCTAGACACCATATTACCTGTGCTCTCAAGGAAATCTGTTGATTGCCCAGAGGATGCTGCTCAACTCAGAGAGTGCCCCAGTGGCACAGCGCTTGCCTCTACTTCTCACTGCCAACAGCAAACAATTCTGTGTAACCAGGAGTTCAGTTTCCAGCATGACAGACTGACCTAGGGGCTGCACATCCCCAGGATTCCCCTGTGCTCTCAGCTAGGGAGACACAACATGTTTTGAGAGCAGGAGAAGGGCCAGGCTTGCTTGGGAAATCACTCAGGCATCCCAGTAGCCCTTGCACAAAGCATGCCCAGCTGGGCACAGTTTCATGGAGCCTTGGGGGAAGATAACCCACCTGCTGTTGTATGCCAGAAGCATGAGAACTGGCATACAACAGCAGTTCTATATCTATCTAACAGCAGTTCTATATCTATCTATGCATTTCTCTGGCAAAACCAACTTGCAATTCCTGAATAGTATCTGTATGTGTCTGTTTATTGTCCTAGTTGATTTGTGTCTTCCATTAAGATAGCAAAACTGTATTTTCTTCTGAAGACCCATCATTTGTCTTCTTTCTTTCCTTCCTTTTCTTTTTTTTTTTTTTTTCTTTTTCTCCTTTTGTTTTTGTCTTTCAAATTATTTCTCCCCTCTCTGCAGGATGGTTTTCTTCTAAAGATAATTGATCTGGTGATCTGGTGAAATTTGGGAAGTCCAGCCTGTGAGTGTTTTGAAGCAAAGCCTTCAAGAAATATGAGAGGGGGTACCTCAATGTTCTCCCATGGGTGCCATGACCTCTTTGCCCTTTTCTCCTCCCAGGGGAGCCAGAGCTGAGGCCATCTCAGTGCTGCTGCTTCGCCTCTGAAAGCACACACCTACAGGAACACTATTCTTGCCTTCTTATTCTCTATGCTTATGAATGATCACTCAGTGAATGAAAGTGCTCACATCTCCCAGGCTCTACATGTGCCAGGAGAAGGAGGTCTATTGCTGCAAGGCTCCTCCTCTGATAAGTCTACATTATGATGTAGTTTAAAAACAGTAACAACAAAGAAATCAATCCAGTGCTTTTAGAAAAAAAGAGTTGTGGCCTGGCCTCCCAGATGGTATGAAAGCACAAGTAAACAGCATGGATCTACAAAAAAACAATGCAAGACACTGCCCACAAGGGCAAGATTTTTGTTGATTTTTTTTCAGTGAAAGTAAGTGCAAGCACACAATATAACCAGTCATTCCCCTGCAACAGCCTTATCTTTCTTGGGCTGTATGTACATGAGAAAAAAATCTAAATATATTTCCCTGACAGATATGTCCAAATCCTCACAGAACAAATTAGTCATAGTATAGTTCACAACATGTTAGGAGAATTAAACCAACCTGAATAAACACCATGCCTCTAGAAAAACAAAAAAACTGGAGAAAAATCCTCATCTAAATGGAAACATTTGGTATTTTTACATTTTATAAAAGCATGGCTACCTGAAATCTCCCTTCATGTGCTGGTATGTAGGACTTAGTGGACTATGTGCTGTTCTCAAAAAGTCTAAGATTATTTACCAAAACTGAGTAGTAAGGTTAGAAATATGTTTTCTAAAGCAGTGGTTTCCTGAGGTACAGAACTTTGTCGCTTTTCAGACAGTGACCACATCCATTTTCCTAGTTCACAAGCTACTAAATTATGAGGAAAAGTGATGAACTTGAGTGTGAGAGAAGCAACAGCACCACCCTCTACATGTAGAAATCCTACAAACTGAAATGTGGACTCCAGAGAAGAAGCTCCTACAGCCAAGGCTGAGTAAAAGTAGCTGAGAGCACTTCAGAGTGGAGGGGACAATCACCCTCACCACGTAACAGAGTTACTGATACTGAAGACAGCTGAATTGAAACCAAAAGTGGCAAGCAGGACTTGCCATAGAGTCACTGATGGAGCACAGAGCACTTCTTCCTCTTTCTGGTGTTGCGTTCCCTATTGAGCCAGCTTGGAGCACTGTGAGCACGGTGGGGCCCTGGCACAGGTGCCCAGAGAAGCTGTGGCTGCCCCTGGATCCCTGGCGGTGTCCAAGGCCAGGCTGGACAGGGCTTGGAGCACCCTGGGATAGTGGAATGTGTCCCTGATCATGGCAGGGGGGTGGAACAAGATGAGCTTTAAGGTCCTAAACACAATATAGGATTCTATGATATGTGTCATGACTGTTTCCTAACAGCACAAGTCATCAGCAGTGATTTGTCAGAACATGTGCAGTGAGAGTCAAGGCAACACACTTAAGAAAAGAACAGTTTCATAATAAGGTAGACTCTGGGATTTTAAAATTGCCTTTACTTACATACATGTACATATATAGTCTCCCTTCTCATAGCTCTGGTCATAGTGGTTAACTTGTTCCTTCTAAGACTGAGATATGCAAGGATCAGAGGACAGTCAACTGTAGTAATTAATTAGATTATTTTGTTCATTTTTAAAGACATCTAACGCTATAGTTTGTTCAGCTGGCCACGGAACTCATTGGTAGAATATATACGTCACAGGACTTCCATGGGATTTTCTTCCTACACACTCACAAGGATGCACTAATCACAATGACAAAACACTCTTCTCCAGGGAATATCCCTCAATCAGGAATTACAGAGTACTTGGGACACCTACATCCTTTGACTAAAACCAGATGCTTCTTAAAATTCTGACCGAAGAAAACATGCTTTTTTCATGTTTTGAGAACTGAGATAAGTTTGATTTTTTATATAGAAACTTCAACAAAAATCTGATTTCTGAGCCTAGCATTTCCCACATACCAGGTGTTTCTGGTACAAAATGTGTGAATCTGATGGACCACCATGCTCTGTGCCTGTGAAATCACTTCCCACTTTGGTAAAGCTGCTTTAAGTAAGGAATCACATGCAAGAGAATCAAAGTTATGAAGAGTCACAGAATTACATGGTACTGAGCAGTAAGTATATCAAACTGTTAGCGAAGTGTTCAAAAAATGCAAATAAAAAATTCAAAAATAAGAAACAAACCCGAAAACAAAAACAGAAAACAACCTACGTTTTACTGAAATTGAGTTTTTTTTTAAAAAAAATTAAAGATATCAGGTCAAGTTGTGATGATTTTTTTCCAAAGCCTCTCAAAGTTTACACATATTCATATCATTTTCAGCTCAATTTGCTTTGAAAAATGAAGTCTGTGATTTGAGTAACAACCTGAAGTCTACCAGGCTGAGTAATACCAAATTTTGAATGAGTCAGCAATCAATCACTAGTTGAACAAATAACTGAGATGTAACTGCCTCCAGAAAGGGCTAATTTTCCTACATATGCATAGGGGAGCTGCTGGCACTCCAGCGCATGGCCCTGCAGTCCAATGAACTGCAGTTACCAACTGAGGTCCCAAGCAAAGCATCCTACCTCACATTTCCAATGACAAAGAAATGGGTTTGATTTGAATCACTATTTTCTCAGCAGCTCTAAAACAGAACTCTTCTGTATTGGCCACAAAGGAAAGATCCTGGAGCCTAATGTTGGACACTGCTTTAAAAGAGAAAAATAAAAACAATGGTCACATTTAGTGGCAAGGAGAGCAGCTACTTTAGGAGCAGGAACAGACATTGTCACACTTGCTAACATCTGGTAACACAGAGTGGAGCCAGAAGCTCCACAAATGAGATGTCTATCCCATTAATTTTTTCTTTGGAATTAATTTTTTCCTGTTTTGCACAACAAAGATTTAGGCATTGTGTTTAAAGAACAGTCAGTAAAGAGCAGTAATTAATTTATCCCATTTTCTCTTCAATGGACAGACTGTCCTTTGGAGAGATGGATCACTCCCCTTTGATTTTAACTTGGCCTTTGGGTAAAACCTGGTCTCAACACCCACCTGAACGTAGCTGGAGGCAGGGGAAATGAATCATGCCATGAGCACTCATAAAAATATTACAGAGATAAAACAGGAAAAATAATCAAATGGCTGCCACTTAGAGGTACTAATCATCTGGGGCTGCTGCAGCTGCACACTTTATGTTCAAGTGATACTTGAACTTGTCTGAAATTAGTACCTAGCATTCAAATGCAAGCCCAAACAGATAATAGCTCCCAGATGCTACAGGCACAACTTTGGACTGGAAAGGTGATGCTTATTTAAAGCCATGTACAAATGGGGCCAGGAGATCAAAAGCCCTAGGGTCTATGCTTAAAGGACACTTCCTAGAAAAAGACAGGAATTGGATCAGTACAGTCAGCACAAAAGCACTTTGTATTTTGCCTATCAGGTTTGCTGGCAAAACAGGCAGCCTTGGCAAGTGCAGGGGGTGGCTAAGCCCTGCACTAGGGAAAGTGGGGCTGGGCACCCCAAATTTCACCTGCTGTGCTGATGGTAACTGGGCTATGAGGAGAGCCCCTGCAACAGCTCATCTATGCACATTTCACCATCCTAATAAGTCAATAAATTGAAGTATGAAAAGGATGTAAACAAAATTGCAACAAACAAAAGAAACTAAAAATTACATGAACACTGAAACAAACTGACCACTACTTGGGTCGTGGGAATAAGGGCCAACCATCATTCAAAATAATGAAAAAAGGTCTATATTATCCGTTGTGATTTTCAGAATTAATGCATTAAGCTTGAACTCTAAATACCTCCCAAAAGACCAATAACTCCTGTGCCACCACACAGGCTCTGTTCCTCTTTACCAAGTCCTCAGTTTTGGCCACTGAAGCATAACCAAAGCAGAGAGCAACTTTCCCTTCTCTGACCTCCTGTCCCTTTCTCCTGCACAAGCTCTATCTCATTGGCTGATAGGAAGAGTTTTGTTTTAAACCAACAAACCAGAGCAAGGGCTGTTGAAGCTAACCTAGTCCATGGGCTTTCCTTGCTACTGATGATCTTTCTCCATGTGAACTTTGAGAGAAGCCATACAGTCTCCAGTTTACTCTGTTTCCTCTCCTGCTGCTTTTCCACATCATCCAAAGAAAATAGGCACCATTCTTGAACATCCAAAAACTCAACTAGGGAGCCAAAGCTTTCTTCATAATGAGAATGGCAATTGAGCAAGACAGACTGGAGGCAGCTGACGACTAGTGGTGAGCAGAGAAGAAAATCTCTCTTATTCCTGTCAGTTCATGTAGCTCAGATGATCTATTACTCAGGGATTCAAACAGCACCCAAGTACCAAGCAATTCAGCTAGAAAGACTTCCTGGCCTCCAAGTCATTTGACTTTAAAGAAATGCAGACAGGAAGCACATTTAAATGAGGGAAAAAAAATTGATTTTAGATCTAAATTTGTTTCTGACATTTTCAACTCATTATCTAGATTGTGATGTGGCTTTGAGTTCTGTGATGATATGAGCAGTAGCTAAGGCACAGGAGGAATAACTAAAGAATTCACAGCAGATCAACTCTACAGGCTGCAGCTTGTTTAGCAATTATACAATATATGAAACTACAGGAATTTAAAACCAGCAGCATCTCTTGGAGTCCTATACAACAGCTCATCTCCAAACCTGTCATTAAAATGACAAGTCAGATAGGATTAAACAAGATTCCCATATCTGTTCTGTTGTGATTATAAGCTCACTCCATCACTCCCAGGGTGGTTTACTGACTGTCTCGATCCTCCTTGACCTACATGGCATGATATTGCTTCATTTTGACGCAACTGGTTTTTTCCCTACTTGGACACAATAATGAGAGAAAGATGCATTTCCAAAAAGAGAGATTTTAATATAAGAAATAAAGTATGGCAGGGTTTTACCTGCAGCTCACTTCCAAACACATAACTCCCAATAATCAGAAACAACTTTGCAAGCCAAGGCCAGAGTGTGTCATTTAGCAGCAATGAAAAATAAACCCCGACACAAACACATCTTATCTGTAAGAGAAAGAAAACATGTTGTGCAACTCAGTGCCCAGGCCCTGGCAAAGGCAAGAAGCAGCTAATCCCACTGGTTTATAACTTTCCCACAATGAAGTTTCCACACCAGTTACTGCTAATAGGGGGAGTTCTGGCATCTCAGGTGATCATAAAATTTATTAACCAGCCTGGAACAGATTAAGTATCTGTAAATTCTTTGGTGTTGGGTTTTCTGTTCAGAACCTCTACATGAAGTGAACACATACTCTTCAAACTGCCACTGACCTTTGGACGTTAGTATGTAACACAAAAATTTTAGACTCTGTTGATAGCAGCACAGGATGCCTGAAATATTTCTTTATACAGTTTTGTAGCCCATAGTATTAAGGACTAAAAATGTTCTTAAAAATTATTTAAAATATTAAGTTTACTTCAGACTACTGAGAGCATCACTTACACAGTCACATTCAACACCAATTCATCCAAAGTCCTTATCTGCTTGTGCTTCTTCATTTCTCTGACAAAAACCCATAGTCCACAGTCTGCCAGTACAGCCTGATTCTCTGAGCTCTGCCCCACATGGAGACACAAACACTGAGACACTCAGTATGGCTTCTACTTGTGACCATTTGCCCTAAACACAGATGTGTAACTTTTGCACTCTGACTACACTCCTGATGTGAATGCTTTGATTTATTTTTTTCTGAGTGTCCCTTGCCTTGTGCTAAGGCACAATCACACAGGCACAGAAAGCTCAGTCTGCTCTCCAGTTGGGATTTTTCAAAGCTTCAGCCCACAGGTGGAATGATGTGTCATCCACCAGCCTCACCAGTTGTCTTGTTATGTGGGACAGAGGTTGAGCATGAACCTCAGGGGCAGAGGTGGTATGGGGACAAGATGTAGAGAGCAGGGCCTGCCACAACCATATCTCTTCCCCATGTACCCAGAGATACCACAATCCTTGAACAGTCCTGCAGGAACATATTACACAGAAGAAATTTAAAAAGATGGGCCCTATTTAAAGAAAACAAACCCAACTGCACAACCACAGAATTGTTACTGTGTATAAGGAGGCAAAATAACACTGATAACACTATAGGCTCTGAAATTAAATGCAATTACTAAGAAAGTGTTTGGAGATCTGTGAATGGAAGGGCTATCTTTCTGTAGATCAAGAAATGTGGGAGGTTTTACATACACACCGTCAAGCTATGCATTGCATGGCTTTTTAGCATCATCATTTCTAACAATCCAATGAGCATAAAATCCTGCTTTGTGTTAACATACAACATGCAAACATCAAAGTCACAAATGATCCTAATTAATGGATTTTTTTTTTTAGGTGAAGTCTTTGGAAAGGATTTTTTGGTGTCACCAGCCTTATTTATTCCTACAAGAACAAAGAGTGTATGATGACTTTTGATGGATGTGTTCTGTAAAGAGGAAACCATAGGGAGATACAAGGGTAACAGAGCTGTAGGGAAAGTCCTGGTTTGCTGCTTTTATTAGGCATCAACTCTGGACAATGAGCGCATTTGAGAGTTTTAGATAAAAGGCTTATGGTCACCAGAATTTGAAAAATTCCATTAAAGCCTTCTGTTTTCACCTGGGCAAAAGGCGCAGGAAAGATGTTCCGTAAGGAGGCTGGTCAACAGTTTGAACTAGTGTTGCTTTCTGGACACAAACTCTGTTCTCTTGAGGATGAGTAGAGTGAAGGAGTGTTTGAGGAGCTTCAGGGAACTATTGGGAGGTAATTTTCCAAATATTAGCCTTTGATGCACTGCTAACTCCACCAGGAGTTACACCGGAGCTTATATTATACCAGCCTCTAGGATTTTATTCCATGCATGCCTACGGAGTGACTTCTCTCCTGGGCCCATAGGTCAGTTTTCAACTTCATGCTGCTGCTGCTGAAGTGAGCTGGTATAACATTATCCTCCAGCAGAAGGTATTTTTTTCTTAACCAAGTGTTTCTTAACCAGTGCTGCATCAGAGGTAGCTGGGGACAGATGAAAGGATGCTGTCCTCAAGGGACCGTTCAGCTAAGAACAGAGCTTCCACATGCAGCAAATCTGCTCTAAGGTATGTCTCAGCTTTTATTTTTCTTGAGAAGAATCTGGTGAGGAGAAAGACAGCCAGCCAGAATAGCCTTTTATCATTGCCATGGCAACAGCTGTACACAGCAGGATTTTGGGGATAATGCCAGAGGGAATCCTTGCACAGAAAGATTAGTTGGCTCCAGCATGGGATGTTACCTGCCTCTTTCCATCCCCGGACACAAAGACAAAAAGGGGCTTTTGCTCGAGACTTCTGACAAAGCTGCTGCCTCATGGCGCTCAGGGTATTGGGCTGGAGCTGCCATCAGTCACAGTTGTCAAAGAATAATTTGTTATAAATTGAGCAACCAATCACAGGTGAGCTGCACTTTTTTTTTTTTTTTTAAAGATATCATATTTGGGAACATCTAGAGATGAGGTTCTGCCAAAGTATCCAAAGTAAATTAATGAGTTTCTGCTAGTGAAAGCTTTGATTTGCAGCCTAGCTCTTCTCTGTGAAGGGCTGAGACAAGCTGGGAAGTTGGAAGAGAGACAATAATTCACTTCCAGTGATTGAGAACTTCGGTGAAGACGATATTTTCTAAAAGCAGTGGCCATGAGCTGCCAAGCTGCCCACAAACAAGGCGATAAGGTGCCACCCACATCCTCCCTTGCACCAAGCAGGAACATAGGCATTGTGTGAGCACCACACTGTGAGCATATAATCATCAACGCTGTGTTGGGAACCCAAGGGAGTCCTTCTCAACAGACTGAAATAGGTTTTTTCCTTTATTAATGCACACAGAAAGAAAATACGTCAGTCCATCATGTATTCAGAGGTGGAAGAAACTCAAGATTGAGTATCAAATCCTAATGAAAAATAATCAGGCTACTGGGAGTTAATAATTTCCTAAAAGAAAGCATTGGAAGAGAACTTGATGGACTAGATGACCTTTGGAGATCCCTTCCAACCCATAATATTCCATGAGATCTGCAAAAGCAGTCCTCTAGTTTTCATCCAGCCATAAGCCACTTTATTACAGCAGGTGAGAATTCCTACTCTGAAACAAACTGGAAGCACAGAGCATTTTTTCCCCATTAGTTCACAACATGTGCCTACTGCAGCGACACCCTCACTCCTGCCTGTCCTCCTCCTCCCAGGACCTCTGTGCTGATGTGCTGGGGTTGTGCCCCACCAGAGCAAACACACCCACTTGCAAACAACGAGTGAAAACTCCTCCCTGAAACCTGCACTCCCTTTAGCACCCTAAACAATATCTAAGTGAGGCAAAGTACTCTAACAGCAATAAAAATAAAGGTGAACTTCATGTTGAAGACCAACAAAGTAAATGCAACCAGGTGTAGAGAGCTGAGGCTGCAGCATGAAGGTGCTCCAGGGAATTCCTCAGACACAACAGTGAGGAGGCCTAACAAGATCCACAAGTGGCTGACCAGCACGTGAGACAAGCTGGGTAGGGAAAAACTGTTTCCAAGAAAGGAATGAATATTCAACATGAATGAAGTCACAAAATCACAAACAAAGGCATATTGAATGCTGGCTGCCCATGACAGACACATGGAAAAATTCTGCATATTTAATTACCTTTAGTAAGCCCTTGTGAAGCTTTTTGCCTTTTGACTAACTCCATTCTTACCATAAGCACCTATAGAATAGGAAGAGACAGAACTAAAATTTCATCAGTTCATATCGCTAGGTCCAGACCTTCATTCTTGTTTAGGTCCAAGGCCCAAATTCACAAGTGAGCTGGATAATGGAACTGGGCTTCTGTCCATGACAGGTGGCAGGTCACAGCCCTGACTGCTCTTCCATTGAGAATTCTTCAGCCAGAACTGATAGAGTAAAACCCAGAGGGAAAAAGGGCTCTGTAGTTTTCTTCATTGTTTAAGTAATTCAGTTGCCTATAGACAAATTGAATATAGAGGAAAGGAGTTTAGCAGGTTTCCAATTCCTGTCACTCTAGAAACCAAAATTATGATGATTTGTCATGAACAACCCATGTCCCAAGACAATTGCAAGAAGCAGCTTTGAAGTAATAGTAATAGACTTTGTTGATAGTAAAATTTTTATAGCAGAAAATAAAAAATTTTTGCTTTGTCATTCAAAAAACACTGTTCAAATCCTGGGCACTGTAGTAGCATTCAGAATGATGAGGATCATTAACTGAGAGTATCATACTGTTACTTTTTTATTTTCTTATCCAAGTATAAATGTGAAAAATACTGAATATGCCAAAATATTGAAAATGCCAAAAATATTGAACATACTAAACTTTCTTTACTGGTCAGACTCAAATACAGACATAAATATTTTTAGAAACACTCTTTTGCAAACATTTGATTGTTTCTATAGTTAAAATAAACAAATCCCAGCATATTTTAACTTCTCCTATATTTAAAACATTCACCAAATGGTTTCCGGAGGATGTAGAAGTTCACCATTTGAGTCCCTAATCCTCTAACAGAGAGGCTGAGTACATGTGCTGCTTCAGATACCATGCAGGAAATCTGCTGTAGCCTTCTGATCTATGTCTTACAGAAAGCAAAAAGTGGTGTTGCAGTGGACCAAAACTCAACTCCAGCCTGAAAGGACTGCCAGGCAGCCCCAAAGTTAACAAAGATGGAGACTTTCACATGCTTTCCTTCCCTGATCCTGCAATCAGCAGGTGTCTCCAAACACTATTCCAGCAGGCAGCAGCAAGCAGAAAGCAAGCTCAGTGTTTTGACATAACTGTGACAGACTAAATTTCTTAGAAAGGCAGTCTTTGGCTTCAGCTGCATTTTTCCTTATAAACAGAGTGTCTCCCTTAGTGTGGGCAAAAAAAATCCATCATTAATTAGAAGTTCTGCAAGCCATCAGCCTCATGAAAAATTGCCAATATACTATTATTATACAACATTTCCCAAAAAAACCACTAGTTATGGTGGATATATCTTTAAACAGATGATCTGGTGCATATCAGACATTCGGGTACTTCTGCCTGCAGGTCTCTAACACCCTGGAGAAGGGGAGAAGTGCTACACAATGGTCACAGGCACAAAACACTCAGAGCATTGCCTGTCAAGGAAGGCAGTCACTCAGAAATACATTTTCTGGATAGAGTAGGAATAAGAGATTAGTGAGAGTATCTTTCTGGTTTGACTATCTTTAAGAAGGTGTCAAGTTACCTTAATAAAGGTGGTATTTGTAAACTTCTGAAAATTCTACAAAAAACAGGCAACACATAAACACTGCATGAAAGTTTCATATAAAGTAAATGCCTGGGTTGTGTGATTTCAAGAATAGCAAAGGGAATCATCTCAGGGCTACATGCCCCTTCAGCATCCGATCCTGTCTGTACATTCAGGTTTGCCCCATCCCAGGTGCAGAATCTGGCACTCTCCCTTGTTGAATTTTACACAGTTGGTGATGGCCCAGCCCTCTGATTTGGAAGTCGAGGTCTCTCTGCAGGGCCTCCCTGTCTTTGAGAGAGTCATCTGCTCCTCCCAGTTTTGTTTCATCTGTGAACTTGCTCAGTATCTCTCCAGTCCTGCATCCAAGCCATTGATGAAGATGTTGAAGAGCACAGGGCTGAGGATGGAGCCCTGCGGAACCCCATTAGAACAGGTCTGATGTCACCCCAGTCACTGTCACCCTTTGTGCCTGACCCGAGCCAACTGCTCACCCATCCCATGACATGTGTGTCCAGCTGAGTGCCGGACCTTTTGTCCAGAAGGAAACTGTGAGAGACAGTATGGAAAGCTTTACCGAAATCCAGAAGGATTCCATCAACCGGCTTCCCTTGATCAGCCAGGTGGGCTGCCTTGTTATAAAAGGAAATCAGCTTTGACAAGCAGCACTTTCCCCTCATGAACCTGTGCTGGCTGTGACCAATGACCACATTGTCTTTCAGGTGTTTTTCAACACCTCCCAGAATAATCTTCTCCATAACTTTACAAGGCACTGAAGTGACACTGACAGGCCTGTCATTTCCAGGGTCCTCCTTCTTGCCCTTCTTGAAAATTGGGACAACGTTCACCAGCTTCCAGTCAGCTGGGACCTCTCCAGGTTCCCAAGACTGCTCAAAAACCACTGAGAGAGATTTTGTGATGACATCAGCAGCTCCTTGAGGATTCTTGGATGAATCCCAGCAGGCCCCATAGATTTGTAGGGATCCAGCTGGAGCAATAGATGCTGCACAGCTTCAGGATCTGTTGCAAAATTGTTGCAAGATGGATCGTTAGAGGCCTTGTGCGAGCAAGGCAAGGCTTAGGCTGAGGGGTATACGTGACTCAGGCCGAGGGTCACCGTGCCCTTAAACTACTACAGAAAGCACCTTCAGATTATGCCAAGAGTTACTTACAGCTAAAGGTATGAAGAAGAGTTGTGATAGTTGAGGCCCTGTTTGGGAAAGATATGTAAATGAAGCCCTTTGTAGCTAACCAATGACCTTATGACTAGTAGGCATAATAAACTGTAACAGTATTTAAGCAGTAAACAACTAAATAAACTCGGAGCTTGCTTATGACTCGTATTGAGTAGTACGTGTCTTGCTCCCCCCGCCGTTCGGCAAGGATCAACTGGGACTTGATCATTGTCACAGTCATGGTCCTCCAGCTCAGGGCACTGGCACCCCCTTGGTCCATTATCTGTGCTGAAGATGGAGGCAAAGAATGTTTAAACACCCCTGCCTTGTCCCTGTCCCTGTTTATGAGGTGATCATCCTCAGTGTGGGTCAATGGCATTTTCACACTGCCTTTTACCATTAATATATTTGGGAAAAAATCTTTTTTATTGTCCCCCGCCATTCTGACAGCTTCAACTCCAGATGAACTTCGGCTGCATGGATTTTCTGCCTACAGCGGGGTGCAGCATCTCTGTGTTCTTCCTATGTCCTCTGACCTTGCTTTCACTGGGCGCACACCTTCTGGTTTTGCCTTATATCCAAGAGAAGATTCCTGTTCAGCCAAGCTAGCCTTCTGCCTCACCTACTTGACTGCTGACATTTGGGAATTACTGGTCCTGTGCTCTTAGGAGGGGATGTTTAAAAAGTGACCAGCACTGACAGACCCCAGGACCTGCAAAAGCATTTTCCATGGGGACCTTACTCACTAATTCCGTGAGCATTAGTGCATGAGATCTGCTCTCCTCATGTCCAGAGTTGAAGTTTTTATGGCACTTTTCCTCCTGTCACCAGAGATTTTTAAACTCAATTACTCTGTGGTCGCCATGGCCAAGAATGCCCCAATCTCTACTTTTACTCACGAGATCCGCTCTATTGACAAGGAGGGCAACTTTCCAAATTGGCTCCCTTAGGACCTGTTCCATAAAGTTGTCTTCCAGGTTTTTTAGTAATCTTCTGGGTCAGGTTGTACCAGCTTGTGTGATACTAATGGGGAGTAGGACAGCAGGAATGAGCAAAGACTTGCCAGGACAGAGATTTGGAGGATGAGAAAAGCAGGACAGAAAACTTTGTCTGTCTCTATGTTTCTTCTCAGCGGAATATTTCTTTTCTCCATTGTCTTAGATGCAACACACCTGCCGCCATGAGAAGGCACCTTAACAGCTCTAATGAAACTCAGTTATGTTGAATAGAAACATCACCAGCCCCAGGCAAACTGTGAGGGAGCTCAGCATTCCCTCACATCTGGGAGCATGCATTTCCTACCACCGAGTGCAGCATGTAACCCTGTGCTTTATGCTAGAGAATGTCTGAAGAAACATAGAATGCATACATGTACACAAAAAAATGGAGCAACACAATAGGCCACAGAAAATCTATTGTTTCGTACTATACATGGTGACAGCAAGGTATGCATCACTCAGTTTAAGGATGGCAGATGAGAACCGTTGTAAGTGTATGGCCCTGGAATGTGCAGCCACCAGCCAGCAAGTGTCGCAGAGGATTTCACGGGTCATCACACACAGACCAATATGATCAGGTGAAGCCATTTATTATAGATCAGAAGGCTACTTATATACATTTTCTACTTCTCTACATGCAAGCAATACATTGGTTACTAGCTACTTGTTTACACATCTAAACGAATCACTTAGAGCGATGGTGAGCTGTCATACAAACGCTGCTGCTGCTGCTCTGCCCCGTTAAGGTTCTACAACCTGCCGCTCACACACTCTGTTGTTTACATTCTTGGAATTGTCCACACTTGGCAGCTACTTCTCCACATCTGCACTTCAAGGACATATTTACCTTCTTGCTTATTTTGCTTATCTAAGTTAAGGCCGGATTGTGCATGTCTCAGTGTCTTGACTATTAAGAATCCTTCAACAAGCAAGGGAGACAAGCAGCCACCAACTATTCAAAATACGCAGCTGTATGGGGACAGGGGCACCCATACCAATAGCCATTGGGGTAACAGTGGCAGCAGCAAATGACAGCAGCAAATGCCAGCAAAACCTGTTTCTCCAAGTGCTGGTGGCAAGTTGGCTCCTAGCTCCCAGGCTACTCTCGGCCATTGCTGTGCTCTCCTCTGCTCACTCCTCACACACTTCCCCATCCATCAGGAAACAGAGCAGGCTCCAACCAATTTAATGCCTTAAAGATCACTACTGGTTCTGGATATATCATTATTCTTAAGTCTGCAATCTTGTCTAGACATAAATCACTCTTTTCCTAGGCTTGCACTTTCAGTCAATGTTAAAGATCAAATATCTGCCTGGCACACATTAGAGCTCTGATGGGTCAATATATAACCTTGTGAACACACTGTCAACTACAAATGGTCTTGGTTGACCAATTGAGCAATTTGTTAGCCTGGGGTATTAAATTTAAGTAGAATCTCCTGCTAGAGCTAAAGCTAGTGTGAACCTATTTGTATATATCTATGTGGAAAGTAATGTTGTTTAAGATGAAGCATGAGAAATCTCGAATAGACTAAAAAAAAAAAAAAGCAGATTGACAGTCTCCCAGGCAAGTAATAATTTTTATACCGGTTCTTTGAATGATTCAGTGATTTCATGTTAGTTTTAAACTATGGTTCTGGATTCCATACATTCCTAGACCATTATCAAGAAAAAAGGAGTTGGAGAGGTAGAGAGGACCCATGTTCCCTTTGCAACAGAGTAAACTGAAATATGACTGAAAATATTTCCTTGAGATGACAGCAAGTCAGGCAGAGATGGAAGCAGTGACACCACCCCTCCTACAGCAACGTGGGTCCCTGCCAGGGCCCACTGAGCTGGGGCTCTTGCCACCACAGTTTGGGCAGGCTCTCGCTGCCCCAGCTCCTGCAGGGCCTTTCCAAGGCACCAGTGAGATATCCCTGCGTTCCCAGGGTCTGCTGTTTCCCCTCTGCACGCTGGTGCACTTGCAGGAGGTAGGCCAGAGTAATGGCACCTGCAAGAGACACACTGCTGGTGACATGGTCACCCACCCACTGCCAGCAAATGGAGAACAGATTCCCTTGCTTTTCTTTCAGAGTTTCAGATGTTAAGAAGGAAACACATAATGAAGTTCATGGAGATTTCTGTTGGTATTTCGTAGACTTTGGGTTTGGGTTTTTTGACAGTTTGAAGAAAAATTAAACTTCATGTACACTTGATGTGGAAATAAACTTGGGATGTGGGATGGAAGTGAAGACATTAAAGACATGTTCCTGAGCATGCCCTGAGCCTCAGAAAGAAAACTACAAACTAGATAAGAGAGAAGCAAGAAGTGAGCTGTGTAAGGCAGCACATCTCCAGAACTATTGCTGTTTCCCAAGATACTATACAAACTCAGATCTAACCAGCAGTACAACAAAACAGATAGTCATCCAAACGTGGCTCATTTCTAGCTCTGCACAGCTGCCAAAGACAAGCACTGACTGTTGAGTGCATATTCAATGTTCGGTTTTCACCCCATTGCACCCTCTAAAATGCTCCAGAGAGTGAGTCCCATGATTCCAGCATCAAAAACAGACCTAAGAATATTTTGTGTTTATTTGGGGTTTTTTCTTCTTTGTAAATAATAAATATAAATTCTTTCAAAAATCTGTGTAAGGACTTTGGAACTGCCTTAGAAAGCTCACGAGCTTAACACAGTTGGGAAGGCACAGTCCGTATGAGCTGACAGAAAGACTCCCTTTTGCTTCAGTGGGTTGGATCCAGTCCCTTAGATAAATAAGCAGTAGCAACATTTAATAATGATAGAATCAAAAAACACCACTCAGGATTGAAGAAGAGGCTACCTGGAATATAATTAAAATAAATTCCATTCAGCAAATAAAACAATCAGACAAGTTTTTCTGAACAGGGAGTGAGTGCCTATTATTTGGAGCAAGGATTGCTTTGCTCATTTCTTTTTTTTGTCTAACAGTTTCCCTTCCATTAGCAGCTACCTCCTATTTCACTGCAAAGCACTTCTACAGTCTAATCAGTCTGCAAAATGTTCCCCAGTCCAGGACAGAGGTGTGATTATACCTGCTGTATTGCTCTGAATTTCATCTTTATGACTCTGGCAAGCCAAACTGTGGTTCACAGAGCAAAGAAAATTAAAAAACGTTTCCATTTGTTCTTTACTTATAGAAAGTTCAGAGGAATCTGAATTAATAGACCAGACATGAATGTTAATAGACCAGCTGTGAGCTGTGTTAGGCTGCTAGTGACACAATGCCCCATGGCAAACCCTGCTGTAGTTGAGCACCTGAGACAGACCAACTTGAAGCTATAGAAAAGTCTATCTACTTTTATTTAGGCTGTAGCTACCAAAGTACCTGAAAGTAGAGCTGTTCTGGAGGGGGAGATGGATGCATTGCAGCTCTTCCCACGTACCTCCTGGGGTTCATGGCTCTCATGCTGTGCCAGCCTTCTGGGATGTTCAAATATGACTAAGGGTCATGGCCCCAGCCTATCGCACATGTCAGATGTGCTTTTTGGGTCTCCAGGAAAGCCTCTGAGATGGACACCTCTCCCCTGCACAGAGCTTGGCTGGGCTGCTGGCGTGGTATGGGCTGTTGCTCCCATGCTTCCTGAACAGAAGCAGCTCTGAGCTTCACACCCACAGCCTGAGCTTCCAGGCCATGAGCCATGCAGGCAACAGACCATTGTGAGATGTGACGTGAGCTGTCTAAGAACTATCACAACATGAACCTGAAGCAGATACTGAGGCAGACCCCATTTTCCAATGCAGATATTGTTTAACTTGGCTGGAATAACCTTCTTTCCCTTTGCTCAAAACCTATCTCATTCACCCCTGCTGCCTACCTTGTACAGGAGGTACAAGGCATCTTGGCCCAACAAAAGCTTGCTTATACCCCTGAAAGAGAACCTCTGCCCATTTCCTTACAGGTGTCCTAGACATTACTACAACTCTCAAGTCATTGTTACAGCAATGTCGCAAAGCAATGCAAAGTCATCCCATTAAAAAGAGCTTGGAAAGGGCAGGATCAATTAGGCCAATTCTACAGCTTCCTATGTACCGGGACAAATTCCACTTCTAGCACAAGGTCACCAACTTAAAAATCCATGAAGGACTAACCTGGATTCAGGTGCATGCAAGAGAGCCCAAAATACCTGTTTAGCAGAGCTAACCAGTGCAACGCAATTTTCTCAATCCCCATTAACATTAATCACCCACAAAAAAGAGAGCTGGGCAGAAGTAAGGCAGAGAAAGAATGTTTGAGGCCAAGACACATCACATTGGGAAATTATTCTTATCTTGCTTTCTAGTCATGACTTGGTAAGATCAGAGCCCTATAAACTGACACAATTCACCATCACCATTTCAGCAGTTCCTCCGAGAGGCCATAAATCTATTGGCTCTCAGGCTGACTTAGGAGACCAACACTTCTACCACCCCTTGAATGTGCTGTGCAAAGTCATGACCTGGAAAGGGTTGATGGCTTCCAAGGACTATGCTTCAGTATAAAGTCAGATCTCAGTCTCTATAAACAGAATTCACGCAGCCTTTACCACATGATCGTACCCTTACAGGCAACACCCGCAAGGTATCCTTCTAGCATTTATCCTGTTGGCTATTTTTGCAGAAGCCAGGGCTGTGATGTTAAAGGCATCCTCCTGTCCAGAACTCCCAACAGAAAACTGGACCCTCTCCAGATGCAGAACTGAAGCCTGCGACAGAATAAAAGAGTAGTGCACTTCAAAAAAATCTCACACTTTCCCAGAGAAAAGGTAAGAAACATGAATCAAAAAGGCAAAAAAAACCCGCTTGGACATACCCTGATCCTCTCTAATGGAGCTGGAGTAAGAGGCAGCCCAATGTCTCCCAGCAGGCAGCAGCAGTTTCAGAACTATCCAGGAGTGCAAAGCTGCTGGTCAAAATACAGGAGAGGACTAAGAAGCAAATGGCTTCTTAGACACAGTGCAGGTTACAGCAGATGAGCGCCCACAGCAACAATATAGACATTTCCCAGGGCTCCCCCTGACATGAGCAACTGTTGATTCTCAGAAATGTACAATTACAATACCTTTATGAAAAATTTCTTGAAATGCGTTATTAGAGGCAGGAAGACATATCACTGCAACTATGCAACACAAATTACACTGAAAGAAAAAATAAAATGAAAGTCCCATTAATTATACATCTCTGAAGCTTGGAATAACTGCAAAGACCATCCAGAACTATTGGCTGCAAAGTTGTCAACAGGGAAGTCTCTGAAGGACAAAACATTGCGCTGCTCTTCTTACACCCCCCTATTCTTATGTTTCAGGCTAGGTTTTTCCCTGATTCAGACCACAGGACACCAAATGCAGAAGGCTTGTGCATTTCCAACCTACCTAAAAAGCACCACAAACCTGCTCCAAAGGCTGCTTCTTCCTGATAAATAATACACCACTCTATGCTTACACGTTTTCTAGGGCTCTCACAAGCTTTAGCCAATGAAACTCAAGTCCACTAGATATTATACTATTGTTTACAGAGCAAGTCTAGGAGCACTGAAGTACAGGTGTGTTATCCAAACTGCCCTGACACCAGCTGAACTTTTTCCTCATTGATATTTGGATTACACCAAAACACTTGCACTGCTTTTGGAGGAAACAGGTGGACAGGGCAGGTGGCGGAGGCAGGGACAGGCGGCAGGGTTGGACACAGATCGTCGGCCAGGGACACAGGGAGGCAGGAACACGTGGCGGCCGGGGCAGGCAAAGGAATAGGGCAAGCCAGGGAGCAAGCCAGTGAGTGAGCCCTCCACTCAAAAGCCTCAAAAGCAAACAGGCACAGTGTCCAGAAAGTCCCCCAAGCGAGCCCCACCCCAGGCAAGCCTGAAGTTCGTTTTGCAGTTTGTTTTTAACCCGCGTGGCCTCTCCCCAAGTCCACCTGCTGATAGGAGGCCATTGGGCCAGTCCAGCTTTCTCTGTAGTTCATTGCTGGAGACCTTGGGCCCTCTGGTCAGAGGAGTATCTTTGGGGTGCACAGTATCCCCTGTGAGGTGTTGCCAGGTGAAATCACCCCAGAGACAAGGCTTCCCCCATCTTCTAGCTGCCTCCTTTCTGCAAGTGGCACATGTACACCCCTTCCCTCCACACGCGTCTGACAACCAGTGTTGAGACAACGCAGATCTGAAATGGCTCCTCACAGGGATTTACAGGAGGAATGAACCTCAATATTGGCACACGGCAGTAACCTCAAAGGCAACCTGGGTCATTGCATCATTTTGGATGATTGCTGGGCTTTGAGGAAAGCTGAAATGCCAAAGCCAGGACGGCAATGGTAGCTGAGGAGTGGGATTCCAAGGCTCACTCTCTCTCAGGTGTAATCCACCCACTTTCCCTCCAAACCACCTACCTGTGAAAGAAATCTCTGCTCTCTTGAGCAGCTGCAATGGGAAAGTCACAAGTTACCTCCCCACAGGAGGAACATAGAAGTGGAAAGAAGTAAAAAGAAAAGAGCAAAACACTCAGAGAAAGAAGAGAGGATTGGGTATACAAAAGGGAAGAAATAAAGGAGAATCACATAGCAGGAAAAGCAGGTATTTGAAAAGAAAGGTTTAGAAAACAGGAGAATGTTGCAATCAAGAAGCAATTAAAACAGTGCTAAAATGCCTGGAGCCCAGCCCAGAGGCTTTGGCAGCAGGATAGCACCCTATCAGAATCTGCATAAGGAATAACGTCTTCACCAGGGCCCTCTTATTACTCAAAATACAGCAGTTTTAAAGCTGGATGAGCAGAACGTGTTTAAGAGCTTTATTAAAGGCCTCCAGAGATGGCCTATGCAGATACAAGCTCGCTAATCCTATAGAAAATTTTGAAGTTTACTAATCCTACAAGGAAAACTTCAAAGCCTCACATGAAGGATGACACTGAGCATTTGCCACACCAAGAGAAACATCCGACCAGTCAAAATGCTGTTTTAACAACTCACAAGCCACGTCTACATGGACAGTGGCATAACACTGTCATCCTCCACAACATCCAGAGGCATTTACTTTGGTTATTTTTTGCGTTGTGAGAAAATCTGTGATCTTTGACAGCTGAAGTATTTGTCTCAGTTTGAGCTATCACTGAGGTTTCCTCAGTTCCCTGTACTTTTCTGGTTTTCCACCTGGGCAAGGGGATGGTGCTGCACACACTGCGCACCAAGCTAAGCAAGGCACAACTTCTAGGTATACATCTCTGAAGCTTTATTGTTGACAAACAACTGTGCTCATCCTGAGCATGATGCACAGGAAGGGAATAAAACAGCAGCACAGGAGAGGAGGGAGCTCTGCCCTGATACCCCAGCAAGTCCTCACAGACTCGGGTCACCTTTGAGACTTTGGACAAGGAGAAAATGAGATTAAAAGAGATGTATCTGGAGGGCACACAGAGGTGATTGAATTGAGGAGGAGTATTTTGTGTTCACACTTTTGTGTTGCCAGTCACACAGCATCTAAGAACTGTTTTCCTGCATATGCTTGCACATGGGTGAGATGAGAAGCACCAGACTCTAAAGCTCCCCACCTAACCCATTCTAACCTGGCTACAAGGGAAACTCTGATGCCTGCTGCTTCTTGAGCTGTTTCAGCCAGCCTGCACAAGCCTTCAGTAACACACTGAGTGCTAAGCCTTTCCCGTGGGTAGCTTCTTATCCTCTTCGTGCTTTCAGAGACCATCTCCTGCCACCCTCAGGTGCTAATTATGGCAATAGATATGACTCAGCAGTTCATTGATGAAATTTAACTACTGAAAATAAGATATAGGAGCCATGCTGCACAGGTGAAGGAGTTGGATGACAGTGAATTTTTTTGTAGCCTAACAATGGGCTGTATAGCATGAGTTACTTTTCCCTATGTATAATAGCCACGCTTAATTATCAAGCCATGAAAAACAGATTAGCATCGAGAAGGAACACAGATAATTTGAGTCCAGACAGCTCCAGCTGCGATCAGTCACTGCCCCCACCTGTCCCATCTCACACTGCTTTTGATAATAATAGACCTCAAGGTCTCCAAGACCCAAACTTGCTCTTTATATAGGGGCAGTGCAATAGCCCAGGCTTCATCAGCCATCCCAGAGAGCTCCTCACCTCTGGTCCATGAGGCAAAGCACTAAGAATAAAGCAGCATGAATAATAAAAGAGCAAAAGACTTACCAAATGGGTCACTTCCTCCTCCAAGTGAAATCAAAATCTCAGAGCAGCTTTACAATATTTGGTTTATTAGGGCTGATCCAAAAGCTCATACTGACTGCTCTAGTACCTGCCTTACCTGCTTGCATGCCCTTACAGCCTCCTTTGACAGAAGCAAATTGCTCCCCCAGCTTTTCTTGACTGAGTTGATAGACCTTTGGATTCCCTTTGCCATCTTGATAACATTATCTGCTTTCCTCTATTTGTTATTTTTCTCTCTGCATTTTCTTTTTACATATTGGTACCAAATAACTCCTTCCTTGACTAAAACTGGGGAACATGCAGAAACAAGCAGAAATATGTTGATACTAGAAAGTCATGCCATTTTTGCTTCTTCCATGGAGTAATTTTGCATATATCCAGAGAAAAATACTGTGTTGGCTTGTGTGGCACTTGTTATACTGTGTTTAAAATTACAAAGACATATAAACCCTGGGGAGGTAATCTTGAGTATCCTACAAAGAGATTAATATCATACCCAAAAAAATAAACATGTGGGCTCCTAACACTAGCTTCTATACTTATGTACACAGACATGCAGTTCCTTTGTAATGAACGTTCATCATGTCTCCTTCCTCATTCTGTCCCAACCTGTGTTCCTTAAGATTACACCAGTCCACTCTGAGGACACACAGAGCTGTAACTTAGGCTGGAACTTCCTGACCACCTTCTCAGTTATCTCAGTCCCAGTTCCCATCAGTGGCTTCCTGAGACAGGTTTGTGCTGGGCATGACAGTGAGAGAATGAAAAAAAGCATCTTGCCAAGGGCAAAACCCTCATTTGCTTTGTATTCTTTTTTTAGCTTGTCCCTGAGGCTCAGGAAGTGGTGAAGCAGTGGGGACAGACCATCATACAAAGTGAGACTGGGACTAGACCTTGAGCTTCTTCTCGAGAGAGCTTGATAAAGTGAACCTTCATCTTTCGAAGGCTTAATGGCTTGAGTTCAGGCAAAATCTAATCTGCTTATTTGAAAAGATGAAAAGAGAAAATGGAATACTCCAAGACAGGATGAGTACTTCTAAGCCTGGGTAGCTGCAAACTTTTCTCAGTATTAATCACTCCTATTTCTGCCATGCTTGACTAAAGGAAAAAAGAAAAAGCTGCAAAGTTGGACAAATATTAAAGCCATTTGTCACCACAAATGCTATATTACAGATAGACAATATCCTTGGATGAAGGCAATAAAGGTTTGTGAAAAAACAAAAAAACTTGCTGTTCACTTTATAAATTTATGACCTTAATTCAATAATCTTTCTCTATAAAAAAAGTGGTGCACTTTCTAAGCAGCACATGAACGGTTTTCTGAAGTGTATGTCAATGATAACACCAAATTCATAATGGTACCAGGGCACTCAGCTCATCCCAGGATCCCAAGGCCATTGCAATCAGAGATGGTAGTTGCAGCCTCAGGCAATACTCTTGTTTTGCTTAAGATGAAACTATGGATGCATTGGTAGCTTGGCAAGGAACACGAGAAGATGTGTGACCACACATCTTGTCATTTGGGACACTTTCTGCAGCACACTGGTCACAGCATTGCTACGCACTTGTAGCAATAACTCAGGAGAACTGAGTTATAATCTAGGAGGCATTCTACAGTGTATACCAAAATTATTAGTTAAACATCGGCAATGACTGCATTTGGCACAAACCATACACGAGAACAACAAAACAGCTGTAGGTACAATATCCCCACACAGGCCTCAAACCAGTGGGAAAACCCAATGGCTTTCAGCGTGTTTGCTGATAGAGCAAACTGCAGCCCAGCTGTGCCCAAGCTTGCAACAATGGGATGAGGGGCACAGTTGGCAACACAGGACCCCAGACTGTGTGGAGGACAAGGGAGAACAGAGCAGGAGTGGGAGCTGTGTGAAATGTGCATGAGTTCAAAGAGGCAGGGCAGGAGCCATGTCAGTGACCTCTTGCAGATGATGGTTACATAGTGGGCAAATACAAAAGAGATTTTGTTTAGTGATTCAATGGCTTTTTTAAAAGCAATTTGCCCAGTCAATGGCTAAACTTCTACAGGCTCATGCAGGGAATCTGCTAAACACTCACCCTCTGAAAGCACTCGTCAGACACTTTGGAAAAGCACCAAACTCTTCCGGCTTCCACAGGACCTGGTGAATGCAAGAGGTGCAGTTGGAAGCTTTCTCTGAGGAACACCAACCTGTACTTCACACATGCAGGTAGCACAGCTCCCTTCAGCAGCCACAATCTCACCGCTGAACTTCACTCTGAATATCTACTGCAGTTGGATTTAATTACTCCAGTCCAACACTTGGCTTTGAATTATTTGCTTCTCACTTGCCAAAACAGTGGCTCCCTCCCATTTTTCTACGACAAAACAATCCAAACTGTTGTGGCTGACAATAGGGCTAGTATTTGTAAATAGTTACCAAAAATATTGTAAGTTTTGTAGATACCTCAGTAAAAGATGACATTTACAGCTAAATTTACAACATAAGATGTGAGTCACAGTAGACAAAATTCCTTGGAGAGCGGGTATCTACAGATATTTAAATCATTGTGTAAATCATACAGACACTGCACATGCAGAAGCTCTTTTAACATAGCTGATGTGATGATTTCTATTTCATGCCAGAGAAAATGGACACACCAGAGTGATGCTGTATTCCTCTTCAACCCTGCACAGTTGCCAAGGCTGATGTTGGGTGGTTTATTATCCCACACACTTGTTAAAATTCCTTCAGAAGACAGTACCAGTTTGTGCTGGCCACACTTTATCTTTTCTTTGGGCTTCAGAAATTAAATGTGTCTTTCTGAATAGAACCTTTCATGGAAAAAAAGACATTTAAGGTTCAAAAGGTTTCAGTCAAGTGTAAATTCAGATTCTCCTTTTTGTTCTCTTTTCCACCAGGGAAAGGATATATCAAAACATGCTTTGTGTTTTACATCAAATACAATAATAGGTGTAACAAAAAATAAATTATCTCTAAAACTTCATCATATTATTAAAGTTTCTGTATTTTTTGGTGCTTTTTTTGTGATCTGTATTGATAGTTCAAAAGGACAAAACCCTGTCCTACTTCTGCCTGCCACCCTTGCACAGAAAGACATGTCCTATTTGGCTTTAAAGGAATTTATGGAGGCTGCTCGAGAGGAAGCCTTAAGCAAAGTACATTTCTACTCAGAGCCCAAGGCACACACCACCCGTTGTTATACAAGTTTCTCCCTTGCTTCCAACGCCTATTGCTTCAATAACTTGGAAAAATTAGGTGTGTGGGGCCCCCTTGCCCTCCTTGTACACAAGAGGTTTTCCATTGCTTGAAACGTAAATCTCTACCTAAGCTGACTGCTAAATACGGGCCCTGTGGCTCCCACACAGCTGTGAGGGATCCTGGCGGCACTTGGCGATTTGAGCCGATGAAAGGGGACTGGGACACACCGCACGGGGCTGGACGCACCGTTCGGGATTGGGACACACCGCTCGGGATTGGGACACACCGCACGGGGCTGGGACACACCGCTCGGGATTGGGACACACCGCACGGGGCTGGACGCACCGTTCGGGATTGGGACACACCGCACGGGGCTGGACGCACCGTTCGGGATTGGGACACACCGCTCGGGATTGGGACACACCGCACGGGGCTGGGACACACCGCTCGGGACAGGCGCCGCAGCCCAGGCCAGCCCTGGCCGCGGAGCACCGCCCACGCTGGCAGCGCCGCAGCCACACCGCACGGCCGGGCCGCGAGAAAATCCCTCGCCAGGCCTCCGCAGAGCCGGGGCAGCTGCAGACTGCGCCTGCGCTGTCACTCTTAAGTAGGTTACTGGCAGCAAGGGGAGCAGGAGCCTGAAAATTAACCTATGTGTTAATCTGCTCTCCTGCTTTACCAAAGTGTGCAACTCGGGAATAAATGGGAAGGGACTCCCTGAGGAGAGCAGTGTCGGCAGCAAAGCCAGCCCCAAACTTTCCAGGCTGAATTAAGCTTGACCAAGGCTTGTTAAATTCCTGGGCAATTAGTTCATGGCTTCAAACTTTCCTCCTGGACTCAGAGGATGCTGTAGGACACAGGGTAACATTTTTCTAATAGCTGCTGAAGGTTAAAAACTGAGGTTAAGGGAAATTAAGACATGTGGCAGATTGAGATGTTTGAATTGAGAATCTTACATATGTTCCAGCTGGAAAGCAAGGAGATTTTGGGAGCTGGATTTACAAATCCACCTGTCTATTTTATGAGGATGCCTAATTAGACTGCTGCAAAAATAAAGCTATCCAGCTTATGTGCAGTGCTCCCCTGCACTGCCATGAGTGCTAAACCTGTCAGCAGGTTTAGCACTCAAGACTGTTAACTGTTAAATCTGTTCTGTAATGTGATGTCAACAACAAACATCATTACAGTGAACATAAACAGGAGCCAGTAACACAAGTGATTTTCCTCTTATTTGTGAATAATTTCATTCTGTAAATATCTCTTTTCGCAGTCCAATAAACATCTCTAAGATGGAAGCAGAAGGCAGGTGAAAATTTATCTCTGGTTTTGAGACTGAATTTATTTACAGGAATTTAAAATCTCTACTCCTGTTCCCCTAAATTCTCTTTAATTCTGCAAATATCTTACTTATGCTTTAGATTCTCTGCTTCAAAGCTACACAAACCTGCAGAGACTCCAGGCATGTGCACTTGGCTGCATGCTCCAGAACTGCATGTCCCAGAAATGCATATGCAGAAAACAAAGAAACCAAACATCAGGGAAAAACATTTCACTTCATTTTCTCTGGAATGTCTACAATGAAAACAGAAGTGGGAAAGAGCTCATTTTGGCAGTGTCTCCACATTTATGTGGACCATGAAATGTAAATCAGTTCAAGGCTCTCTTACTAGTACAAGAAACATTCAGATAAAAAATGTGCTGTTCTCTGGGAACCAGGCCTAGAAACCACCCTAATATTAACTTTGTTCGAATTTAAGTCATATTCTTCTGTCTTTCCCAGCACAGAAACTAACACCTCTATCTCTCTGAGCTGCTCTCTCCCCACTGCAGGTTCCTTCACACCACCCTTCACAGCCACAAATGGATTAAAATACAAAACATTATTTACTGAAAGATCAGACTCAAAATCAGGGAAAAAGGAGGAAAATAGAAAATTTACATTACTTTGCCCTTAACAAATGGCACTTAGTTTGATATAACCTTAGCCTGAGTAAGGAAGGGTACCTTGCCCTGAATCAGAATAAAGGACACATTTCAAAGTGCACACAGAATTTAAAGCATAAATATTTGAGCAGTTACTGCTGAGTCCTGTTCACTCTGCAGATGATCTATGGTAAACACTGCACAAACCCCTCAGGAAGGTGATGCTCATTTCCATGCTCATTTCCCAGCCTGGTTGTGTGGAGTCCCAGCTTTCTCTGCGCACTCCTGCACCAGGCAAAGGACACAGTCAAACATTCCCATTTGTGGATAATCACAAATGTTCTCATTGGAGCCCTGTGACCACTGTCCACAACCATTATTAATCTCAAAGAACCCCTGCATTGTGGTCTCCATGCTGTCTGACACTCCTAAATCTCACATGATTGGGAGCTAACTCATAATGCCTACAAAATACAATAAAACTGAATCACAACAAGCAGGCAAGTGACAAGCAATTAACTTAGGCAAAACTCTACATCTCTAACAGCTATCACACAAAAAAGGACTGCAAGCTGATCAGGATGCCCCAGGGCACCAATGCAGCTTGGCAGCATCATGTCCCCGACCCACAGACTGGCAAACAGAGAGCAGCAGGGGCTGTGAAGATGCAGACCTGGCATTTGCACCAGGTCACAGGAAAAGCACAGATGAAATCAGATCTCCTGCACCATTGGTTCCCACCTCATCCTGCCTCAGCAGTTTAATTTACAGGGAAACAAAGCTCTTTAAACAGATTGGTCTATGTTCATGGCTAACAGGACAGAAACATTAAGTAAATGAGTGTGATTTGTGTGGGCTTCTGCAAGGAAGCCTCTCTTCAAGGGAACAGGGAGAGGATCAAAGGTGTGCGCTCCATTGCTTCTGTTTTCTCAGGAATTCAGCAGGGTTTGAAACATTCTTGCACGTGGAAAACACTACTAGACATGTGCATATCCCTTGCATTTATTTATATCTAACTATTTTAAACTCTTTTTTCCACACAGAATTCAGGCGTATTAACTGAAAATACAGGGTCTGATCCTGATATACTGGCATTTCAGGGCACTGGTCTCCAAATGGGAGTATGTCCCTCAGAAAGGCCAAATGCTTTGCAGCCCTGCAGCATCATGAGCTTGGCCTCAGCTCTGGCACACCCCAGCAGCTTCTAACAACTGGCAGTCTGGTGTTGATCCAGACAGAGGTTAAGGACTTTTACCAGGCAATTTTCCCCATCAATAATTTCCAGGCAACAACTCATAAAGGGTCAGTTTTGCAAAATACAAGCAATGGAAAGAGCTATAACAAAATTCATTCCAAGTCAAAGCATTTCCACAGTTTCCAAAACACCTCACAAACTCCACCAGGTAAAGAAAAGTTTCAGGTTTGAACTAAACTTTTAGTCTAACGACTGATGAGGTTTGTGGGTTTTGCAAACCAGTAGTATGCACAACATGAGAATGCACTTGTTCGAACAGATACAGCCCCACATTTACCCTGCACAGCATTCACCTGGATGTGATTGGGCTGTGGGTGACACTCAGAATGACACATTGCACAGTGTTCTCTCCTTTCATTGCTGAGCAGCAGCAGCAACCAGTGCCTGAGGAAAGTGCACACAGCACGCTCCTCTACTGTGCTGCATGAACTTTTGAACTGCAAGTACTTCACCTCCATCAATAGTAAGGACAGAAGACAAAGAAAAGACAGCATCAGCTAAAAGAAATGCAAATGTAGTCATGTAAAGTGCTATAGCTGATGGCATTGTCCAGAAAATGCCTGATTAGAAAATTCCCATTTTTTACTTCATACTTTCCTGGAGGGCTGCAGTGAGCCAGGGTAGCCCAGTGCTCAATTGAAGAGGTGATTAGAAATTATAGGGCTCAGCTGTAATGTCCTTAACTCATGCCAAGTAGAGGATGCCAAATTGCTAATGCAAATAGCTCCTTTTGATGCCTTAAAGCCCTGGAAATGAAATGCATTTTCCTGAAAAATCAGTCTCTAGTTGACTTTCTGTCCCAGTACCAAACCTACTCTGCATGCAGGTCCAGTTGTTGCCTACACAAACAGGACAGGACCTTGTGGGACCAGATTTCCTTTGCAGAGTTGCACATGCTTTCCTTTACCCATTGTTAAGTACATACAAATGACCATCCAGGCAGAATTTTCCTCACGCCCTAATGTAGCTCTCTCTCTAGTTGTCTACATCCTGGCTAATTCTGTATGCACAAGGCTGCAAAGGAGACCTCCTGTCAGCTCCCATGTTAAAATATTAGTTAAAACCAACGCCATGATACAGGGATTCGGCTCCACACAAGGACATGCCTTCAATTCCTGGGGTGCCAGTATCACAGTCTGGGGACACATTTGACACTCCCAGAAAAGCACGTAAACCAGTGTGCCAATTCAATTACACTGGCTTATTAGGATTAGCAGACAACAATCCTTTCTGAACTGGCATAAAACTTTCATGCTTCCCATTTTTAATTTTCATGCGTTGCTCCCAGTTCAAATGGCAACACGGTCAACCAGTCCTTTGAACTGTGTGGATTAAGAATGCAAAGGGGTGCTGATGTTCCCCACTGCACCACAAAGCTCACCTGCATGGGATGAAACAGTTTCCCTAAGGGAAATTGTCCTTTCCCACAGATGTTTGCTGGCTCCCATCATTTTGCAGCTGGAGAGCTAACAGCATCATCCTTTACACGGCTGTGTGTACCCCACAGAGAGCAACCCTCAGCTCATGCAGTTTGATGTGCTAAATCAGGGGCCTTGCCTGATGTTTCAGCTGATTATCAAAAAATCTATGGGGCTGATGTGCAGCATCACTCACTAGAACAGAGCAACAGCAGCCTGGGAAAACATACCTGGGAGCTCAGGCCTGAACTGCAGGCAGCAAAGCTAGAACAGGTGTCAAAACATTTGAGCTGTGCTTCTGAAGCCACACTGTAACTAGGTAAATCTGTGAACATGGCTTGTTTCATCCATATTTTCCTGCATATAAATTTGACGGGCAGAAACATTTATCTTGTCAGAGCACTAAAAGCCCCTGATGTTCAGCACTGATCTCTGGCAGGCTGTAATTCAGCTCCCCCCTCCCAATGAGACTCTCCTGTTCCACTAAGGAAAACGATGCCGTGGTTTCACGGGTTTCCTAGAAACCTGCCTCCAGCAGCACAACATGTATCCTCACAGCCATGTTCTCCATTAACTGTTCTCAGCTGCAATATAAAATGTCCTGTGCCTCCTGGCTTTTACAGACTGTAGCTGGGGCCATTTACAGAAATTTTGGGCACTTCCCAGCACGCCACCCATAGAATAAGTTTGGGAGAGGAGGGTTTTTGTGGAGCAAGAGAAAAGCAAACACTGGTGTGTGTGAAGAGCTGCAGTTGTTGAATATGTCAAGAAGGTAATGTTTGGATTGAGGAAAGCCAAACAGATGTAGTAGAGCTGTGCCAGGAAAGGATGGCTCTGTTACCCTGTTCATGTCTTCCTTAAAATATCCTGGTACCAGAGCCAGGCCAGCTCCCCTCTTGCCTGCAGGTACCATCTCTGCTGCCCTGCGCCTGCCTGCTGGCACACACTCCTTCCTTGCCTCCTCCAGCCCCACACCCTGAACCTCAAAGCAGTTGTACTGTGCTTTGTCCAAACCCTTCAGAGCCTCTCTACACTGAGCAGTGCTGGCAGAAGTAAGGTAGAGATGAACTGACCACTATCTGTATCCTTTTCAGTCCAGACAGACATCATCTGACAGTGACAGCCACAAACACAGACTGGAGATGTCTGGGCACAGCTCCCTTCAGTTTTGACTTGCCTGTTTTGAAAACATGGATGCAGTTTACACTTTTAACAATTTTTGATCTGTTAAGTACAATCCATCTTATAGTAACAGTTACTCCTCTTCCCTCTGGCATCTCAAACAAATAAAAGGAAAAAAATAAATACCTTGCTTGGAATCTTAAATATATTTTGGTTAAAAATGCTGCTGAGCTACCATACAGCTGTTCCTGGCATTTCCTATTTGGTACCCAAAGCCATTGGGCCCCTTCCTGCAGGGATGATAGGAGGTGCCTAGAGCACTCTGTACCTGCTAGAAAATGCCTCTCAGAAAAACGCAGAAGGTTCTTACCTTATAAATATCCATTGTGAGAGCATCCACAGGACACAAAACCCTGAGCAGATACCCGAACTTTCTGCATCTCTGTGCCATGGCATTCTCTGAGTAATGATTTTGAATAAGAAACACAACACTTAACATAATCACCCAGGTCTGTTGCCCTCTGCAATGAAGTACTTCAGCAGTCACACTTATGCATTCACATCTAAAACTACAATAAATCACATGCCAATTAATTTAGTTTGGAAAGTTTCAGGGAATAAGTATAACTAATAATAATTTTGAATAATGAAACAAGCTAAAAAAACCCCCATATTTGAAAAATCTGTAAATCTTCAGTCTTTTTAACAAAGCTTAAATAAATATGAAAATGAACTATTTGACTAGGGGTTTGTAAGTGGAGAAATAAAAGATTTTTATTTTCTTCTCACATTTGACTAAAGTCAGAATGACTTCTTAACTTGTCTTGGTTTACCTTACTCTGCTTTTTACTTCAAATTTTTCTTCAAAAAATTTGTATAACCCTTACTGACTCTTGTTTACATATTTGGTGACATTAACAACTGTAAAGCTAGGAATTGCTCAAAATTGCTCACATCTACAGCATTAAATATTTTCTGGTGCAAAAAAATCCAACTGCTTTCTAGTGCCCATTCCAAACACCAAATATGTACACTGGAAGAGGTGGCAATGATAAAGGCTGGCAGATTACCAAGGCCGGAAGTTAAAAGTTGGAAAATATTTTCTGATTTACCCTTTTGAATTTTTTTTTTTTCTAATTATGGAACAAAATGAAACTTCAAAGCACTGGCATGCAGAGCTGAAGTCTCTGATCACCTCTTTCCTTTGTGGTGGGATTTCATGGCTCTGCATGAACATGCTGCATGCACAGAGGCACACAGTACTACTCATGCCCATGGGCAGGAAATCAGCACACATGTATGCTAATGCAACACAGAGCGCTCTGTAGTGTACTTCATCCATTTTATTTTATTCCAAACCTCCCAGCTGTGTCTGACTGCAGCATTTCATACGGGAGGTGTATGCCTGTGGGAAGCATTCAGGGACACACAGAGCTTATTTTAACTTAATGATTGCTATCCACTCTTAAGACCATCTATTTGAGATCACTCTGCCACACTGCCAGGAGACAGTTGAAGGCAAAGGAAGAAATATAGGGCTAGCAACTTCATAGGAGTTAAAGAAATTTTGGTTGAAAGATGGGGAAGTGGGCAATGGAAGCAGTCTTGAGTCCGTAAGTCCTGGTCTAACCCCACACTCAGATGAAGTGTGGTTGGTAGGGCACAGGAAAGCTGAAAGCTCCCTCACCTCTGAGCCACCCATCACAGGTGTGTCAGCCTCATGGCCAGGATATTTGGTTGCTGTAATGCTGAGCAGCCTCCCACACACCTCTCTGCACTTCAGAGACACCAAAATGCTCCATGCAAAGAGGCATGTTCTGAAAAGCACTTATTGGTTGCCACAGTTTTTCCAAATTGTTTCTGATTTGAGTGCTTACACCAAAGAGTTTTGTTGCTGAGTGCTGTTCTGTACACTCTCTACAAAGGTAATTCCCTCAAAAAACCTGCCTGACAAATCCTCAGTTTTCAGTGCAGGCAGACAACCGTGGACTTGATGTGCCCGGCTGTATCAGATGATGATCAGACAAGGCTAGGGAAAGAAAATGAAATGTCAGTGCTGAATGCTGGGTCTTGGGCACAGCCAGGAGAACGCAAGTCAGCCATTTCTTCCATTCTCTCAAGCACTTGCTTAAGTCTCTGACCAGGGGGAATGATGGTTGCCTTGTTCTAGAAGGAAAACAGGTGAATACTAATCTCTCTATTAAGAAAATACCCAGGGCACAGTCTGAGTCTTTAGAACACATGCAATCACATTCACAATAGTGGCAAGTTGTCAAATTTCTTTGAGGAGCAGAAAGAAACAAGAGAAGGGCAGCTTTCAAAGATTTTCTTTTGCAACAGTATGTATTGGACAAAGTAAGTAATGAGGCAGCTTCCCTTCTCAAATCTATCATCTCCATTCCATGGCTGTACTAGGGTTGAAAAAGGCCCATTCGTTGAAACCCTACCGAATCACTTTTTCACCTTTTGAGCAGGGCAGCAGGTTGTTCTAGCACAGGGAACTGAAAGGGCACAGTGATGACCCAGCAACCTTAGGAGTTCAGGGCAATCTGATGTTCTTATGAAGAATGTGAAGTCAAGCAGAGTTGGTTTCCTGGTAAGTAAACCACTTGAAAATACAGCTGGTCAGGCACAAAATATAACATTTTGGACAATAAGACATTTCAAAATAAAGCCTAGAATTGCTCACTATAAAAATCACACAACTGACATTTTAAGCAACGTGAATTTCTGATGTTAGCACTGGCAAAATTAAACAACTGTGCCAGACTCCTCTTGCTAGTTTAGGTTTGGGTGGTCTCTGATCAAAACATGGTTATTCACATTTAGGAGAGTCAGATTACCAACTGAAAGTGGTGCCACTTGCTGCTGCTGTTGGCATCAGAGCTTCAGCCTGCAGCTCTAAGCTCGACAAGATTCAGGTATTGAAAAATATTCGAGTTACATTTCACTTTCACTGAGGGAGGTAGGGGTGAGTGCATATTTAGAGAACAAACATAACAACTCAAAGGTACAGAAAGTAGTCAAAACAAGAAATTCCTCCTGCTTTAGCAATCTGCTAATCCAAATGTTTCCATGACAAATATGGAAATGGCTGATTCTAGCCACAAATTTGGTTGTGATTGGATGCAGGCTGTAAAAACGTAAAAAATCTCTATTTCTGCATCTAGTTGAAATCAGAGATGCATTTGTGTGTGCATTATCTGCTATGCTGGCCCTTTGCCTTTTAGTGCTGTGGTTTTGATGGGTTTTTTTCCCCCCTCATTTATTGATTTATTGCTTATGTTTGCAGGAGAATATACAAGCACCTTGATATTCTCAAGTCCATCTCAATCATCTGTCTAAGCACTAATTAATGTGCTAAAGAGAGGAGCAGGCAGTCAGCTTTGTTGGCATTTGGTCCATAATGAATGTTACTTCCTGATCCCAGTACCTCAAGTCCTTGTATCTTTAGGGTTTTTAAAGTGACAGTAATCCCAGAACCAGAGGGTAAATAAGGTTGGAAGGGACCTCCATTCCCCTCGTCAAGGCAGGGGTAACTACAGTAGGTTGCTCAGGACTGTATTCACTTGGGGTTATAGTATCTCCAAGCTTGGAGACTCCACAGTCTCTCTGTAGGGTCTCTTCCAGTTCAGTCACCCACACAGTAGGGGTTTTTTTCCCCTTATGCTTAAGAAGAATTTCTTGTATTTCAGTTTGTGCTTGTTGCCCCTTGGCCTGCCCCTGGGCACCAGGGAGAAGAGCCTGGCTCCATCTCCTCTACTGCTTCCCCCCCATCAGGTATTTATACCTTACCAAGTCTTATATATTAGACTTCCCTTAGCCTCCTCTGCTGCAAGCTGGGCAACACCAGCTCTCTCAAGCTCTCCCTGTATGTCAGATGCTCCAATTGCTTCGTATTTGTCATGGTCCCTCAGTGGACTCAGACTAGTACATCTTCATCTCTTCCATCCTGGGGAGTCCAGCACCAGACACAGCACTGTTGCTGTCTCACCAATGCTGCACAAAGGAGAAGCATCCCCTCCCTCAGTCTGCTGGAGATGCTCTGCCACACCACCAGCCACCTTTGCTGCTGGCTCACTGCCAGCTTGTCCCCAGGACCTCAGGCAGGCTCCACCAGCATCCCAGGAATGCTGGTCTGACATACGAGCAAAGTGAACACGGTGGAAAGAGGTATTGTTTTTTAGTAGGTCAACTCAGAATGCTGGAAATGGCAGACAAGAATCCCAACAGGAAACAATTCTTAATTAAATGTACAAATATTCAGTGGAACTGCCCTGAGCCACTCCCAAAGCAAACAGCACAAATCTCACAGACTGTCAAGGGACACTTCAGCGAACAGGGAAAGCTTCTGCAGTTTTACTGATAGAATTGCAAGTCTAAGAAGCAGAAATCTTTGTCCTGCTGGATAAGGCATGTGTGTCCCAACCTACCAAGACAAAATGCCCAGTTATATTGGATTAAGTTTTCACATTCGAGCCAAGCAAATGATGTCCTCTACAAATGCCCAATGATGTCCTCTCCCAGAGACAAGGGCTCATGCTTGATGGACCACTGCTCTTCCCTTGACAATTTCTGTGTCATTTCTGCCTTTATTGACTCCCCATTTTCATTAGAACAAGCAATTTAATCTCGTATTCTTGAACAGTGCTACAGTATGTCCTCTCCAGCATTGCTGCTCACAGCTGGAATAACCAGACCAGCCCCCAGTGCCACTGCCAATCCCCCAGAGCCAGCCACAAGCAAAGTGCGAGGGGAAGCGGCACAGGCAGAGCCATGGCATGTGCTAGAGCTGGAAGGCTTCAACTTTGGACCACTTGTGCCCACTCTGCCCTGACCTACCATGTGCTTGCTGCTATTAACTGATCTCTGGAAACTCCTCACTTTAGACATGATCTGTTTATTTCACCTGTTCTTGAAACAACACCTGTTTTGTACAGAGCACAGAGCTTCATACACAGGTGTGAGCTGCTCAGCCAGAAAAAACTATAGATATTGTCTTCAAACTACTTGGAAGAACACACATACTGAGCAGCATGAGAGTACATTTGTAGAGGTGTGGATCTAGCCCTGTTAGAACTATTTCTCCAGGCCGTTGTTTTACCAGCAGTATTTAACTGCTACATAAAGTCCTGACACACTCAAATAAACAAATAGATTAAATATAGTAATTAATAAATAATAATGTGATAATCTAATAATAAAATTAACACTTTACTCAATCAAAGACAAACTTAGCAATAGCCAATGGAGCAGCTGCACCCAGGCACTCCTGGCCACTAGCCCTCTGTCAGAGAAGCACCCACATTGGGCTACACCAACAGCAATGCCGCCAGCACAGGGCTAATGATCCTTCCTCTCTGGTCAACACCTGGGCAAGCACAGCCAGAGTCACAGCTGGGGCCAATTCTGGACTCCTCAGACCAAGACAGACATGGATATGCTAAAGCATGGTCCTGTAGAGGCCACCACGATGGTTGAGGGCTGGAGGAGATCCTGAGGGATCAGCAGCATCAAGGAGTTAGTCCATCATGTAGGGGTGATTGACTTTGACCAACTATTTAACTCACAGACAAAGAACAATTTCAGATTGTATTCAAGCCCAGCACACATTAGTGTTTCACTGCTGACAAAGTGAAGTGCTAACAGTGTAAAACATACCAGCAAACCACACAGATAACGCATCAGAGCCAAGAGATCACTTGGGGAACCCAAGTTTTGATAAATACACCTGAACAACCACTGCCAGCAGGCATCAGCGAGATTGAATTCCACTGTAAAGGTTAGAATGTCTGACCAGATCCTGGATTTTTACTGCAGGTGACCTCCAACAAAAGGCAATGGTTGCATCTACTAGAGAGCTGAGCCAATCATAAGACAAAGTTCCAGAGAATGCATATTTTCAGCCACAAATTATCTATATTTAGTGAAAATCAGCTCCCAGGTTTCTGGCAGGTGGATAAGACACCCTTTGGTATGTCAATGTGCCCAGACCAGTTCAGTTCTTGGGTACTGCAGTACCTAAACACAAGACTCGAGCTTCAGGTGTAACTCAGTGCTTAGACAGTCATACAGCTGTTCTTACATTTTAAATAAAACCATACATGTCTCAAACAACTGTACAGTCATGGAGGTATTATAATAAGAAAGAAAGGTGAACTGTAAACCATGTACACACACTCTAATGTAAAATGTTACTCTACAGGTACCAGGAACACAAAATTTTACTCTTGCTCACAAACTTGCCAAAATCAAATCCCCTGCACAGCCCTTGCTCACTTCTCTTTTGAGTGATTAATTGGTGTTTGATATTTCCTGAGACAGTTTTCAACTTAAATTACATGAAAATCCATACCAACTTGCAGTTTTAAAGCGTATATATGAAGTGAGCAACAGATCCAGTGGAAACAGAGACCTCCCTAGAAACACCAAGAGACTGTTAAATGCAGAGGTTCTGGCAGGCAATATTTCTAAATAGCACAAAGACTGCTGAAGTTATAAAGTTTTTAATTTTGTTTTATAAACAATATTCATTCTGTAAGGTATGGATGTGCCCCTGACAGTGCTTTCAACTTTCTGCTCAGCAACACCCTGGAATTTTTTTAATTAACCCTGAAGAAAATTGAGCAAAGCTCAAGCAAATACTACACAAACCAGACTGCCTGAAAAATCAGCATTTATAGGCAATATTTATGGATTCAAAGATTAAAATCCCTGGGATTGCTCCTTACTTTCTCATTTTTCACAAGCTTCTGCTTTTCTCCTTTACAAAAACATCCTGATTTTTCCCCTCTTGCTAATCTTCATAAAACACACATCATTAGTACTGCACACTTGGTGTTGGATTACTAAATATGCAACACTGACTCTAACAATACTACCTGAGACAGAAACCTGAAGGTATTGGGAAGAATTTGCTGTGTATCTACATTTTATTCTCTCTTCAAAGGGTTTATACAGCATGGGATTTGGAAATAAACAGGTCTGTTCTGCAAGTGCTCTGAATATGGAGCCACTGAGTTTCTCCTCCTCATACATGCCTGCATGAAAGATTACAGTATTTCAGATTCTTTTCAACCCCCAAGCCCCTTCACAGCAATTTCCTCATACCCACATGTTTTCTCCACCACCTTGCATCCCACTCTCCTCTGCAAATTACACTTCACAAAAACATTGCCAGCTTACTTGCAAGTGGCACATGTTCATTTTCTCCTCCCTTCCCCATGCAAATGTCTCCCACAGCAAATAAACCAAAGGGACAGGAAAAGCATAACAGGAGGTCTTACCTTTTGATGGTCTTCTTTGTTTCGTTTGTAGAGAAGAGAATGTACCCATGACAGCACCCATTGCAAAAGCCACTCGTGAGTTTTTGGGGAGGATTTATTTTGGCTGGGATTTTTTTTATTCCTCTTACTCCACCCCTCCACAGACAGTGAACAAAATCTATGTGAAATGCCCCCAAGAACAAAACAAAACAGAGGAAGTCCAGACAAGAAAGAAAAGAAGGAAGGAGGAGGGAAAAAGCAAAGCACTGCAGCTCAGCATTCAGCAAGCGTTAAGCTTTGAGGGTTTTTTTAAAGTCAACACACATGCACTGACTCACAGCCGGCTGCACTGTTATTATTCAAAACAGCTCCCCATCAAAATTTAAATGCTAGGTAGATTCCCTCAGACCAGAGCTGGCAGCAGATGCATCAAAATATTTACTGGAGCACAGCCACACAAACACACAGGCTAATTCTTCCTCCCGTTCCCTTATGGCTCCAACCAGCAGCCTGTAGGTCTAGCGAGGGAGCATCAGTGCAGCTCTTCCAGTGAATACTAAACCGGAGTTCTGTAGGCACGCTGAGGGTCTCAGGGGGAAGCCAGGGCTTTGGGCTGGATACCAACTCAGAATGAATGGAAATCTTCTGAGTGGGAGGCAATAGTGAGCAAGGCATCAAAGCCCCAGCTGCACGGGCTGTGTGCTCCTGCTAATTAAGAGTCTGACAGAGAGGTAGAAAGCAATAATCTCCAACAGTCTTCTTGAGCAGAAAAGTCAGGGGAAAATTACTAAGTGCAAAGGGGGAAAGCAGAAAATTTCACCACCATCTTTTTCCTTCACATCTTTTCTCACGCACCAGAAACACATGCAAAACAGTTATTTTTTTGCCAAGTATGTATGTGCACATCCTTTTCAAGGATATTAAAACAATATACTGTTGAAACAAAACTCTGCAAGCATCGAGTGTCTAGGAGGAGGTAGGACTTTTTTTTTGCTCTGTCATATTTCAAAAAATCAGCTAGACATCTGGTTATGTTTCCTCAGAAGGTGAAATAGCAAGTGCTCAGGTACAGAAGGAGTTAAATACACTGAGGCAGGTCTCAGAACCCGAATTAATTTCTTACTTGCACATGGTGACTGAGATTAAGGCAGCATCTGTGCAAATACTGAATTTTTCAGAAGAAATTCAACGCAGAACAAACCACCTTGTCTCAACAAGTTTCCTTAGCTTTCCTCCAACTTTGCAGTAGATTCCCTGAGATGCAGATCCTAGGTCCCCAAACGCTGCTGTCACTAAAGGTACAGCCCTGCCTTACCTGCTGCTCACCCACTGCCAGCATCTGTCTTTGCCTCCCTAGTGTATACCAGCAAAGAGCTTCCCATTAGTTTCTAGTTGCAAAAGGCATTGCACAAAATAATTTTTTTTTCTTGTTTCTTGTATAACACAAAACACATCAATTGAACTTTTTGTGAGAAATGCCTGGGGGAAGGTACTATTTAAATATCGAAGTCCTGAAATGAAACACATCAGTTTGCAGGGAATTGCCCAAGACTTGGGGCACACATGAGCCTTTGTCACAGTGGGAGGAGCCTGTCCTGGCTTGTGCAACATTCCCTGCCTTCCATGCAGCCCCCACTCCTTCCCCCATGCTGGCCACAGCTGTGGTCCCGCTACACCTGGGGTAAACAGATTCTCCAGCCACCTAGCTCCAGATGGGGGTCCCTCAGACTACATTGATCTCTGCCAGGCACTGAAAAGCTATATGAGATTCTTAAGCTTTTTTAAAATTAAAATCTCTGTATTTATTTTATTCATATTTGATTTGCATTTACATAATAAAATATTACATAGGCTACAGTGCACATGTGGAAAATCACTGCTCTTGGGACTTGTGCATTCAACAAAGACTGGAGGGTGACCAGAGGCCACAGCCAATGTCTCCAAGATGTCAAAACTGGAATCTTCAATCTAAGCAAACTGTCACTAGCAGAAATCAAGTGTTGCCAAAGTGTAAGGCCCCAAACAACTCAGTCGACAAGGTTTTTAAAAGGGTTTATGGCTGTTCATGTACTCTGAGTTAGATGCACAGGAGAAGTGCCAACAAGACATTCTCAAGAAGTCAAAACAGAAAAAAGTACTTTACTGGCAACTTCAGAAAATTGAGGAACTTTGGCAAAAGGTTTAGTGCAACATTCAATCAACATAAAACACTTGTCAAAGAATTAACTTGGCCTATTGAACTTAACAAACTTTAAGCCCATTCGATTCTAAGGCACTCAAAAATTCCAAGATGGAATTAGGAGAAAGAAAGACAGAAGAGATATAGAAAAGGACATATATAGCTACCAGCTCCTGGGTTCCAGTGGTGTTCAGATAGAAATTCAAAGAGGAGGTAGGGTCAAGACACCTGAGTGCCTTCTGCCCTGTGGCCTTAAATACCCCTTGGTCATTCCCCCAGGTGGGGGTAATTTGGCCACTCAGGAGCTGTGTTACAGGCTCCAGAGCTTGGCTGTGGAGAATTTTTCCAGTGCACCATGGATTGGCAGCACTGCCAGGCTGCGGTGTACCAGGCAGGGAACTGCCTCGCCAGGACAAGGCTTGACTGCCTCTGCCGCTGCCCCTGCACACATGCACCCCAAAATGCCTTGAGACATTAATCTTCCCAGTCTCTCACACAGCCACCACTCAACCATTTCCTCAAGTGCCCCATCTACACATCTTTTAAATATCTCCAGGAATGGTGACTCTCCCACTAACCTGGGCAGCCTGTGCTAGTGCTTGACCATCCTTTTGGTGAAGGAATTTGTCCTAATATCCAACTTACACCTCCCCTTGAGACCAATTCCTCTTGTTCTATCTCTTGTTACTTGGAAAAAGACCCCACTGCCTACAAACTCCTTACATCAAAAAGTACCTTGAAAGCAGCTGGCTTCAGGACTCCTTTTGACATCAGCTGGATCCCAGCCATGCAGAAAGAGCTCGGTCTGGGAGTGGCAGATCAGGCTGCCCATATGGTGAGATACCCAAGAAGGAAATAATTTGGGAAGAAAAAACTGCACCCCTGATGTTGCACTGTTGTTTACTTGAAACAGCATGGCATATGAAGGAAAAGGGCAAATGTAAATATTCAGAGTTTTTTGAAACTTGAAAGAAATAAAAGATTTGTCTTGGCTGAAAATCAGTATTTATATGTCCCTAAGAAATCATGGGGATAAGCAGCTACATACATTTTTATTTCTATGACTCAAATATACAAGAATGGGGATAAGAGGAGGGACCATGCCTGTGCCCAGGCAAATGAACACAGAATTGCAAATCCCCAGTTCAAAAAGCAGACACTTTGTTTTACACTCAAAAACCAAGACCTCAGAGGAATAGAGGCATCGTAAACACTACAAAATTAGGGTATTTGCCACAGCAGGCAGGAATTCTCTTACCTCAAAAGATGATCATTCAAATATTATCAACCTAGGAGAGAACACTTTGAGATGTAACAAGTGCTGCTGGTGGTCATCCTTTATCTGAGGAGATGAATATTTTTGAGAGTATTTCCTTTAGAGATCAGAAGCTGCCTGAGCTCTGACTGTGATGGTGAAATGCACAGTTGTAGCTGTGTGGGTACCTAAGTCAGCACCCTAAGAGATGCTATAAGAGGACAAAAGTACACCAGGGAGACACCATATTGTGCCGAAGCTGACTGCAGCCCCCGGAATGGATTTGCAGCACTACAGAGCCCAACTAACACTCACTGCCCAGTGCAGGGAGAAGCCCCAGCAGCACACCATGGGGCTCTCTCACACTATGATTTACCACAGTCTTTAAGTGCTTCTTTGCATAGCTAAAGGTAGATACTGCTTTATGATGCTGGTGCTGCCTAAACCCATCCCCTTTCCCATAAAAATTCACCCAACACATGACTTGTGTGACCATCCCAGTAGTCACTGCTAAGGAGGGGAGAGTCTCCCATGGGAAGGGGCCATAAGTGTCCATCAGACGATGGGCGAAGTGTGCTAGGCATGCACAGATACAGCAAAGGGTCCATCAGGCTACATCTCTGCTCCAGCAGAGCCTGTGTATGTCCTCAGTCGAGCACTGGGTGCTGATCTCCTGCACTAGGTTAGCAGGACAGACATGACCCTGCTGGTCACCATGAATCCATCACTACTGCCTGCCTGTTAAACCTTGTTCCATCCTTTTACCACTGCTGTATACCCTATAAACTCTGACTACTAACTACTAAAACCATGACCTATTGCTATTCACTGATCTTCTTCCTGATTTCTTTCTGCCTCATAACTCTATATTATTGCTTTTAGTAAGCATCTGTGAGACTTGGAAACATCAGAGCAAAGCAGTAAGACACTGACAATGATTCTGGATGTAGCCAGAAGGCTTGATCAGAAAAAGAAGTTCACTATTTTTAATAAATGCAAATATAGCGTCTTCAATCAGACAGTCATATCACCAGCTAGCTGATACCATTATGGGATGGAAATCTCCCAGGAGCAAGGTCACAGGGATTGGTACAGCCCTGCACACTGATGCAGGTTCAGGTCCTCTTCCCACTAAAGGCAACTATTGGTACAAATCGGAGCCAGACCATACTTGCATTGTACCTGTCCTGAACAACACATTTCTGGCATTTTTGTGGGTATATACAGGAAAGTAGAGGGGGAGGTTGTTCCATTTCATCATCCAGGAATCTTGACCATTGCCAGGAAAACACCACCTCCTTAAGCACTGTTACTATGGGATGACACCCCTGGGTTATCAGCCATCCTCTCCTGCAAGGCACAAATGTCCTGCAAGGGAATGCCTCAGATATATCCAAATTTTAAAACTTTAGGCATTGGTGAATTCACTCTGATGTAATTTTTTGTCTGTCGAAGTTCAGCAATGAGCACTCACATAACAGGAACACAAAACTTGAAAGCTGCCTTTTTAAAGCCCTTGTCATTTACTCTGTATCTATCAGTTTTGAGTGCTTCGAGATAGGTTCTGCTTTAGAAAGCCTAAATAGAGCTTAAAGTGACTGATTCCACTTCCCTTCTGAGTATTTTAGAAGTGAGACCTTGGTCAGAGTTTCTATGTTCTCTAGAATAAAAGACTTTAATTTTTCATATTCCGGTGACTAACACTTGTTTCAGGGAAGCGTTTTACGCTTACCCAAAGAGTGCTTCACTTTAAGGCAGAGGTGACTTTCTGCTCACCTGAGCAGCTACTCTGTAGAGCAGTTTCTCTATAAATTAAATCTCTATTAAAAATGTAAAGATCTAAAAATCCCTATAATTAAACAGAATCTTTCAGGCAGGCAACTGAGAGCATCCAAGTAGCAAACTGAGAGCTGGGGTGATGCCACTCAAACACTGACACAGAAATGCCAGAACTGCTGCTCTCAGCTCAGCTCCTCTCAACTGCAGACTGGAAAAACATCCATAACAGGAACCCACCAGCCATAGCCCAATTACTGCCCAGTGCTCTGGCATACAAAACTGCTTCCAGCCATGGTGACAAGCTGGATGTCCTCAGCAGCACAGACAGTTACTCCTGAAATGCTCTGGGATGGCAGCCATGGGCAGCAAGAGATGCATTTTGCATTGATTGGAGAAGCACCAACATGAAGTCTCCTCACAGAAGCTGCCTATGCACCAGGAGAGCTGCCCACAGGCTCTTGCCCTCTCTTCCAGCTCCCTCTGATTTATAAAGCAGTTACTGAGACTTGGCTATCTGAATGAAAAAATAAAATCAAAAGCAAGCAAGAAAATAATCCTTTTCTAAGAGAATGAAATGAGAGTTTCTGTTGCTTAGCAAATTTTTAACCAGTTGCTGTTCTTAGCTGTCTGTGCCAGAACATCCTCTGCTGAGTGCTTTGCCTGACCCTAAGCCCCAGGCTCTGGCAGGAGGCCTCCTGACCCACTGCCAGCCCAGTTTCCAGACTTGTTGCTTGATTGAATGAGGACTTAGAGAAAGCACATCCACCTGAACATGCCAGAACCCCAGGCATTCCCCACTTAAAAGCAATCATCCTTCACATCATCTCAGTGCTAAGGCTCCAGGAAGGAACACTCCACACAGTCACAGACCAACTAAGGAAGACCAAGGTGCAATGCATAGTATGAAATTAATAAAAATAGCTCCAGCTGGACACTGAAGAGAAGAAGAAATCCTCACCATCACAACTGCATGCATACAGCTTGGGATGCTGACAAGGCTCCACAGTGCAGCCCCTGCAGGACTCCAGGAAGCAGGAAAGAGGCAAGTTCACAATTTCTCTTGCAGAAGTAGTCATAATTTTCCTTTATTTTTCTGCTATTATTAAAAATAAAAATAAGTTTGATTACACTGCTCGGGTTTCAACTACACTAACCAATGCATTTATGGTGTGTTTCTTTGCTACGAATATACATCACTAACTTACTGAACTCAGCTCAATTTAAAGCAGGAAGGTTGACAGCTAAGTCCACCCGCCAAGCAAGCACACAGAGCTCCTGCAAAGACCCAGAGAGATAAATGAGTGCAGCATGGGGCAATCTACTCTGCCCCTGCAAACCAGCTTGATCACAGAGACACCCTGGTAAGGCAGGTTTTTGCTGGTCTATACCTGTAAAAGGTGTTCGGAGATCTTTGTGGGCAATCATTTACCTTTTTATCAATTGGAATCAATCAACCCAGACTTACCTGGTTTGCCTATTGTAGGTTTTCACAAAGTTAGAATTCACCATATATGTACTTTTTGGAAATGTTTCTTGCATAAAAGCAACAACACTCAAGAGCCTAATTTCACCCTCTTTTTCTCCACTCATGAGCCATTATAATAAATGGGGATGTTTTCAAAGGCATATTTTGATCTCTGTAAGAAGAACATAGCAGAATAGAAGCTATCAAAAGATTCATTACTGCACGTTTGCAGACCCAAAGCAAATTCTCAAGCTTTGTCAGACTTCAAAGGCTAGAGGTCCCCCTTTCCATTTTGATGGAAATATATTTTTCATTATATGAAAGCAAGTGAATAATAATGCTCAGAAATCAGATGGAGTACAAGAGACTTTAAGCTTTGGGATCATCTAGATTTTTATTTAAATTAGGCAGTGACAATATTGAAGTGTTGGAAAGCCACTTGCCTTCCAGTCTATAGCAAACACAGCTATGCAAAGCCAAACAAAGTAAATGCAACAGTCACAAACAGGAGACAAAAAGCCAGGTGTTGAGATCTGAGCAGTAAGGGGTGCTCCTTCTCTTTAGCATCCTGAGAAGGAGAGCAAAAAATGGAGCTGGAATTTTGTATCCTGTTCTCAGAGCAAGTAATCAAGCATTTGTACCCTGAACGCAAGATCAGATGTCCCTGTGCAGCCCTGGCCCTTCTTGCAACTACCAAAGCAGTCTCCACTGCAGCTGCACATGGTTATGTATGGACATAGACATTTGTGTACTTTAAGGAAATGAAAAAAGAACAAGGGATTGTTCAACCTGTGTGAGACAGCATAGTGAGAGCTGAAAATAAAACTAAATTATTGTCTGCTGGTTCTTTGTTATAGTAATTAAACTGGGCAGATCTACACAGAGCAGACCTAATGTTTGCCCTAAAGATGTCACACTCAAAAATAGATAGATGAGAGCTGAGGAAGGGAATACTTTGCATTTCTAGTGACAACCTGAACAAAACACAAGGTAGACACTGTTTAATATTTTTGGTTGGAGTATTTCTTCTGTAAACAGGGGGAGACAGATTCCAGGTAAAAAGCTGAAAGAATAGGGGAGACAAAAAACCTGGCCAAAGCACTTGCCCAAAGGGTAGCATGGAGAAATGCCTGATGGCAGGAGAGGGGGCACACTGAAGGACCAGCGAGCACAGCTGTCCTGGCACACAGCTGTCCTGGCACACAGCTGTCCTGCCATGCCACTGCTGGTGGGAGGGAGTGAATGACAACAGACAGGCAGCAGGACACTGTTAAATGCTGTAAAGATGACAAGAAAATACGTCAGCTAAGCAGAAGAGAGACAGGAGATGATCAGAAGAGACTGTCAGCATTGCTGTGACAAAATACAAAGGAAGGTGGTGAAAAACGGTGATGTGAACCCATCTGGAGAAAGGACAGAGCTGAGCAGAGTCCGGGAAGCAGGAGAAAGAAAATGGCTGTGGGCTCTCCAAAACACAAGGCTTTGGCAAGGAATTTGTCAGTAAAAGGTGTGATTTAGTGATAGGGAAACTGGAAGAATTTCATAACAGCATTCAGCTGGGAGGGGGAGGACAGGGGTAGGTCCTGAAACCAGGCTATTGAGGCAGCACACTCAGAGTAAGAGCATGTCTGGCACTGCTGACGATACTTGAGAGAAGGCTTCATGCAGAGGAATCAAGAACTGCAATCTTTGGTTCTCAGGATGCCATTAGAGTGATGCCTGAGGAGGAAAAAGCTCACTTTTCAGTAAAAACAAAAAATCTAAATCTATTACCCCATTAAATCTGTTTGAATATTGCGCCAAGTGAAGCCTTGCCTTTGAAAATTATAAAATCCATACATGAGGATCTTCAAGGTAGTTTGAAGTAGAAAACCCTGAGGAATTGTCAGGCCACAGAGAAGGCTGAGAACCAGGACACTAGCGCTGGAGTGTGGTAACCACACCAGAAAGAGTTAACGTCATTCGAAAAGCAGTATATGGATATGCTTGTAATGTGTTAAGGTATCTATCACACACAGAATGAGTGAATGGGCTTTTAAGGGAATTTTGACAGATAGTCAGACAGTGACAGAAGATCCCAAAAGCCTTTTCCCTTTGCATGAAGAAAGATCAGGGCAGATCCTGCATAACATCGTGTCGCACAAAGCCTAATCAAGAGTAAGGGGAATGTGATAACCTGGCTGCCGGGTGGGAATTTATTCACCATCTCTGTGATAGCACTGACTGCCGCCATAGGAATAGGCACAAAATAGGCACTTGGCTGCTAAAAACACCACAGGGAACATCAAGCAGCCAACATCGAGTACCAGCTACATGCACAAACCCAAAGTTGGGTAAACCACCTTTTCACCTTCCTACATGAGCATTTCTGTCCCATCACAGCCTCCCTGAGCACTACAGACAAGCACACAGTTAAAACCAGAGGCTCAGAGTGGCCAAGCACACAGAAGGATCCCAGGGAACACATCATGTGCACGATGACAAGGACATCTCTCCCAGCTGCTGAGTGTGGCATGTACTCACTCCCCTGCTCACACACTCACCATCAGCTCAGCACTGTTGGAACTCACAAACTAAGCAAGCTGAGTGACAGACAGGAATTCAATGGTGGTTTGTCCCAAGAAGCATTAAAGAGAATATGTCAAACTGTATAAAGAATGTGAACAATAAATGTCAATCAACGTTTACAGCCAGCTTCATTTCTGACTTGCGATAATGGTCAGAGGCCTCATTGAGAGAGAAAAGGCAATTTTAAATTATTTGGTATTTCCATGGATTACTACTTTAGAGAGGAGAAAAGGGTAGAGAAGACATTCAAATAATCTTGGATCTCTCCTTTCCTTTTGCTTTAGTGCACTTCAAAGAAATGGACCAAACTAACCATGTATAATTCAGGTCACTGAGCAGCTGCACAAACCTCTGGGTAACTAATGTGGGTGGTAACCAGCTATTTTTGTTTCACATTTCACTTCTCACTATAGGGCCCTGTAAAAGAGAACAAAAGCAGCCATTAGACACCCCTAGGAAAGTTCAGCTAGTGTCAAGTTAAATCACATCAGGAAAAAAATATGCTAAATAAGAAGATATTCTGTTTGTACATTTAATAATAGAATCTCTTAGGTTGGAAAAGCCCTCTAAAATTATCAAGTCCAACTACTACCCAGCACTACCAAGTCTATCACTAAACCATGTCCCCAAGTACCACATCCACATGTCTCTTAAACAGTTCCAGGGATGGTGACTCCATCACTTCCCTGGGCAGCCTGTGCCAGGGCTTAACAGTACTTTCAAGTGAAAAAATTTTCCTTGAGATCCAATCTAAATCTCTCCTGGTGCAACCTGAGGCTGTTCCTCTTGTCCCATCACTGCTATCTGGGAGCACAGCCCAAACCCCACCTGCCACTGATCTCCTGTCAGGAGTTGTAGAGAGTGGGTGCCCCCTGAGAAGGTGCCCCTGAGCCTCCTTTTCTCCAGACTGAGCCTCCTGAGCTCACTCAGCTGCTCCTCATCAGACTTGTGCTCCAGACTCTTCCCCAGCTCCATTGTCCTTCTCTGGACATGCTCCAGCCCCTTGATGTCCTTTTTGTCATAAGGGGAACAAAACTGACCCCAGGATTCAAGGTGTGGCTTCACCAGTGCACAGTACAGGGGGATGGTCACTGCCCTGGTCCTGCTGGCCACAATATCTCAGGTATAAGCTGGGATACTGTGGACCTTCTTTGCCACCTGGAGGAGTAATTGGTACTGTTTCATTCTGAATGTGCAAGGAACGCACACCAGGCATGGACACTCCTCTGGTTAGGTCTTGTTAGAAGGTGCTCTAAAGAAGTCAGAATTTTTAGTTATTAATAGCAGCATGCTTTAGGTGAAATGATGCATGTTAGTTGTATCATTTCTTAACTCAAATTAAGCACAACATTCTTAATGAAGATTCGTAACTTTATATTCTATGCTGCCATCTTTCATGCTGGAAACAAAACAAACCAAACAAACAAACAAACCAAAACCAAAACACACAAAACAACAAAACAAACCAACCAACCAAACAAAACCAAAAAACCAAAACCAAAAAAAAGATTATTCCAGCAAAATTATTGCTGTTGAAGCTGATTAAAACAATGCTTTAACATGGAGATTACTTTGCAAGCTTCATTAAAATAAGAATTAAGTAAGTAAGCACCCATATCTCACAGACATCTTGTACTTCAAACACCCAGGTTGATGTCTCCCTGAATTTTCCATCCTGCAAATGCACATCTCCTGATGCTCTGCCTGTAAACCTGCCTGCACTGAATTCAGAGCTTGGTTCTGACACAAAGGTGCACCTCAGTACATTAGTATCAGTCCAGCAGATCGCCTATTTTGCTTTGTCATTGTTGTGTATTGAACTACACTACAACTGTGCAGGATGGAGCTGGCTTTGCTGCAGAGTGGACATAAACAGGCTTTGAAGTTCAGATGTGGCACCTGCCCTCAATATCCAACCAAAACCAGGTTGTATCTGATACAAAACCAGGTTGTTTCTGATACCTCAGTATAGCTACAGCAATTCCAGACAAAAGCAAGCTCAGTAAGTGCAGTCGTTTATCAGTATCTGTGCAAACAATTATGGGAAATTCCACCATCCGTATGGAAACCACAAGGTCTGTGACACTACTGCCAGCAGGCAGTACACTAAAGTCATTCACCAAATTAAAACAAAGACTAAATTGCACCAGAAAGCTCATCTCTACAGCGTACATATACAAGTAATGTAAATTAAGTGGGATTGGGGATGACTGAGAAAATAACATAATAGTGTGATCTACAAACGGAAACCTCCTTAACATGAGACCCATGGGACAAAATAAGGTTTGTTCTACACAGGGTTTCACAAAAAAAAAAAAAAAAAAAAAAAATCAGGTAGCTCCCAGGCTGTTGAAATCACTGACATTTCCAATAAATATTTTTGTGACTTATGAAATCCTGAAATCTTCATGGGAGCCAAATCCTACCTTCTTCTTACCAATGGAAAACAGCAGTCTTTTTGGGAAAATAGGTTTGAAAAAAGTCTGTTTCTTAAGCCAGTTTTTATCTAGATTCAGTTGCATTCCTACATTGCGGAACTGTGTAGAACTACAAATATGATGTGAAAAGTGCACTGTTAAGACACTCAAAAATTTTGACAAAACTGGAGTTTTCTGCATTTTCCAGAGAATCCTCTCTTCTGGGGAATAACTGCAGTGAGTCTGTAATATGAGTCTCTAAGCAGTACCAGTGAGTATTTCCATCTGTAACTCCATCTTAACTTCATTTTTGTGAGAGAATTCATATTAAGGTCACAGCAGATGAAGAATGCTTCCAATAAAAGGGATATATGCTATTCCTCTCATGCTAGCTGGTGGACTGAATTACTACTGTTACAATTATATAATAACTTTTATCTTGCTGCTGAAGTGCTCCCCAGATCACATTATTGGTGGCAGATATTTTTAAATTCTGTTCCATACACCAATCCAGATATTCTCTGGAGTTAATAACTAATTAAAAATTCTCCATTTCAAGATATACCAATGGAAGAGTGGAGACAGCTCTGAGACACATTGTGAGCACTACTTCCACTGCTAGCAATGCACTAATGTGTGCAATAACCCCAACTAAAGCAAACAGAAATGCATATATTCAGATCAGAATGTCTGCATTACTTTAATTCACTCTTTGATGGTATCTTCAGGACTGATCATCAACTTTTTGGAATACATCACCTTTAAAGTGCAAGTTCAAGGCCGCGTTGGATGGGACTTGGAGCAGCCTGTCTACTGAAAGGTGTCCCAGCCCATGGCAGAGGGTAGGAACAAGATGGTCTTTAAGGTCCCTTTCAACCCAAAACTTCTATAGAATATGGTTCTGTGAGCTGAGCAAGCCATGCTCATGTTTTAGGCACAGAAGTGCTGACAGGGAAGCAGTCTCCCTGCTGTGCTGACAGGGCAAACCCTCAGCTGCAGGAAGGAGCACTTCAGGGAGCACAGCTGATTTCACATACACGCAGGGGTCAGTCAAATGTTCCCACACCTCGTGCACAGTCCCAAAACAGATATATATGGACAAAAGGAACAAAATTAGTCTCTTGTCTATCGAGCGCTTTTCACACATGCAGAAAATGTATTGTTTTTGCTGTTTCCCCCTCCTCTATCAGAATCCAGAACATACTTCCAGGAGTCGAAGAAGTTGAGCCATACTCCGATTAGCTCAAGTAGTATTCAAATTCTGTTACTTGTTACAGGAAACTCATTTTGACCCACAGACCTCATGGACACCAAGACAGGACATTTCTCTTCTTTGAGCAAACCAGGTTTTCTACCACAGCAAACACAGGATTACCAGCTGCTGTCTGACCTGTTCGGATTTCTTGCAGGGGAGTCAGTGTTTTACTCATATACTGGAAAATAGATGGTTGATTAACATTCCCATAGATCCCTCCTCAGTAAAACCCTGCTGCTAATCTGCACAGACTGGGAATTTTTTTCATCTTTGCAGAGGAGCAGGGTGTCACTGGGGGTGCCTCTCTGAAAGAAAAGCTGCACAAACCACTGCCATACCATGGAGCCCACATTTACTACCTAGACAACTACAAATTGGCAATTTTTGCATGAAGCTAATGAATAACTTCTTAGAAGTTACCCTTAATTACACAGATGAGTAAATTCCAGTCAGCTCTTGTCTTCTTTTCAGATTTCCTCCAGTTGGCGTCTGCAGCAGACTTATTCCTTGGTTTAGATTTCATTCTTGCCAAAGCAACAACAGCAAACAAATTAATAGCCAACTTATATGAAGCAAGTCTTCTGCAGTCCTCTCTCATGAACTATGAAGATTGTCAGCAAGATTTCATTAATCCAGTGGAAAAAGCCCTGGAATAAAGCAGCCCTCAGGAACCTAAAGGATTCAGGTTGGCTCACAGGTAAGCAGAGGGCTCTGCAGGGCTCCAGGAGCACCTACCAATGCTGCTCTGCCTGTATCTTTACCCTCCCCAATTTACAGAAGCCCCTGGATGCAGCAACCCACCCCCCAGCACAGCCACAAATTGCAAGAAAGTTTGTGTATGAACGGGGGCATAGAGAGACAGGCAGATGTCAGGTTTAAGCTAAAGCTGCAAACCCTAACTTGACAAACACAGGATAGTATTGTCCATGAAGTCGTCATTTTCCCCTATGACATTCAGACTACAGTACCATTTCAAAACCTAAAATACATATTATTTTCTCTTTTACGAGTCTAAATGAGAAAAACTACTATTGCCCTGCCCTTTCACATGAAAAAATAAAAAGCCCTCCAAATTCACAGAACAACATCAGAGAAGAAAATGGGAATGAAGGTTCACTGCTTCTCATCTTAGTGGAGTCACTGGCTTCACTTCTGCAAGATACAGAAGTAAAAAAACCACAAAGTTATTTGTCCCTGCTGTGGGTATGTAAATCTGACTCATGTGACCTCTTACAACAAATCATCTGCACTGCACTGACCTTTCCTAACCTTCTTTTATGGGCCTGGCTATCTAAACAAAACAGTGTCCTTCAATACCTAGGAATTATTGCCACTGACTTGGGAAGAGATAAAAAATAGGAATAAAAAGAAAAGAAATCCCTGTTGCACCAGGATAAGCCCTACTCTACCAGGCTAAATTCTGGGGAAAGTCACAATGACTGTTTCATAAATTGCTGGAATTTGAGAAAGCGTTACACAAAAATTGAGCATATTCTCTATTTTTTGGCAGAAGTCTTTAAAATTCAGTCTAAATATACATTAGTGGGGAAAAAATTATTTCTTGAGTCTCCTGGTTATTTTTTCTCCTTCCTGCCATTTACCTGAAGGCTCAGATTCCAAACTGAAATTTAGATTATGCATTGTCAAATACTTAAGATGTACCTAAACACATGTATAGCCATTGTTCTAGAAAGTGGATATAGAGAAATACATGTATCCATCCAGCTGCAGGCTCAGCCTTGTGAGCAGAGCTCCAGCACAGCTGCTCACAGCTCCGGACAGTGAACACGGGTCAGCTCACACACGTTCCCAGTGCTGCCCAACAACCACACAGCAAGTCAGCTCCTAGTCCAAAAGGCCAGGAGCTGTCTTCAAGTAGAAGCAGAAGTTTAACCTGGCTAGCCAGGGGTCTGAACAAGGAACAGATCCCAGAGGCACTTCTTCCAGCACTGAGAGGATACCAAAGAAGGGCTTGTGCCAGGGCTGAGCTTGAACAAGTGCTGGAATTCTCCATTTGAAATAGGAACCAAAGTGAAAGGAGCTTTGCCACTCACATCTGATTCACAAGTCAGCTTCATGGGATAGATGCTGTAAAAATACAACCTGATTAATTTTGCAGCAGCAGGAAACTAATCAAACAAAATGAAAAGCATTCCTGATAATTTCATTTCTTTTTACCCTGGCAAATACACAAACCTTTCTGCCAGTAAATCCATGCTGCTTAGAGAACTGATGCACTGTAAATCTACAATGCTGGGACTAATGTTCTGGTTGTTATAGAGCCATTGAAAAGCAATTTCTCTGTTGTTTCTTTATTACAAATATTTACTACAATTATTTTTCATACCTTCCTGTCACAGGCAAAATAGCTGTGCCTAGCATTTAAATTACAGTGTTCAACAACCTTGTTTATGCAAATTGATACTTAATATATTAACTAGGCATGGATTAGCATAAGGTAAGTATTCACACAGGAAAATCACTGGTTCAGACAGCAGCAAAGAAGATCAGTGGCAGCATACGCATTTGAAATTGTACCAACGGTACACCCAATCCAACATTAGTAACATTTTTAAAGGAATGTCATATATAAAATATGCTGTGCCATGTCATAGATAAACCTGAGAAGGCACTTGCTGCTCTGGTGATGAGCAATAAATCTCTCCCCTGGATGACTGGATGAAGTTACAGAGATTCACAGCCTACAAGGAGAGAGAACTAACTATTGCTGAGAAAAGCTGTTTTCAACAAAGAGCTTATATGCCCTAACTCTGCAAGATGCTAAAATCAGCTCAGAAGCTGGGAATGGAAGGGGTCCAGCTCTAGAAAACAAACTCCTTAAGCAAATAAACCATTACAAGCAGCAAACTTGAAATAATTTTAGATAAATTCTACTCATGGATAAATGTCTCTGTATTTCACATGTACCAATACCAAATCTTTCCTCCTTCACTAATCAGCATTCAAATATCTGACACTAGCTTTATCTTGTGTTCAATCTAGAGGATGAGGTCTAATGCTACCTCATATCCATATTGCCAGTGTTCACTGTACCTCAGTTGCATCTGTGTCCAAGGTCAGACAGCAATGAATCCGGAATTCCACAGGTTCCAAAGCAGATGAAGGAAGGAACACCGGGCTGAGCTGTAAGGCGTCACACGGGATGATGAGCAAGATAAATAAAATAATTGACAGGTTTGTTACAGCCAGGCTTCCCTTCTAGCCTCACAATCAGCTTTGCCCACAAATATAAAAACACCTGAAATACTGAATTAGGGTGCAGAGAGTGAGCACACACACAGAGTGAAAGGAAAATCTTACTTTTTTTTCTAAATTATTTGGTCCTTGGCCCACTTAAAGTTAATAAAGCATCTTCACCAAAGTTGTCTTCCTGGAACACTCATGGTATCACAGGCACATTACATTCTGGCTGATCTTAAATGAGAAAGATTTCATCCAGCATTTCCTCTCCTCCTCATGGCAGGTTTCTATCAAGGTGGTGTCTGACCTCCACCTGCAAGGTGAGCACTGAGGCTGAGAACTCATCAAATCTGAGAAATATCTGCTGCTTCTTGAAGCCCTGCTGAATTTTTCAGTGACCTCTTGTTCCTTTGGTACCTGAAAAAATTTCAAGTTTTTTACCTTCTTCAGTATTTACTCCCTTCAGCTTTGCTTTGCAGCTGTCTCCTATATTGTGCTCAGTCTTGCTCTTTGATCTTCTGATCCTTTTTGTAATTGTATCTGATGCCTTCGCTCACCCAAACCTTCCCAAAGCTCTTTTGGGAGGCTGAATTTGAAGGGCTGCCAGGCAGAGACACATCACTTTCTAGTAAATACTGTCTTGACCATCAGTAAAGCTGTAATAGCCTGTATTTTCCAGCCTGATTGCATATGCAATTAAATATTCACTCTCACTTTCTGTTTAATGATGGTGACTCCAAAGAATTAAAAGAGTTATTTTGGTTATAACGTTTTCTAATTGATTCCCTTGGGAGGTGGAAAGATTTGAGCTAGATGATTTATCACAGCTTCATCACTATTTTGAGTGATAATATGCAACTTCAGATGTACCACAGCTGTTTGCTGCAATTAATACTTCCTTTTCATTTTTTTGCCATCAATATAACTTTCCCATAGCCTAGTTAAGTGCTGTAGCCTGTATTTATTCTATCACTGATGAGTTATTGGAAAAACCACTGCAGCAAACCAGCATAACTTGTCTTTTCTATAGCATTAGAACTTACTGTTGAATTCCAAAATTCCAATTCCAAATCTGGATTTGTTTATTATGATTAAACACCTTTCCAGGTCCAGGAATGCTGGGATCAACACATCCAACAGAGCAAGATTGCTACTGCATAAGGGCTGTTAACTTCGCTTACACATTTGTAAAGTTTTTACTTGCTTCCTCTCCAACTTGCCTTTCAGTAAAGCAGGCCTCTCTTGGGTTACTGCTCATATCACTTATCCAGCCCAAACTGAAAGTCTGAACAAGCAAATCACAGACATGACCTTGCTTTCTTCACTGCACAAATGACAACAGCAAAGTCTGCCGTGTTTACAGAAACCAAGCTCGCGTTTATCTCTGTGATAATCTGTCATAAAGTAAAAAACACCTCATCTAACCACAAGATACTATTCTGCTACCCTAGACAGGTTGTCTCTTCCATGCTTTTGTCTTTATGGCATCAGTGTTTAGTCAGGTAACAATCCCTTTAGCTTATTAAATATTAACAGATGTAAAAAATAGTTCAGGACAGCTTCTTGGGGACCCACCTGTACCAGCAGTGCAGGTAAGGGGGATGGAGCAGCCATAATCAGAAGCACACAGCCAGTAGGCCCTTGACTTTCTAAGACCCATGGATCATTTTAGGCTCTACCTTCAGTTCAGTTCTGTGGGAGCATTTTGTACAAAACTCCTGTTAAGGTGGGATACTTTGGACATCAGTTTGCTTTCAACCTTTTAATCTTAATGTTCTAACCTTTTAATCTATCTTCACAGGGTAAAGACAGTCCCAAGATCTGTCACTTTCATAGTAAAAGACCTGCAAGGAAGACAGGAGCAGCCACTGCATATGGCAAATGCTGACAGAAACCCTTGTGCTGGTGGCATAAGGATGTAACACAACCATGCACACTAAGACTGTACCAGCCAACCTTCCTGGACTTGTTGGATCCCAGTGGCATCTCCCAGGCATGATTAGGCAGCAAACAGCCTAGGTGTGCATTTGCAACTGATGTGTCATGAGCCCAATATTCACCAAGAGTGTTGGTTCTAGAATCCACTTGAAAACTCCTAAAAAGCAAATCTGAAGATGTTCACTCATATAAAACAGTCACAAATATTTCAGACTAGTAGGAGCTGAGGATTAACAAAGCCTAATGCTGGCAGAGTGCAACTCTGCTGCATTATCAACCTCCAAAACAAGGAAAGCTGCATATCCATGCATCCATCCATCCATCCATCCACCCATCCATCCACCCACCCATCCATCCATCCACCCATCCATCCATCCACCCATCCATCCATCCACCCAACCATCCATCCATCCATCCATCCATCCATCCATCCATCCATCATCCATCCATCCATCCGTTCATCCATCCATCCATCTATCCATCCACCCAACCATCCATCCATCCATCCATCCATCCATCCATCCATTCATCCATCCGTTCATCCATCCATCCATCTATCCATCCATCCATCCGTTCATCCATCCATCCATCTATCCATCCACCCAACCATCCATCCATCCATCCATCCATCCATCCATCCATCCATCCATCCATCCATCTATCCATCCACCCAACCATCCATCCATCCATCCATCCATCCATCCATCCATCCATCCATCCATCCATCCACCCAACACTGAATTATCCCTTAAAAAAACCCCAAAACATCAGACCTACAGAAAATTTTGTCTTCCCGAATAACTGCTAACAGATCATCTTCTTGCAAAACAAGACAGAAGCAAACTGCAAAGCCAAGAAGGTATGACTAACAACTAACATCACATCTCAGAGCAAAGCTTAAGCAAAGAAATTTGGAAATTCATCAGTTCTGAAAATTCTAGTAGCCAAAAATAGTGGGCAATGCAGATTTTATCCTGTATTTACATTAGAGACTTCAGAGAGTACAATTAGCTGAGTGTAAGGCATACTTTTGTGAGTGAGATATCAACAGAAGCCACCTCGCAATTTTAAACAAGGACTCTGAAACATGCTGTGCTCCTCCTCACTGACATTACTGCATCTCATTCTTCTCAGGAGAGCAGAATTCCTCAGTAAAACATACCACTTTATTCCAGTTAACGCTGGGACATTCCTCAAAGTCAGGCATATTTGCAAACAGTTTATGAATTTAGCTATCATTAAGAAAACTTTCACCCAAGATACTGCAATATGTCACTAATGCCCTATTAATAAATATCCTGACATGGTTACTTTCTTTTATTTCTTAAATTTAGTCCATGCTGGTACAAGGTGCTGAAGTGCCATGCACATACAGAAACAGTGGAACAGCACAGGATATTGCTGAGTCCAATACATTTATCTCAAAATAACTTTCAAGAGAAATCAAAAGACTTTAGAACTGGAATGACAATGCCAGAAGCTACAGCATTTGTATCTGATACGCTAAGTCAGCATGAAAATTCAGGAGAACTCACACTATTTGGCCCACAGCCTAGCTGCAAACTGTAGCCACAGCTCTGCTAAAGACACTTCTATTCTTCATTCCTTTACCACAAATTCCCCTTTCCTTTCTGGCCCCAGGTATTTCTGCAGAAAGGCTCTGCAAGGCACTGCCCAGTTCCAGTGGTCTAATGTGAGTGCACCGCACAAGGATAGCCTTGGGCTCTGCTACAGCTGAAACATTATTTTTATGTAGCTTCTTCTCTGTAATTATCAAAATGTCAGCTTTAAATTGCATGGCAGAATTTCAATTCATTTTTAGTTCTGTGGAAGATGACTGTGGCTTTTTAAAAGTTCACTTGATATCAAAACAGCCTAGAAAGAGCAAATGTAATTAAAATCTTCTTGTGGCTATCAGAAGTTTAATCACCAGCAGCCAGTGAAGGAAGCTGCAAATAACACCTTCACTGCCATCAGAAAAAACAACTCAGCTGCTCCCGGCACATAGAGCTGGTCCCAGGTTTGATAATGTCTGTACTTTTACAAATTTTTTATTATGGCTATAAGCACATAGACATTTTACCAGCTGCCCAAAAGTACACCATAAAGCACACGAAACAAACTATGTCTAACTTCTAACATTTATGTATTTCTAGAGAATTCCTCATCAGGTCTCTGTGCTCAAAACAAAGTTTTCAACTTGCACAGAAATTGCCATAACTGATGCTGCTTCAGACAGGGCTTTGCAACCAGCCAGCGACAGACTCACATGTTACATGGGCAGGACATATCTCTCTAGTTCCTCTTTTGTAACAAAGATTGAAAGGTGACTGCATGGGCCTCATTATTGTTTTCAAGTTATGTAGAAACATTTCTAGTAAAGCAGTAGCTCATAAAGACAGAAATAAAACATTCGTTATGCTTTTTCCATTTGTAAAAAGGAAAACACAACCAGTCATTGCACCACATAAGCTTCAGTAGTCAAAAAAAAAATTCCATGTGCAGTACGTGAATGAAGCATGTCAGACTGTGTCATCCAACTGTTATAAAATACATGTTACATCTCCCCCCCAACCCCCAATTTTTATGTGAGCTTGCACAGCATAAGCACTGCTTTGCGATATCAGTTAATGCCCTGTTCAGAAATGAGTATTTTCAGGAACTGCTTCCAGAATTACAGCAGCTTTTTCACGGTCGTAACACATAGAAATAAGAGTACTTAAACTTCAGTGACATAATTTCTATCTCCAAGTTTTCTCCTCCCTCTTCAGTGCTATATGTGATAACTTTACTTCAGAAATACTTTTTTTCCTAGAATGAAACAGTTCTTAGTAGATACTCTTCTTGTTTTTCTAATGGTCACTGATAACTTAAATTTCTCTCTCTTCAGTGGGGTTCCAATGCCTTTCAATTTACTATCATCTGAAAATTTCATTAATGTCCTATATGTCCAACTTCCCAATCAACAAAGCACTTTAATTAAGCCCTGCAATTGATTCTGGCAGCTCTCCACCATGCCACTTCGCCTTCCCATGTCAATGTGCTCCCTTTGTGTCACATCTTTCAGCCAGCCATGCTGCCATGGTCCTATTTTAGGCCAACTGTGACTTTTAATGGAAATCTGAATGAGGAAATATCAACTAAACTATTACAATCCAAATATATCACATTAGGTGTATTCTCTCATTTACAAGAGTAATTGAGTAAAAGTAAATTGGTCAAGACCATTTATAGATAAAACCTTGAGACAGAGCACTGGAGAGAATGTTAAAGAGGTTTCTGAAGAGAGGAAATATTTTTTAAAAATGCAGCACAATCCAGCTAAACTACTTCAACAGCAGTTGCATAAGGAGCTATGCTAGACTAATTATAATTTAAAACAAAGCAGTAAGAGGGAGACAAATACTGTTAGTCAGACCACTATGTGGAGACTCAGAGTGAATCTGGGGAAACTGTTCCATTGGTTCAAGCAGTGGGCATGGCAGCAAGAGCAGAGGCTACTGAACAGACTTTGGTGTTGGAAAGTCCAGAGCAAGTAACCTCCCAATTCATTACTTGTGCATAAATCCAGGATCTGGAGCCTTTTGTCATTGTCTAGAAAAACCACTGTTTGACCCTGAGCACGCCTTTTAATTTCTTCAGGGCTCATTTGCATCCCAGCTGTTTTGAATGTTACAGGCTGTGATGATTAATGATGGAGCTGATCCTCTGTGTGTGCGACACGCAGGCTCTGAGCGCAGCAGGAAAACTAGGGGTACGTGAGTGAACAAAGCCACCTCAGGCAGGGCTCAGCACAAATGCACCAAACTGAGGGCTGACAATTCAGCTGCTTTTGTACACCTTGCACCAAGCACCATTTCTGCTAGAAACACACAGCCACAGATCTCTTACCTGAGTTGCACAGAGGGCAGAGCACAGCACAGAGGTGATGGCCAGCAGCAGTGCGGCCCCAGGGAGTTTGTCTGCCCCCAAGCTCTTGTTTAAGAGTTGGCTCCACCTATTCTCATGATGCTGCAGTTGATTTCCAACAAATGCACCATGACCACAAGTGTTGAGAGACTTATAGCGGTTCCTTATATTTGAGTATCCACATTTCACAAACAACTTAAAATGTTTAACACAAAATTTCCAAAACATGTGAATTCCCACAACGTGATCTCAAAACACCAGAGCAGCAATGTTGTGAGGCTCCAAGCTCAATGACACTGCAAAGGGAAGCCTACTTCTGCCACCTACAGAAACCCTTACTAACGCTGAACTCCTTCAAGTTCTACATTGCCCTACTGTGCAACAAGCATTTAATAAATGTTATTTTACAATTCCCTGCTTATTTTCAGCACTTAAAAAAAGCACTTGCTCTACTTGCTGCAGTACAGCTTTAAAAATGTCTTGCCCTAATGTGTTCTGCTTTCACTTAGAGCTAGCACTTTGGGGAAGTGCTAGGAGTACTGAATAACAAACATCAAACAATATCTAAAGTTAAGTAGCATCCAGGCTGTTAAAACATGCGAACAAATACTATTGCATCAGTTTCCACAGAAGCTTGACTTAGGTTTTGAAATAAATCATTATGCATCCTACACTGGTGTTAGCAAAGTCTTAGAACCATCAGAATTCAGGGAAGACATATAGCCAGTTGTTCATATTAAATCAGTTATTACCTGACTTGGGTGTAATCCGAGCTTCTATTATTTACTACTGACATATGCTTAAGCAATTTTTTTCTACCATTTCTGCCTGATTTGTAAGGACTCTAACAAGTATATTAAACACAAGCCATTTAATTTATTTTTACTTGATTACGTTGTCTTATTTAAGAGCTCTATTTGGATTAATACAAGGAAATCTATTGCCTTGCAGCTCGGAAAAGTTTATGGGAAATGACTGGATATAAGACTTCTCTTTGAAGTGCAGTATTTGCATAGAGACAGCTTGAGCAGTGCCTGTTAGGCAAGCTTCACATTTCACTGCTCAGGCACATAGTCAAACCATAAGGCTCGGGTTTGTAATGCGCTTCAAGCCCAAGCACCTGCAAAACAGCACTGTTGTCATCACTCTGCCAGCCCTGCAGCACCTTTTTCACTCACGTGCATGGCTCAACATTGGCCAGGTGAGGAAGGAGGGGTGGATTCCCCTCACACAGCCATTCTAGCAGCATTTTTCAGGGAGCACCCCAGGGAACATTACTGCAGTCCATGCTGTGGACACCCTTTGTCTACCCCCTCATTACTCCTATACACATTTTCAGCAGACACCATCTCAAAGGAGCCACTGTCTGCCTAACCCAGTAGCTACAAATGGGCTGCAGTCCCCTGCAACTCCTCTTGCCTCATGAGCCTTGTGTCAGAAAAACAAATGGGTTGTCATGGCTACTCTACTTTAAAAATAAGCAAGCCAAGATGCTCTCAGTGATGGAAGGAAGCAAATTTTACATAGGAAGTCCCTCAAGAAGAAGCCCTCCATCTCTGGCCAGTAGCTCAGATACTGGAAGTAGACTCGTAACAGCTCATGAAGAGGCTCAGACTACTGGCATCTAGAGAAATGCAAAAGTAAAGATAATTTATTTCCCAAAGGAATAATTCCAAGATCACGTTAAAATTTTTATGATATTTTAAATCAAGAATGAAAAACCCCTCTGGGCAAGTTGGCATTGTTGTCTGAAATGAGCTTCTGAGATAAGCTCCACTGAAGTTCTTCGTAATGTATTAACTGGATGCACAACACAAATGCTTCACAGGACTTTTGCTAAACCCACTTAATGATAAAAATTTTGCTTAGTATGATATATTAAAGGTCTCTTACTGTAAAGTGAACATTAACATCTGTTGCTAGGCCCTAAGCATCCCACTCCTATTCTCCTCCCAAGTCACGTAGGATCTTTTAGGATATATGTTACTTTTCTACAAAGCAGCCCTCACTAGAGGTGGCATGATACCATAGGATACCACTCCCTTTGGGCTTGGACTATGCAGGCTTGAACATTAGGAGACCAAACCCTGATGTGGTACCTCCTTTTGTGTCTCGTTTTCAATGTCTTTCTCTCCATCCCAAGACAGACTCCCAGTCACATCAACCAAAAGGGTCACCTACCTCAGATTGCAAACTAAAACAAGTTCTATGCCACCCTCATCTTGTGTTACTGTTCCTGACTGCCTCTGTATCCTTCTATATGTCAGTTCTCCTCCTCACCTGTCTTAGATGTGAGTGTAATAATAACAGCTATCCAAACTTTGCCTAATTGCTGTCTTTCTTCATAAGATGACAGGTAACTGCCTTGATAATTTTGACTAACATTTTATGCACCATCCAGCAAATCCCATTGGGTTGAATACATTCATCTTCATCACAAGCTCCCCAGCCTGTGCTTTCATTGTTGCCTCTCTCCCATCTTCAGTGGTACACAAAGGGAGGAGTCAAAACAGACATTGAGAACTACAGTCATTCCAGAATCATCCACTGCTGAGTGTCTCTGCCAGCCATCAGCACACACAGGTTTCTGACGATGGCTTGAGAAAGCCCAGCCTGACTGGCAAGGTGACCCACACCACAGCAGCCCCTCCCAGGACATGTTTCTTCTGCCGATTAGCACCAGGGTCCATCACTAGCTTCTGACTGGAATTCTGGGCAGTGCAGGAGATGTACTTTCTTCTGCATTATAACATGTTTCTTTCTGCAGTACAACTATCACACCCCCTTAATGGAACTAATCAGTATTAAACCAAAGTAACTTCTTCAATAATTCAGACTCTTGCTGTTTATTAACCTAACAGTGGATTGAATACATTAATAATACTAAGGGTCACTTAGTATAAAACCTCTTCACACTGTTAAGTGTGCCCAGTTAGAGCACCATGTATGCTCCCTGATATGTCAGGTGAGGTAAACTCCCAATTACAGTTCTTACAGCCCCAGCACCTCCAAAACACAGGGAATACAATCTTCTGGAGGTACCATGAAGTTTACTGGTTCTTGGGGAGCAACTTCTAAAACCATTTAACACATCTTTCCTGTTCCTTCCCTGCTCTGCTACCCCAAGTTAAGGGCTTCTTGTTTGTTAACTAAAATATTGACCTTTAGTCGCACAGGTGGAATGTCTTCTGTGTCTGTGTGTTTTAACAGTTTTTCATCCCAGCAGAAAGAGGCTGCCACTCTCAAGTTGTTTACAAGACATCACTGTTTTCACACTGCTCCAGGGATAAAAACATTGAGCTCAAAGCACACAGAAAGTCCAACACCTACTGAAAAAGTACACCAGAAAACCTTCAAAAGTATCAAGAAGGTGCATTGTGCAGCACAGATGCTTTTCAAACACACATACCTCACTGCTGAAATCATGTAGATGAGGCAGAGCTTAGAGGATTATCAATATTTCGTTCCAAAATCTGTTACATAGTTAAAAATCAAAATACAAACATTACAAAATTCTTTTCCTAACCCTAAGCCAAGCTCAAGGCACGTGAACCAACTACAGAGATCTGTTTCATAGTTTAGGCAGGTGGTGGAGGGGCAACTGAACATATTTCTCTTCTATCTGGTTTTACTTTTGTTAATTAAACACTTCAGATGTGCACAGAGATGTCACTTGGCTCCAATGCCAAGGAGGATTCTGTGTGGCTCTGGGGAATTTATATTATTATCCTGGTGCAGCATTCTAAAATGACAGTTTTCAGATTACATTTTCCATTTCTTGCAAAGACTTTTAGTCTCCCCAGAAATAAAAAAAAATTCAATGGAAAAACACACCCATGAGATACATGTGATTTTGCTTTTAAGCTGGTATATAAAGCACTTGGCTGCCACAGGCCTTCTCGACAGCACAGAATCATTTGTTTGGTCATTACTGGCTCTTTTATCCTTCCTATCATTTATGCTGCTAATGAATTTGGACTAATTATAGAATTCAGTCAGTTTATATTCCAGCCTTCCATAGATACTATACTTAATAGCTACTAAAAAAAAAAACTAAGAGATTTTTTATAAACATTTTCTCTAGCTTATGGAATTGCTGTTCTTGCTCCACAGGGCAGATTTGATCCCTCCATTCTGCTTTAAAGCTATGTCATGCCAGGCCCCATGGTGTGAAAATGGAATTCCCCTCTGCTGTGCTCTGTTCCATGTCCCAGCATGGGTCAGCACACACATTCACCATGTGCCTGCCCCTGCTGTGCTCCAGATCCAGCAGGTTCTGATACAGGCAGGGAAAGCAAGAGAGGGAGGAGACAGGCATGGCAAGGGCAAGGTGAGAAGAGAGGAAAAAAAGAGCTTCAGCCCAGAATACTCTCTTTCTGCTGGAACATGACACTGCTCTCACAGGCCTGACTTCATCCCCCTTTCTGAGCAAAACACCATTGACAGGACAGACTCAAATTTGCTGCAGTTAAACTGCGTTTTCTCCCTCCATTTTCTGTTTCTAAAATGCCCTACAATTTGCTGGTTTTGACTGGGGTAGAGTATATTTTCTTCACAGTGGCTGGTATGGGGCTGTATTTTAGATTTTGCTGAACACAGCAATGATAATGAAGATGTTTTTGTTATTGCTGAGCAGGGCTTACAGAGAGCCAAGGCCTTTTCTGCTTTTCACACTGCCACACTGACAAGAAACATGGGAAACTGGGAGGAGACACAGCCAGGACAAGTGACTCCAACTGACCAAAGAGATATTCCAGACCATATGACATCATACTTAGTATATATAGTAGGGAAAGAAGGAGGAATTGGGGGACATTTGGAGTAATGGTGTTTGTCTTTCCAAATAACCATTACACATGATGGAGCCCTGCTCTCCTGGAGATGGCTGAACACCTGCCTGCTCTTGGGAAACAGGGAATTCATTCTTGTTTTGCTCTGCTTGTGTGTGCAGCTTTTCTCCCTATTAAACTGTTTTTATCGCAACCTACAAGTTTTACTTTGATTCTCCTCCCCATTCCACCAGGCTGGGGGGAGAGAGGGGGTTGAGAAAGCAGCTACGTGGTGCTTAATTTCCAGCTGGGCTTAAACCATGACATATATTTAACTAGGAAAGGAAAATTAACTCAAAAACCTTCCACCATCTTCCTTCTACAGCAGGTGTCCCAACAGCATGTCCACAGCACATGGCACCGTGCCACACAAACTCTGCATTGATTTCTCTCTACATGCTGTGTGCTCCCAAACAGGCATTGTTTTCAGAAGCAATGTGATCATATCCCCCTCAGAAAAGTGATATCCAAAGCACAAATACCAGCTCTGCAAATATGTAGCCACACCAAGCCTGAAAAACAGTGGCTCAGCAATGCAAAAGTGAAACACTGAGGGAAAGGTGTCACCCTTGGGCACCATACTTAAATTTTTCCAAATGTAACAGAGGAATATGATTCTTCTTCCATTAATAGATTTTATAGGCAAGAAGAAATAAAGCACCACTAGCCAAGGGAGTATTTCCTATTTTACATTAACATCATGGCAGATGAACTTTAGGTAACACGGCATGTAAAAATCACTGTACTAGTCTAAACATTGGTGAGGGAGGACATAAGAGCCCCTTTTTCTTTATAACAATCTCAGGAAGCAATACTTTCCCCCGTATTATTTCTCAGTTTTGTCCCAACATGGAGATGCTTTTTTTCTGGAGGCAAAATAAACTTTTTATTACGCCTCCATTATCCAACTGTATAAGACTATTCTACGAGCAACACTTTTTGTAAAGGTTATGCATGAAAGTGGGTTTCTTGATTAACCATGTTGTAGGATTCAGATGACCCTTAATTAATACGGTGGCATCTAAAAAAGACATTTAATATATAAAGAAAAAACCCCTCTTGTTTTCCTGATGACCAATGAAATTTTCCCATCTCTTGAAAAGTTGCGAAGAAAATGTTTATTTTTCTTTGCACACAGAAAGTCATGATCACAGTCTTAATTAATTTTAAGGGAGAAAACCCAAACTTATTATAATTTTTTCCTTTTTTTATAAGTGAAATACACAGAGTTCAGTGTTATGATCAAAATTTACCACCATAGATAAATCTAAAAAGCAGCAATTGTTTTCAGCCAGTTAGTCATTACGTTACAGATAAACAAGGTTTTTCACTCAAGTTTCTGATGTGAAAATATTTCTGGAACTTTTTTCTTACCTCTTGCAATTGAATTGAAAACATAATCTATGAGGAAAAACTTTTAAAGGTATAGTCATAGATTTAATAGTCTCTGTGGTTACTGAATACAAACCTTGCTAAAGAAATTTCTCCCAGAAGCAGTAGAGGCTGAGGCTGTGCTGCAGGAGATGGTGAGGGACTCACCTGCCGCCATATCAGGTGGCAAACCTCTTAAGGGTTTATTTCTTCTGCCCATCCAGGACCCCCAGGCACAGCCTCCACAAGGGAGAGCTGAGCCAAGCTTCACACACTTCTTCCACATGTTCTGTCAAGGGCAGCACCTTTCCTGCTTCACATGCCATGGGGTGCAGCATGCCATGTTGGCAGGAGAGATGCTATTCCCTGGTTCCCTGCCTAAGAATCTGGCAGTCTCTGTGGAGACACTCCCTTGTCACTCTACCAGCATCAGTCTCCAGCCCTCAGCCAAGAGCGACTTGCACCCAGCAGACCTCAGAGGTCACCGTGAGCTCATGCACACAAAGTGACCTGGACTGAGTTAATGCCCCACACTGTCCTCTCCCATCTCACTTGCTGGAACAGGCACCACCACCTCTGCATGGCACCATCCTTGGCTTCCAAAAACCATACTTGCCTGTCTCTTTCCACTGCTAGCATGATCCAAACAAAGGCTGGACAGACGCAAAATCTGCTGCAGTTGGTTGGCTCCAAGTATGGATCCTACTGATCTAAAATATCCACAGAGAGCAAGAGGTGCTTGGGTCCATATAAAGCAGACACACTATGACTCATTGCAGGCAGACCCCATCCCATGCACCATTATGTTCCAGACTATGGTTCTTTCTGTCTTATGTGACAAGAAATTCAGCTGACTTGAGGCCCTCCTCCAAGACAGCAATTGCTCTCAGAAGTCTGGTACTTCGTCCCCATTTCATCACTCTGTTTTTCATTTCCAGCTAGTGCAAATGATTCCTGCTGAAGGAGTTTCTGAAGACTCTGCCTTCTGCTCTTCTTCCCCATGAGGGAAGTCTAACAGTCACACCAAGTACTGTGGCTTCCAATTAGGGACAATAAATACAAAAGATTAATGTCTACATTACTGTGGGGTATTGCAGACAGCAGATACTGAGACTGCTCTGCCTTCACTACCCTAGAAATATCCCCCAGGTCAGAGACTAAGGAAGTGCAACCTTCAACTCCACAAATCATCATGAAATTGCCCTGTGGAAGGTTGGGGGGGGCAAGTGGAATTTTTCCCATTCTGTTGCTAAGCAACTAATGACCGGTACTTAAGGGCCATCTACGCTCACAAAGGAGACAAAGCCTTTTCGCTGGCCAGGCAGAGGAACAAGAGATGGCAAGATTTGATAAGGGGACACTCACTCACTCGCTCGGGGCTCTTGGAGGAGAGAGCAGGGGGAAAAAGGCGGCTCTGTTTTTTTTGGCTACAATTGCAGAAAAGGCCCGGTTTTGCACTGGTCTTTCTCTCTACCTGTTGGGTGAGTTCTCACTTGGGACGGGGGAGGACGGGATCCCGGTCCCTTCTACCCTCCGGGAGGGCGCGTTTCCCAGCTGCGCTGCAGCAAGACGAGACCCCTCACCTGCTGCCGCTCCTCGCCCTGCCTGCTGCCGCTCCTCGCCCTGCCTGCTGCCACCCCACGCCTTGCCTGCCACAGCTGCAGAACTCCTGCTGCCTCCTCTGCTGGCTGGCTCAGGTGAGCCCACCTGGCCGTTCCATCCCTTTGCTGCGCTTTGTCCATCTGCGCTCCACCCTGCTCCAGCCCCGTCCGCCATCACGCGCGTGACACAGATCCAACCTCGCGCCACAGCGCCATCTGCAGCTTCCCGGGAGTCATCGCACCTGCCCTGCTGGTCTAGGAGCCCAACAGCGCCCCTGCTGGCCGTGACCGTGACTGCACCAACCGGGAAAGTGCCTGACAGTCCAGGGACATTTGCCACCGAGTTTTTTTGGTTTTGTTTACTGTTTTTTTTGTTACTGATTGTTTACCTCATTATAGATACTAGTAAAAAAACCTCTTATTCCTTTTCCCATACCTTTGCCTAAGAGCCCTTGATTCTAAAGTTATAATAATTTGGAGGGAAGGGGATTCACATTCTCTGTTCTAAGGAAGGTTCCCACCTTCCTAAGCAGACACCTGTCTATCAAACGAAGACAGATTTTGGCGCCCAATGTGGGGCTCGAGGGCATTGAGAGAAAAAGGTGCAAAAGGAATAACAGTTTCTGGGAGACCGATTTTTTAGTGTGCTGAACATAGAAACCTCATTTAGTGGCACCATGTGGTCTAACATACCTTGGTTTGGCTGGCACATGCTCGTGGCCACATTTTTCCCATTTGCAGCTCCCTGTCTAAACATGGGTCCTATGACTAAGGTTGCGGTGGTTATTATCCAGTTCTCACAATGGGTCAATAAGGTGAGGAATTTATGGATTTTTCACGTCCTTTGGGCGGCGGGCACTTGGTTACAGGGCTTTAACACCGTGAGTATATGTTTTTGGAGTCTGTTTGGTAATGGTACCTTTTGTGAGGAGATGACACCAGAGGGAATTTTTTCTCAACCCTTCACCCCTTTCTTTGGGCCTATCCTACCAGGGCTTGGAGGGTTCATATACTCTCTAAATGCTAATGACATCGTACAGTGGTTGGCATTGCTGATAGGTCTATTCCTCTTTGCATCCCGAGAAAGGGGGAGACTGCCCTGGGTAACCACTCTAACAGCTGCCACAGGGACTAGGGATGTTGCCACGAAGACTAGGGATGTTGCCACGGAGACTAGGGATGTTGCCACGGAGACTAGGGATGTTGCCACAGGGACTAGGGATGTCGCCACGGAGACTAGGGATGCTGCCACAGAAACTAGGGATGTTGCCACAGAAACTAGGGATGTTGCCACAGAAACTAGGGATGTTGCCACAGGGACTAGGGATGTTGCCACAGGGACTAGGGATGTCGCTACAGAGCCCGAGGCTGTCCCAGAGCCTGAGAGCACCCCCAAACCTGACCCTGTCCCTGAACCTGACCCTGCCCCAGGGCCTGACCCTGTCCAACAGCCTGCCCCAGAAATGAACCAACCAAATTGGATGGAGGTAATGGAGGAAAAAATACGTCAGGTGTTGAGGGAATACACTTCCTCAGCTGGTGGGAAGCCCTCTCCTTGCCCCACAGGGGAAGAGTTGGATGGTGCAGCAGCGGAACCCACTGACATTACAACCGTCCAGGTTCCAGCTGAACCTCAAGGGCAGTCACAACCAGCAGCGGTTGCCCCTGTGCAGCGGAGGAAGTATAAGACCAAATCAGTACGCCCAGTTAGTGATGATGGGGAACCAGGGCCCTCACAACCAGCAGGGGAGCCTGAGCCTATAATCATCACCGAGTCCCTGTCGTACGACACTATCCGTACTTTGCACAATGACATTGTGCGGCGGAAGGGCGAGGCTTTCTCAACCTGGTTACTTCGGGTTTGGGACCGCATGGGCCCAGGCGTGCAGCTGGATGGTAACGAGGCCAGGAATTTGGGATCCGTGGCCCTGGACGGGGGTGTTGACAAGGTGTTCGTGAGGGAGGCAGGACCCATTTCTCTCTGGGAGAGGCTTTTAATGAGTGTGAGAGAGAGGTTTGTTCACAAAGACAGAATGCAGGAGAACTACCGTAGATTGCCCTGGAAGACCGTTGAGGAAGCGATCCAACGGCTGAGAGAAGTGGCAGTACAGGAGGTGCTTTTTGGGAGGGACGGACAGCACGAAAATGATCCTGACAAGGTCAGGTGCACAGGGCAAATGTTGTGGAACCTGGCAAGTCTAGGGCCAACCCAATATGTCACCTACATTGCAACAATTAATGCCGATGACAACCGTGAGACAGTAAGCTCTGTAGCTGACAAGCTCAGGCATTATGCAAGTGTGATCAATGGCCCAATGCAGGCTCAGGTCTCTGCTGTGGTTAAGGAGTTGAAGGAGGAGATGAAGGAGATGAGGAAGGAGATCAGGGAGGAAATTGAGGAGGTGAGGAAAAACAGTGTGGCACCAGTGAGAGTCACAGGCCCCAACACCAGAGCCCGACGTCCCCCAGCTAGAGAGAGAGGGTACACCCCACGAGCTGAGCTGTGGTTCTTTCTGCATGACCACGGGGAAGACATGAAAAGGTGGGATGGGAAGCCCACTTCTGTCCTGGCAGAACGAGTGCGTCAGCTTAAGGAGGGCAATGCTAGCCGAGGGGGTTCTGCCAGAGCGAAGGTAGCCTCAGCTTCCCGCAGCCGACCTGCTGAGTACAACAGAAGGGAAGATGTTGTGTCAGATTCCCTTGACGGTGGAATGTATGCCCAGGAAGGGAATGATAACCAGGGCTAGAGGGGCCCTGCCTCTAGCCAGGTAGAGGCATGGGAAAACCGTGTCTTTTGGACTGTGTGGATTCGATGGCCTGGTACATCAGAGCCACAAAAATATGAAGCATTGGTTGATACAGGTGCACAGTGTACCCTAATGCCATCGGGACATGTTGGGGCAGAACTCATTTCTATTGCTGGGGTGACAGGGGGATCACAAGAGTTGACGCTGGTGGAAGCCGAGGTGAGCCTGACTGGGAAGGAGTGGCAGAAACATCCCATTGTGACTGGTCCAAAGGCCCCGTGTATTCTGGGCATAGATTTCCTCCGGAACGGCTATTTCAAAGACCCGAAAGGACTCAGGTGGGCTTTTGGAATAGCTGCTGTTGGGGTAGAGGGCGTTAGGCAATTGAACACCTTGCCTGGACTATCAGAGAACCCTTCTGCAGTTGGACTCTTGAAGGAAGAGGAACAACGGGTACCAATTGCCACCTCGACAGTGCACCGCCGGCAGTATCGAACGAATCGAGATGCTGTGATTCCCATCCACAAGCTGATCCGTGAGCTGGAGTGCCAAGGGGTGGTCAGCAAGGCCCACTCACCCTTCAACAGCCCCATTTGGCCTGTGCGCAGATCTGATGGAGATTGGAGATTGACTGTGGACTATCGTGCTTTGAATGAGGTGACTCCACCGCTGAGCGCTGCCGTGCCAGATATGCTGGAGCTCCAGTATGAGCTGGAGTCCAAAGCAGCAAAGTGGTATGCCACTATTGACATTGCGAACGCATTTTTCTCCATTCCTCTGGCAGCAGAGTGCAGGCCTCAGTTTGCTTTCACCTGGAGGGGCGTGCAGTACACCTGGAACCGACTGCCCCAGGGGTGGAAACACAGTCCCACCATCTGCCATGGACTGATCCAGGCTGCACTGGAAAAGGGTGAGGCTCCGGAACATCTGCAATACATCGATGACATCATTGTGTGGGGGGGCACAGCAGAAGAAGTGTTTGAGAAAGGAGAGAAAATCATCCAGATTCTTCTGGGAGCCGGTCTCGCCATCAAAAGGAGCAAAGTCAAGGGGCCTGCCAAAGAGATCCAGTTCCTGGGGGTGAAGTGGCAAGATGGACGGCGTCAGATCCCCACTGAGGTCATCAATAAAATCACAGCGATGTCCCCACCAACCAACAAGAAGGAGACACAAGCTTTCCTAGGCGCCATAGGCTTCTGGAGGATGCACATCCCTGAGTACAGCCAGATTGTGAGCCCTCTCTACCTGGTGACACGCAAGAAGAATGATTTCCACTGGGGCCCTGAACAACAACAAGCCTTCGCCCAGATCAAGCAAGAGATCGCTCATGCGGTAGCCCTTGGCCCAGTCAGGACAGGACCAGAAGTGAAGAATGTGCTCTACTCTGCAGCCGGGAGTCATGGTTTATCTTGGAGCCTTTGGCAGAAGATGCCTGGCGAGACTCGAGGTCGTCCACTGGGATTCTGGAGCCGAAGCTACAGAGGGTCCGAAGCCAACTACACTCCCACAGAGAAGGAAATTCTGGCAGCCTATGAAGGTGTCCAAGCCGCTTCAGAAGTTATTGGCACAGAAGCACAACTTCTTCTTGCACCCCGACTACCGGTGCTGGGGTGGATGTTCAAGGGAAAGGTTCCCTCTACCCACCATGCCACCGATGCCACGTGGAGTAAATGGATTGCCCTCATCACGCAGCGCGCCCGTATTGGAAACCCGAATCGCCCTGGGATCTTGGAAATAATTACAAATTGGCCCGAAGGTGAAAACTTTGGTCTCACTGATGAAGAGGAGCAGGAACAGGTGACTCGCGCAGAGGAAGCTCCACCGTACAACCAACTGCCACAAGATGAAACATGCTACGCTCTCTTCACTGATGGTTCCTGTCGTATTGTGGGGGCAAACCGAAAATGGAAAGCAGCTGTATGGAGCCCCACACGGCAGGTCGCAGAAGCTACTGAAGGAGAAGGTGGATCAAGCCAACTTGCCGAACTCAAAGCCGTTCAGCTGGCCCTCGACCTTGCTGAAAGAGAGAAGTGGCCAAAGCTATACCTGTACACCGATTCATGGATGGTAGCCAATGCTCTGTGGGGTTGGTTGGAAAGGTGGAAAAAGGCCAACTGGCAACGTAGAGGAAGACCAATCTGGGCTGCGGACGAATGGCGAGACATTGCCAGTCGGGTAGAGAAGCTACCTGTGACAGTCCGTCATGTAGATGCCCATATCCCCAAGAGCCGAGCTAATGAGGAACACCGAAACAATGAACAAGTAGATCAGGCTGCAAAAATAGAGGTGTCACAGGTAGATTTAGATTGGCAGCACAAAGGAGAGTTGTTCCTAGCCCGATGGGCCCATGATGCCTCAGGCCATCAGGGCAGAGATGCCACCTATACGTGGGCACGAGACCGAGGGGTGGATCTAACTATGGACTGTATCTCCCAGGTGATCCATAACTGTGAGACATGTGCTGCCATCAAGCAAGCCAAGCGGGTGAAACCCCTGTGGTATGGGGGAAGATGGACCAAATACAAGTATGGGGAGGCCTGGCAGATCGATTACATCACACTGCCTCAAACCCGCCACGGCAAGCGCTACGTGCTCACAATGGTAGAGGCCACCACTGGGTGGCTGGAGACCTACCCTGTGCCTCATGCCACTGCCCGTAACACCATCCTGGGCCTTGAAAGGCAAGTCCTTTGGAGGCATGGTACCCCTGAGAGAATTGAGTCGGACAACGGGACTCATTTCAAAAATAGCCTCATAAACACCTGGGCTAGGGAACATGGCATTGAGTGGGTGTACCACATTCCTTATCATGCACCTGCTGCTGGTAAAGTAGAACGATGCAACGGCCTGCTAAAAACCACCTTGAAGGCTTTAGGTGGGGGGACTTTCAAAAATTGGGAACAGCATTTAGCCAAGGCCACCTGGCTAGTTAACACCCGAGGCTCCACCAACAGGGCTGGCCCTGCCCAATCTGAACCCTTGCAAACAGCAGACGGGGATAAGGTTCCAGTGGTGCAAATGAGAAGCATGCTGGGGAAAACTGTTTGGATTAATTCTGCCTTGAGCAAAGATAGACCCACCCGTGGGGTTGTCTTCGCTCGGGGACCAGGGTGTACCTGGTGGGTGATGCAAGAGGATGGAGAGACACGATGCATACCTCAGGGGGACCTCAGTTGGGGTTGAACTGCCCATAACATTGTGCCTGTATCCATATCTGTATGTATATAATCAGAGTAATGCTTGTAGGTATATAGTTTAAAGGCTTAAGTTCAATGTAATATGTTGGAATGGAAAAAATTCGGGGTGGATAATGTGGAAGGTTGGGGGGGGGCAAGTGGAATTTTTCCCATTCTGTTGCTAAGCAACTAATGACCGGTACTTAAGGGCCATCTACGCTCACAAAGGAGACAAAGCCTTTTCGCTGGCCAGGCAGAGGAACAAGAGATGGCAAGATTTGATAAGGGGACACTCACTCACTCGCTCGGGGCTCTTGGAGGAGAGAGCAGGGGGAAAAAGGCGGCTCTGTTTTTTTGGCTACAATTGCAGAAAAGGCCCGGTTTTGCACTGGTCTTTCTCTCTACCTGTTGGGTGAGTTCTCACTTGGGACGGGGGAGGACGGGATCCCGGTCCCTTCTACCCTCCGGGAGGGCGCGTTTCCCAGCTGCGCTGCAGCAAGACGAGACCCCTCGCCTGCTGCCGCTCCTCGCCCTGCCTGCTGCCGCTCCTCGCCCTGCCTGCTGCCACCCCACGCCTTGCCTGCCACAGCTGCAGAACTCCTGCTGCCTCCTCTGCTGGCTGGCTCAGGTGAGCCCACCTGGCCGTTCCATCCCTTTGCTGCGCTTTGTCCATCTGCGCTCCACCCTGCTCCAGCCCCGTCCGCCATCACGCGCGTGACACAGATCCAACCTCGCGCCACAGCGCCATCTGCAGCTTCCCGGGAGTCATCGCACCTGCCCTGCTGGTCTAGGAGCCCAACAGCGCCCCTGCTGGCCGTGACCGTGACTGCACCAACCGGGAAAGTGCCTGACAGTCCAGGAACATTTGCCACCGAGTTTTTTTGGTTTTGTTTACTGTTTTTTTTGTTACTGATTGTTTACCTCATTATAGATACTAGTAAAAAAACCTCTTATTCCTTTTCCCATACCTTTGCCTAAGAGCCCTTGATTCTAAAGTTATAATAATTTGGAGGGAAGGGGATTCACATTCTCTGTTCTAAGGAAGGTTCCCGCCTTCCTAAGCAGACACCTGTCTATCAAACGAAGACATGCCCATTTAGTTTTCATCTTGAGATTAGGGCTGAAAAACAGCATGGGAAAAAAAAAGGGGGGGGGGTGTCAAAATTCTAACTGCCTGCTATTCTCTTCATTGTTGCAGATGCTGTGGTGAAATGATCCTGAAACTGCTGTGAAGGCACAGTGTGAGAGCAGAGCACCCTATGCCAAGAGCTGCTGGGCTCTGTGGAGGCACATCCTCAGCAAACTACATGCAGGATGCCTCTCCCTCCCTTTGGAGCGGCAAAGTAGGCTGGGCAAGTGAAGTGCACTGCCCTTCCTCTCCCACTGAAGAAGGTTTATCAGACAGTTAACCCTCTGCTAAAAGTAAAGGGGAAAGTCCTGTCTTCTTAACGAGTTACTCACGGCAGCACAGGGTTGTTAAGATCTAGAAGTAACCACAGACACTGGGGATAGCAACAGGACAGACACCAAGGTCAAGGACCATGACAAGGCAAAAGGGCAACTTCCATGCCAAAAGTCCAGCTGAGCTCTTCGAGGGAACATGCACAAACACACACAGTAACTGCAAACCACCAAATAGTGCATGTCCTCCATGCAGCGTGTATTTGCAACATAATGAAGTTTGCAAAATTCTTCCCTATTTTGAGGACTTCTAAGAAAGAACCAGATGGATGGGACACACACAGAAGCGGTGAAGTGTAAGTCTTTGTTAACACTTCCAGGGGAGACAAGAGGAATTTGAATTCAGGACAGCAGTTCAGACACATAGAAGTAAAAGGCATTATATACAGAGGCTGCAAGCGATGGGACTATTATTTCAACTTTCCTCTTTTTTGGCTATTGGGAGTGAAGGGAATACAAATTTAAAAGACCCAAACACAGCAGCACAAAGCCAATCCATAAACATTCGCTTTGCTATATAAAAGAAGATCATATTTACATGCCGTCAAACCCCTTCAGGCTTCTAGTCCTGCCAGTGACATTAGAATGTAAAATGACCAAGCTGTATTCTTCTCTGGAATTTGGCAATCAAAACAGCTCTAGGAATTTACTGACATTACAGCCAGTGGAGTGAGCTAGAAGAGAGTGCTGTCTGATGGCTGGCTGCATCTCCTCTTCATCAGGAAACACAGAAAGAAATTTGCCCTTAGCTAAGGCAAGTGACAGAGTTGAGTTTTCATAGGACAAACAAAACTTGTATTTCCCATGGGTGAGCAATAAAAGGCCAGAGAGGCAGCTGACTAAGTTAAGTATACCCAAAATTCAAATTACATACTCAATACTAGACTTCGTAACATTTTCAATTAACATTTAACTATACAGTGGGTTTTAAAATTATTAAGTTACTGCAAAAACATATTACTGTCAGCTGAACTCTTTTTCTGCTAACAAATACATAGGCAGTGTCACTGATGATAGAACATACAGATTTATGACATCATCTATTATTTTTCTGACTGAATTCTCCTGACTGTGAGCACATGCAAGGAGGCTACAGTGGCACACAGCTGAGAGCAGAGAATGTGCAGAAACCAACTCAGGGGACACAGCGGACACAGGTGTTAAAGATGAGCACTAAGAGGAATACTGAACAAGTTCAAGCTGCCATTCAGGGAATGGCACCCTGAGGGAAAAATACTGTGCACTCATGTACCTGAAGGCTGTGTCACAATGCAGGCTCACACGGGAGGGGAATAGCATTGCACAAACACTATTAATTCTGCCTTTATACTTCAGAGCACTTGACATAATTTTTTTTTTAAAGAGTGACTGATCCCAATATATTGCATAAAATTTTCTCTTTTCCTAGAAGAGAAAAAAATCCCATTCTGTGCAACCCGAGGAGGATCTGCACACCATGGCATACATCTCTACCACCCAGCTGAAGGTCAGTCTACAGCAGCAGACATGAGAGGCAGTTAGTTATCCCTGTGTGAACCGGCTGCTCTGAAGATAATATAACAGGATGCCTAATGAGTTTGAATAGCCCCATTTTACATATGGAATAGATATTAATACAGTGGATTTCTCCTAAGAGACAGAAGGGTATTCACACAGGTTATCTTTAGTCTAACAAGGAGGCTCTTTCCAGACTCCTGTTCACAACTGACCATCAGAGCCTGGCTCTGGAGTATGATTCACATCAGCTTATGGGGTCCTGCTCTCAGTCCCCACTCTCTTTACACAGGGCCCTGGAGAGATGAGCCTCACTAGGCTGACATTAGACTTTGCAAATTGCTTCCTGTATCTAAGGAGCTCAGAGCCATACTGATCTCCAAATTTGCTGCCAGTAGGGATTTTCACTCTAGCATGCTGGGAGGGAGCACGGTTTTATTGCTTCCCTTCAGCAGTGGAAACAGTCATGTCTCATCTCATTGGCTCTTTGCTATGGTAGGACCCCCAGACACCAGCAGCTCCTGGTCTTATGTGGTTCCAGCATGTGTGCACATTGGTAAGCTAATCTCTTGTTGACCAAAATACTCTGGTTCTCTCTACCCATTTTTGACAGTGAAAACATCTTCCCAGACATGGCAATGCCTAGGAATAGAATGCCTCCAGTTTTGAGCTTGCCTGCTTTTCAGCCACATGAAAAAGTGAGAGAGTTGCATTCTTAGCTTGAAGGGCTCCAGAGATCTCAATCATTTCTGCCTCAAAAAACATCCAAGGGATAGAACCCCCTCCTGCCCAGTGCCCTGTGGTGGCTAATGAAAAGAAAAAGTAGCACAAGCAGATGTGTGCAGAGACTATTCAGTGAATCAGGCACACAGTCTGATGTGCCATTAATTTTATACATTTCGTATTTATGTGTTTGTTACAATCCTCACATCAACTTGATTTTCAGGCTGATTTTTTTCCCCTTCTTTGTTGGCTTGCTACCCCACCCCTCCAGCTTAGTCAGATAGTGCTGGAAATCAATAGTTACATCAGTATGAAACCGAGGTTAATAAGAGGACAAAAGAAACTGCAGTCTTACTAGCAGTATTTGATACTCTCATATCAAGAATTGAGTTGATTTCAAAAAGAGACTTGTCTGGTTTAAACTGCTCCTTTCAGGACAGCCAAAGAATTTCACTTAGCAGCAAAGGGTATAAAATGTAATTCTGCAAGGAAAGTTAAGAGAGTTCACAGGCAATAACTCATTTGTCTGTCCTCAAACAAGTCAAAGAGATCAAAAATACTATCCTGCATACAGTGAAAATTATTAAAAATCCTATAGGCATTCCACACTGGCAACTTCTAAAAATTCCAAGAAGTATCATGCTAGAGGCAGCAGAATCCATATTTCAAACACAAATATTCTAATCTGTATTGCTTTTAGGAAAGGCAGTATCGTTTATTATGCACTCTGTGAGAAGCTATACAGACTGTCTTTTAAAGGCCAGCACTGAATACAGTTGCCTGGGGTTTGGGGCTTCAGGTTTCAGACGATCCTTGACCCTTGCAGATGCCCCAGAAAATTGCTGTCACCAGATAACTGGTTGGTGATGTTTGTACAGAGAAGTGATGGAGAAATTTCTGGTGGGCAATGCCTCATCCCTCATCTGAGGTTTCCCCACACAAAGAGATGTGAAATACCTCAGAGTACACTGATAGAATAATCCAAATATAACCTGGATTTTTCATAAAAGAGAAAAATATTCCTTAAATGAAAAAATTTAAATCCTTCTGAAGCAGTGCCATGCCCAAGTAGATGGCAGAAATCATTTATACTGAACACCTGGAAGGCTCTTTAATTTAGCTGTGCTGTGAAATAATCAAATACATAACCTTCACCCAATTGCTTTCTAGCAATTTTTTGACAAGTGTAGCTGACAGGAAGCCTTATACCAGACTCTGGATCCTTCCCCATCACATTCCTGAATCAGATCCTGCTGTACCTGTAGTGAACAGCCCTCTCTGACAGGCACGGCTGCAGAGTCTTTCTGTTACCATGTGCCTCAACCACAACAATCAATACTAATTATGACAGCCTTAATCTTCCTTTCCTGCATAATGTACAATTTATCTCAAAAATGAAAGGGCAAAGATGACACCATCAGATATCAGAGGTGATTATTCACAGCCCCTCAAAGTCCCTTAGTTACTAGAACTTCATTAATAATTGCTTGTAAAAGATTGGGAAAGAAAGGATTTGCTTTTGCTTTTCACCTGTCATTGTTACTGCAGGAATAAATAACAGATGTAAAAATTACCTATTGGAAATGTGTTGCACAATTTATTCTGTCACTCTAAGAAAGTGCATTTATCTGTCCTGAAGCTCACATTATTTACTCATTGTGTGAGTGTTACGAAAAGCAACTGTTCCATGGTATGTCATTTCATTCACCTCAATTTCACCTTAAGAGTTGCCCATCTCCTTCATTCAGAAGGTCATTTTCAAGACCTGAATTTTCTGAGATCAAGATTTCCTTACAGGCGAAACAGGCACATTACGTGTTTACCAAGTATAAAATAAGTGCGCAGAAATTAAAGCTGGAACATGAAGAACATTACATAAGCTGAAAGTTTGGCATCTTATTACTGAGAAAACTTCAGAAAGTCTAGAGAGAAGGCTGAGGAAAACAGGAGTGAACAGCAGCCTAACAGGATACAAAGCTGTCCAATTTGCAACTATACCTGTTTCATTAGGCTGATGCCTTACCAGCCCTAAAATCACAAGCCAAACAAGATTAAAATGATAAAAATGTTACCATTTATTGAAGGTCCTCCACAGGCGGAAAGCACACCTGATACAGGGCTTCGACACTTTTATAAGTTTAGCAAATTAGCATAATTGACAAGAATCCCCAATTAAAAGTACAGTTAATGAAGTAATTTCCCATCCTGGTTCAGCCCCCTACTGAAGCCTCCACCTTGCTAATAGCCCCACATTGTTTATGTCTAAATTCATGGGAAACAGAAATGGTCTTGGTTCACTGAAGAAGCAAGATTAGAATAGGATTGCAACAATGGGTTTTGTCTAACAGGGTAGGAAAAGTGCTGGAATTAACTAAGAAATTATACAATAATAGTCTACAGAACTACATATATATGAAAAATATACAAAAAACAAAAATCTTTTGGCATCAAGCCTAGTTCCTAGTTAAATAAGCCCATACTGCCAAATGAAAAATTTCCAGCATTGCATTACATATGTACTGCATATGTATGCACACGTACTGCAGTGCAATGTATTTTCTTGTTTCTCCCCTTGCAATTCCCACAGCAACAAGGCAGAAGAAATATATAAGTTTTGTCTGACTTCACATGCACACACATATGCCCAAACCTCTACCATAGCCAGCACAGATACGCAATATATTTTGTTTGAGAGACCAAGTCACATTACATGAAGAATGGTAAGACAGATAAACCTAAGTCTGATGTTTGGCATGAGACACACAAGCTAAAGGAAAGAAAATCCGCTTTAGTTACAGGAAGGCTTTGAACGGGCTGCATTCAGAGCACACATTTGGATAACCCTGCTATAAATGCAGGCATGTGCCTTCTTGTGCCCCCAGACTGGTCTGGCTGCATGCAAAGGAATGCATGAATCTTGCCTTACCTACAAACCATCAACCTGCTTCCCTTAGAGGAGAACAATATGAAGATGAATATGGTAGTTTATCCTCTCTCAGCTGCACCGGCTCCCAGGAAACCAGAACTCCTTCTACAATGTGCGTTCACAGAGTTTTTAATCAAAACCTCTCCCTGCCCCCAAACTAGCTAGCTGCCAAAGAGTAGGGGAAAAAGCTTCAAGAAACATAAAAGCAGCTCTTCAAAACCCTTTTTAGAAGGAAAAACTGCTGAAGTCCATTCAGAAGGCAGGAGCCTCTTCTCCAAATCAGTGACCATCAGAGGCAAGTGCAAAGTTAATTATTCTGTGATAAAACCTCAATTCCAGATGAATGCTGACCACTTAACACAGCTCATAGCATGCTGTTCATCAAACATATGGCTCCTCTGACCTCAATTAGTATGGTTCTCATACAAGTTCCTTCTGAGAAACTATTCCAAAGTTCTGGTGAAGCTATGAACAAAGGATTGCAATAATGGAAGTTCAGATTTATATAATCCTCTGAACAGCAAAAGTGACCTTACAAAGTCAGGAAAATAATTTCAGACCGTACCAAAATGTTCATGCAAAGGTTTGAGCATCTCTGCAATTCTCGTGTCAACACAAGCAATTCAACTATTTGTTTCTGGCAGTAAAATGTGAAATAACAAAGTATTTTTTTCTAGTTAATATGCTTTGTGATGCAACTAAACTTTATTAGAATTTTTCTTCAGAAAAATCCGATCCACTATCGTGAGATCTTTTGTCTGGAGTATGAGCTTTTTAATAAATTAATACTAAAATACATAAATAGATCATCAGTTGCTGAAACACAGCCATCTCTTAAAAAACCCCTTTTTTTTCTTCACTTGATTAAAAAAACCAAAAGAGAACTCTGTAAATATTCATACATGAATGCTCACACGACATTAACAATTTTACTAAACTTTGCATAACTTGTACAAATAGACTGAAAAACAGCCTGGCCATATGACATAGAACAAGTAACACTGCCATACCTGCAATTCAGCTTCATTTTCCCACCTGCCGTCTTCCATCATCTATTCAAACCATTGTGAGCATTCAAAACCAATCTAACAGACAAAGTGCAACATTGGCACATTTGATTCTGACACAGGAATAAGAGCCCCACTTTACTCCTTCTAAATAGCATTGAAACTGCTAGTCTCACAATACATATTTAAATTTTTCCCCCAATAAGCAGCAAAATGGTGTTCCCATCATCCTAGATCCAGACACAGAGCAAAGGAAAGCCATTCCATTCATCCCCAGCCTATCAGCTGACATTTCTCCTTGCCAGGCTGCAAGAGCTGTGCAGAAAGGTGCATTCACAGAAGGTGACTTTAGTCCAAGAGCTTGAGAAATTCCTTTCTACCCCAAGCTTGTTGGAGTAGAAGCCCCACATGCTGCTCCTTGCTCTGCTCTGGCAGGACTGAGAGAAACTCTTCAGGACAACTTCAGAAACCATTTATTTCTGAAAGTTAATGAGAAAGAGTACAATTATTGCAAGAGATGTGAGCAAGTGATGAGGATGCTTTCATCTTTTCTAGCCTCAAGACATAATAAAGTTTTTGTAAGTACTACAGGAGAATATCTGATAAGGGCAATGCTGCTCTGTCCACAGAGGCATCAGAAAAAAATCAAACTAAACAAGTTAAAAAGAGACAAAATGAAAGCCCACTTTAAAGAGGCTTGGAGCAGAATAGTGAAGTTCTGCTGGAAACATAGAGTGCTGCCTCACCAGAAAATGAGCCATTAATGCATTTTCTGAATTCTGTTTTCCATTGTAACGGTGAAACTAAAAATCCATTAACTTCTATGGCAGAAACTTGTGCTTACCCACTTATTCAGCCAACTTCCGGAGATTCCCTAAACACATGATCTCCCAAGTTTCAACAGATCCCATGAGACCAGCATATTTTTTTAATTTGAACCACTTGAAATTTGTAATTTAAACCAATTAGTTCAATTTTGCAGCTAAGCTCTAGACTGAGATTTCATCTAAACTTTAACTCAACACTAGGTGTTCTAAGCCATTGAATGAAAAAAAATTACTATTTTAGGGGCAGTTCACGTTGTCCCCAAGAATTGCTGATTTGCACAGGTCTCACTGTACTTGCTAAAGGAAACATACTGCTTTCTAGCTTTTGGATAAGTTTTGATACTCATCACTTCTGACACCTATCGTCATCCTTATCACATTACTAAGATGGTAAGCATGAGCTTTTTCATGAAGTACACCATAATGAGGACTCACTGACAGGGACAGGGACCAAATGGAGAAAAGAAAATTGGTTTTCCTGTTAGATGTCTCCCCAACATGTACATCTTGGTAGACTAGAAAGTGCTACATTGTCCAGGTGTGAAGGCAAGACAGGGAAAGACAATGAGTATCACAGAGATGAAAATGTGGAAGAGAAAACAAGAAAGAAAAATCCATGATGTGCTATGTAAATCTGAAAAACATATGTGAGAAATTGTATCTCACTTTTCATATTAGCATTTAAACAAGCTGGATTCACCCTCTAAAAACTGCTTGTCATTCCAAAAGACAAGATTATTCAAGGCTCATCTATGTCAAAAAGCATGACAACACAAGGAATGTAATCTTTGTGTATTAAAGCTGAATAGTTAAATCAGCAGCGAGCATAGCTGTCAGAATGTGAGGTTTAGCATAGCTGAGTTCAATAGTTTGTCAAATGAAAACATACACTTCCAGAAACATGGCTACACTGATATAATTGTATATAATGTACATAATTTACTGTCTGACACTGGAAGAGAGCTAAAGCAGCACAATTCTGATGCCTTCAGGTCAGGCTATGCTAGAAAGGGAGAAGCAGGAGCAATAATTGACGCTTGAGAAGACATACTGTAACACATGAAGACTTCTTTCCACTAAACATGCTTTCATTTCCAGTTATGAAGTAAAGGAAATATGACCAAAGATTTACAGAAATAAATTTGCCTAGGCCAAGCTATTGCCATCATACATATTAACAGAGCAGATGTAGCATCTCAAATCTGGCATTTCCAGCACCACAGACTACAACTGAGCACAGCAAAAACTACAAAACAGACTGCATTTTCTACCAATACACGAGGGCTCTGGGTTTTCCCAGGTCTCCTCCCTGCACTTACTGACCAGGGCAGACTCTTTGCCAAGTTCCTAGCACACTGCAGCAAGACATGCAGGATCCAGCACCTTTCAGACAAACTAGAAAGTGCACCTTTTTTCATTAATTTCTGCTCTGTAGATTCTGGCATATGAAAAGAACTCAACCACCACCCCCTCCAGCCCTGGTTCCAGCCCCTTGGACTGCCATTGCTAATGCACTAGCAGGTATGCTCATTTAAGGGTCTTTCTGACCCTCTGGCACTTTTGCATAGAGGTCTTGACATTCAACGCACAGAGTGGCTCAAACTTTTTGACAGCTAGGAACAAAACCTGTTTTTAATTCCCTACACCTTGCCCTCCAGCTTCATTTCCCCCATTTCCTTGCAACGAGTTAATATCACCACCTCTCTCACACCAACCTTTGCACATCAACCCCCACTTACTTGCTGGTGTGAGGAGCAATGAAGGAAAATGAAGAAACACATGACTAACACAGCCTTTCCTCAATGCCATACTGAGTAAAACTGCAGGGAGATTGCTGGCAGCTTTCACATGTTCAGGAGACACAGTGGGCAGCAGCACCAGCCCCACTTGGTCCAAGAACCCCTCTGGTCCCCACTGAGGGCTGCCTTGAACACCAGCCAGGGGCAGTTTCACTGTTCATGCAGCCATGAGCAGGCAAGCCTGGCCACCCTCTGCTGTTTGCATATCTCCCTTTCTTTTATTCATTTTTTTCAGGAATACACAGTGGGCTGGATGTCTCAGAGAAAGATAAAGAAAGACTTAAACCAGCAATGGCACCGATGCGAAATGGTGCCACTTCACTTTTGTGAAGTCCATGGGTTTGAATCGAAGCTTCAAACTCACCCCAGCTACAGAAGAGAACAGCACAGTCCCTTGAAATACATGCCTCAACAAGAGACAGATGAGAGAACATTACTGCTTACAAATGCCACTGTTTACATATCCACAGAGAAAGATCAGTCCTCCAAGTCTGAAGGAGCTGTGATAAACGCCACAGCCAGAAATAACATTTGGGGGAGAAAAATGAAAATGCAGGAAAAATAAGCCAACTAAAACCTCTTAGGTTGCTGGGATATTCTGAATGAAAAACAAGATGTTAAGATTGCTTCTGTGTATTCTAGTTAAATATTCACACTTTTCTCCCTGCAACTACTGTTTCCATATTTCTTTGTATTTTAATTTTAAATAGGAAAAATAATATTTAGAACACTAGAACTTCAAAGAAAACAGAACCAACCCACGACTGCATCCCTCACTATTTCCAGTGTTTCCCCCCATGCTATGAAATTGTAACTCCATCAGAAAATCAGTTCTTCCCCAGCCCTGACCCAGAGACAGCTGCTTTGCATGAGGCACCCAGTGTTTTCCCTGCTTTCAGCTCTCACAGGAGCCCGTGGAAAATCACAGGCTGCACATTATGGAGTGGGCCATTTAGGACCACAATACCACTGTTAAAATGTTCTTGTCTGAGAAAGCTAAGCTGCCTGCTTCAATATTTTGTGGTTTAGCTATCATGCAGTCCACATGCAGCAGCTGGAAAGGTTGCATCAGGTTACAGACTTAAACTTTAGGGAGGGAAAAAAACCCGCTCAAAACCAAAACGGTTTACGTCCTTTGACTTTTGATTAATCAGTTCTCTGGGCTGTTGTACATTGGTTTAACACCAGTGGTTCCAGAGTCAGTCTCTTCCTAGTCAAGAATATGTCCATATGCTCCAAGAATGATGCTAAATTTCTGTATTTCTACCTATAAAAACACTGAAAATAACAGTATTTTCCACTCAGTAGGGTACTGAGAATGAACTGGCATTTGCCAGCAGGTCATGACAAAAGCTCAGAAACAAATACTTCTAGTTTCATTTTCCGCTGCTGAACTAAGAGCTACCTGCCCTATCTCAACTACTGCTCTGGGCTGGAACACTGCTACTGCTCACAGCCATGTCTCCCCCATTTCTCAATACAGTGACCACTGATGATTGTCCCACAGAGCCCAAGAATCTATTTCTCAGCCTAATGAGAGAGCACAGCTTAGGATACTTCCTAGAATGTTCTCTGACCCTAACCAAGAGGACTTAGCTGTGCCCAGGGGCTGAGCACTTGGCTATTCAGCCTGTGATTTCCAGGCTGGGTGACACAGAGTGTGACAGCTTTGGTGATGAGGATGCTCGATCCAAGCAGCTCAGGCAATGGCTACTGTTGTCAGTACTTTCCCCTTAACACTTGGCTGGTAATAAATAATATTTTAAAAATGTACTTTTTACCTTGACATATTACACTTCAAACTTGTTCTTTCATGTACCCATTGCATATTATTTTGTGACAAGGTACTGATTTTCATGGCATCTTTGTCAAAGCCTGCCCTATGTGCTCCCAGAGCAGGACAGTGGGCACTTTACAGGGGCACACTTTGCCTCTTGGACAGAAGGTGCTGGGCTTCCCATCTGAACCACAGCAATAACTCTAGATAAACTTCAGGTCCTTCTTTTAAGATATTTAGAAGCAAGTTACATCATAAACTTATTGCTGCAAAGGAGAGGACTGAACCAGCTCTGAAGAAAAAAGTAAAATTTTTTAAAAAGCAAACACAGAGGCAGCTGAATGGTGTTTTATTCTGTTCTATGTCCTTGTAAAGATAATTTATGAGTTATTTAAAATAGTTCACCATCAAATTCTGCATTAATCTCCTAACCTTGCTATTCTCCAAAGGACTGTCAAATTCATTATTATGGTCATTGGAACCAATCTGTAGATGCAAAATTTCAAAAGGACTGGATAATTGTATAACTGTGAGTATAACTGGTTATGCAAGATGAAGTAATGAGGCCAACAAAGTATCATGCTTAAAGGTACACAACAGATGGGTCAGGAAGGAATTACACTCTGTGTACAGCTTTACAGACCTGGTTATACTTTTTCTCTGAGAGAGAAGATACAGCATTATGTAGGAGAAAAGAGCATGCTGCTTCTATGCACTATTCTTTTGAGTCAACTAACCACTAGATCCCATTAGGTTTAGGAGCCACACACAGGAAGGACAAAAGCTCCTTTTTTAAGGAAAAGCTGAATTACAGAAATACATTTAACTCTAATTTTTTTTTTCAGTCAGTTGCTGTAAGTCACAGTAACACCCACTCAGGATTGCTCTACATCATCTAAGGGCTTCTTTAAATTTCCTTAATGTACATACCATGGAGCTTTCCTGCTCATTGTTATGTTGTGTTGGTGGCTGTGATCACACTGACACTTTTCAGCTCTGTGCTTGAGAAAAAAAAAAAGTACAAATGAAGCCACTTTGCCGAAGGGAGCTGGCAAGGGTTGGGGCTCAGCACTGCAGAAGGATCCTGCTGGACTGCTCCTTACACCTGGAGGCCCATGGCAGTGTCCAGAGGCAGCATGCTTATTTTTATATATACTTTTATATAAATACGAATTTATATATAGACACGATACACACAATTCCACATAATTTAACTTTTATTGTCCTCAACTTATGACCTTATACATTCCATAGCTGAGAATGCTGTCGTCAGGACATGATGTTTTTATGAATACTTTTAAGGCTTCAAATAGACCTCATACTTGTCAAACATGTCTTTCTTGGAGAAAACACCTACATAAAAAATTATGTTAGCACAGACTATAAATGAGAGTGAGGCAAACCATGTATTTATATGCAGACTCACTTGTCCAGCCAGTCTACCTGGCATGGGGAGGATTAAGTCAGCTCTGGATCTCGCATATGCTACCTAAAGCTGAAAAGATTACTGGAATAATTGCAGCAGCCATGTAGCAGTGCTGTCCTGCTATGCTAGGACAGATTTTAAAATGATAAAGACTTTCCAAGAAAGACTATTAAAATAGCCTTTGTTTCAAAAGCAAAATCACCTAGCAATTGGGCATCTTTCATGGAACAAAATAATTTGATTCTCTCTTTCACTAAGGAAAAAGCAAGCATACAAACAATGAAAAAACAGGGAGGAAAGGAAAAACAAACACATGAAACAAAAAAATCAAATGCTTATAAACATAAACAAATGCTTATACACATAAAAAATCAAAATCAAAATGATTGGTCAGACACGGACCTTCTCCATGAAAGATTTTGCTATCTTTGAAAACACATTCGAGAGAAAAGAGGAAGGAGAGAGAAGCAGTAGCATTTTCTGACCTGTTCTATAGAAGGCAAATTACGCATTAAAAAAAAGCCTCTCCAGCTCACAGTGCTGCTCTTCCCCAAGGACAAAACCCCCTATGTCAAAATGTGCTAAACTAGAACTGTTCTTTAGCACAACATTCATGGGAAGCCATAAAACCCTTTGTACAGCTATGGAAGGCAAGTACGAGGTTTAACCTGTCCTGGTTTCAGACAAGGACACGGTTAATTTTTCTCAGTAGCTAAGAGGGGCAGAGCCTGGAGCTCCATGGGCATGTCTCAGTTGTTATTCCATACCATGAATGTCATCACTGGGGGTAAAACTGAGGGATTCTCCCTTCTGAAAAGAAAGGGAGCGTGGCTTCGAGTGGAGGACTAAGGTGCTGTGTGGAGAGGCCTCCGCCGCTTTGTTCCTTTTGCCAGGGGTGCAAGAAAAGAACAGAGCAGTGGGGTGGCCACCATTGTTCTTTCATTGTCTCAGGCTGGGGGAGAGGAAGGGGAGATCTGGGGCAGGGGGAGCACTTTGGTTTTTGTCTCTGAGAAGCCACACAGCACTGGGTCAGGTCTGTGAGCATTTTGTATGTAATCACCTTCTTTTTGTATACTTTTGTTATTAATATTGTTGCTATTACTGTTCCTTTTCTTCTCTCAACCCAAGATCTCTGCCTTTTGTCTCTCTCTCTCACCAGAACGGGTAGGGGGAATGAGAGGTGCTCTGTGGAGCTTAATTTCCAGCTGGGTTTAAACCATGACACAACCGCAGCCTTGAATGCAAACCGGCAGCCGCACTCCCCTGGGATTCATCCAGCAGCCATGTTGCTTCCCCATGATGGCAGCACTGCATAGCAGCCAAAATCAAACTCTACTTCATCTCACTCGAGTGCATGAGAGATTAACCACATCCCAACTGACACTATTTATATTCTCCAGCAAAAGTTCAGACCTGCCATTACAATGTGACAATTTGTAGTTTGGTTGCCCATTTCCCTCTCTGTCAGCCCTGAGCCAATGTCTTTCCCTTCTTAAGTGTTTCCTCCAGTTGAAGGAAGGACAGAAGGAGGTGGCACTTGATATGGAGCAGAAGTCAGCTCTGCTCTGCTACTTCCAACAGCAGCTCTCCCCTGTGCCACTTCAAAGTAGGAACAGCTGTCATCAGTGCTGAGGGTCAGGGGCTCAAGAACACCCCTCGCCACTGCTCCTCATGGAGCTCACAGACCTGAGCTTGGAGGCAGATAATGCACCTCACAAAAACATACTTACGAACTTCAAGGCTTCAGCAATATGCTGGCAAAAGCCTCTTCTTTTCTGGTCCAGTTAGTGGTTATGATACCAATATCCAAACAATTGCTCTTTATTTTACTTCCTTCCCAGAAAAGCAGCAGTTCTCCCAGGATGGCTGAGCACTGCACACCACTGCAGCGTGCTCCAAGCAATGGCAAGTTGCCAAGGAACCCATCTATCCCACCAGCACATACCCCTTTTCTATGTACTTTATGAGTCTGCTCAAAGGAAACAAAAGGTCTCAAAGATGTTTTCTGATCTTGCCATCAGAAAAGAAAACCTCACTTTCAAATCTCTTACAGGGTAATGAAGAGGCCAACCCTATGCACACACATAGCAATACATCTTCAATAAGATGTATGCAGAATAAAGATATATTAAACAAAGCAGAAAACACAAGTGGTTTTTTTCTTATCTACCTATATGATTTTATCACACAATCACAGAATCAACCAGATTGGAAAAGACCTTTGAAATCATCGAATCATACCTATGACCTAACACCACCTTGTCAACAAGACCATGGCACTAAGTGCCACATCCAATCTTTTCTTAAAACAGCTCCAAAGATGGTGACTCCACCACCTCCCTGGGCAGCCCATTCCAATGCCCAATCACCCTTTCTGTGAATAATTTTTTCCTAATGTCCAACCTAAACCTCCCCTGCTGCAGCTTAGACTATGTCCCCTTGTCCTATTGCTGGCTGCCTGGAAGAAGTGACTGATCCCCACCTGGCTACAACCTCCTATGTAAATAGATTAATTGATGTATAGTATTATACAGACAGATTAAGGTATTACAATGGAAATTCTCCACTGTCAGCCCTTTTGGGCACCAACGGGCACTTTTTTCCCAGGCTGTGCCAGTTTTGCATGGTGTATGTGGAAGTAGCACTTACTGCTTTGATTCAGAGAACATGAACTGGGTGTTCACATGCAGATGGTGGGCTGACCCTAAATTCACCTCGAACAAAGCAAGCACTTAATGTCATTATGGCAGGCAGCAGTATTTTATAGGAATGCATTTATTCACAAAAATATGAGGTTTTAAACACTGACTGGATCAAAAGAAAAAGAATACATGGTTCCAGCCCTGATGAAAGAGAAAGCCATGGTAGATATCAGGTGCTTTCAGTCAGATCCTAGTTACTGCAGACTGAATGCCTCCAGACACCATCTCTTTGGGAGGATGCCCCACACTTACTGAGTGGCTCACCTCTTACAGAATCATATGACCACAGAACCATCAAGATTGGAAGAGACCTTCAAGATCATCCAGTCCAACCATCCACCTAACAACTACCACTGTAACCTTTAAACCACTAAACCATATTACCCAGCACCAGATTCAGACACCTCTTGAACACCTCCAGGGGTGGTGACTCCACCACCTTCTTGGGCAACCTATTCCAATGCCTGTGGAGAGATGGCTCGAAGAGCAGGACCGTGAGATGCTAGATGCTCTGCTTTTGCAGAAGCTGCCACAGAGTACAGAGTAGGCATTGTGCAAGCAAAACCTTGAGGGTAAACTGCAAGGACAATGTCCTTGGTCATTTTGGGAAAGTACCAAATTCATGAAAGAAGAATTGTGGTCAAAAGAACACAGAACATCAAGATTAAAGGACCACAAGCTGGGAGGCGACAAGCACTGTAGCTGTATGCAACTAACCAAGAATAGTGTGGCAAGTAGTCTTACTAACCAATGACATAATTACATGTAAAACCTGCAAGCTACTGAGGAATGTACTTAAGTCTGAGAACCTAGAGAAATAGTTAGAATAAAGCTTGTATTGGTCACACTGATCCTGTATTGCTTATTCTCCTCGTTGACTGCAGTGCATTGCCTTAAATGGGATTACCTTAAATGGCGCTGGTCCAACCTTAAACGGGATTACCTTAAATGGGACCACCTAAATCGGTGGATTTTCCCGTACCGCAACAAATGCCTGACCACACTAAGTGTGAATTTTTTTTTCTAATACCTAATTTGAATCTCCCCTGTCTCATCTTAAGGCCATTTCCTCATCCTCTCATTGTAGGTATGGCATAAGAGACTGGCCCCACCTCACTACACCCCTCTTTCATGCAGTTGTAGGTGAGGTCCCCTCTGAGCCTCTTCTCAATACTAAACAAACTCAGCTCCCCCAGCTGTTCCTCATAAGACATCTTTTCTAGACCCTTCAGGAGCCTTACTGGACAGGCTCCAGTGCCTCAATGTCCTTTTTAAAGTGAAGCGCCTAAAACTGAACACAGTACTTGAGGTGCAATACCCCAGCACACCCTCTTACCAGCCATGCCTTTGCTTATCCATGGGGAAAATGTGCGCTAGGGAGGTCTTTCCCAAACTGCTGTTTGCAAGAGGTCTGTACTAATTCCATCTAATTATCTATTCTTCAAACCTGACTAAATGACAGTTTGCAGTGTCATGATGGGCATAGACTATGACCATGTCAGTTACTGTATTACCCACCAGTAATGTTATAGTAAAAACAAAATTAAGTGCCCAGATGAGTTTTGTTTTTTAAGAGCTGGTATTTAAACAGTTTTACACTATCTTTTAGAAACATTATTAAATGACAATTTTGGGCTTTTTCTTGCTAATTTGGAACTTCAAAGAGAATATAACAGCAGCAGTGAAATAAAGATTTTGATACCAGGAAGAGTTTTGTCTTCATGGATGTATAATTTAAACTGTCAGTCTTCTAGAACATTTATGATATAAAACATAGTCAGTCAATAGTAATTGTGACCCTCAAGACATCTAAAAATTTGTTTTATTGCCTTTTTATTTTTGTCTCCTTTCATTTTCTGAAATATAATCATAGTTCAGAGACTTAATCTGCAAGGAACAACAACAAAGCTTTTGTTGTAATGATGTACAAAAAATGAATCTCAGTTCCTTAACCACCCCGTTACCTTATTGGTGCCTCATTTGGATACATGGATTCCCAAAAAAATCATATTTACAATGTCTTCACAAAAATTACATAAAGAACTGAAAGCATCATAATCCCTACATTTTCTGAAAAAGAAAGCAAAAAGAATAAACCATGATAAGTTACCATAAAAAAAGAGAATATGTTTGCAGACAAAGCTCTCTATATCCTCCGAAGAAAGAAGAAACAGCACTGAAGAACTACATGGTTTTTTCTGCCACATGATGCTGCACTGTGCACAAAAGCGACCTTCCCAACTGGACTAAGAGCAAAGGTGTCATTATGAAAGACTCACAAGATTGGATGAGATTGGAATTACAGCAGGGTGTATTATTTCCATTTAAGACTTGATCATGGCTAACAATATACTCCACAGAGAGAGGAATCCAATCCCTGGACACAGAGCTGCTGTGTGAACCAGAAGATACGTGAGCCAGATACATGTGGCTGCAGGGCCTTGGTACTGCCTGAAGAACCTGCTTGAAAGTAATTTCTCAGTATTTGTATGGAAGAAAACACTTGTGTAGTCTTTTTCTTCTCTTATGATGAGAACAGTAATGAATTTCCCCTACACTGAACCTAGAATCTGCCCTTTCTCTTGGAAGACACCTTCAAGAGATCAAAGCTTGATAGCTCTGATCCTCCTTGTGAACCTTTGTGGTTCAAAGCATGTCCCACAACTTGTATTCTCATGACATCCCAAGATAAAGGCCACCTTCTGCTACACACTTCAAAAGACTCTCTGCAAGTCTCCAGAAACAGCTTTTAAGTATTTCTAGTATCCCAGGAACTTTCAGGAGTGAGCAGGGATCCAGCCCCCTGGCCCATACTAAAGTAAATCTCTCAAAAGAGGGGCTGAACAGAATCAGCACAACCTGAAAAGCCTATCAAAGGTTTGAGGGGCAAGAGTCTGGTTCTAGAGCACAATTAAATGCCATATACCAAACTCCCTCAATTGTCTCAAAAGATTAAATAAGACAAACTGGTATGTACCTGTTCTTCCTTTGAGATAATTTTTCATTTCAATCAGTCCATTTTCATATTTTGGGTTTTCAGTCTACATCCCCAAAAGTAGCTTGCATAAAAACTGGGCAAACATATGTGTAGTTGCACTGTTTTAAAATCTTTCTCTTCTTTCTCATGGAGAATAGAGATAAGTTGCATTCTTGTGCTTTCTAATCTCATCATTTTGGTACTGGACACGCTAGCGTTGTAACCAATCATTATAGGGGGTGGAAAAACTATCGACCAATAATTATTAGACCATTAATGAATATATAAAGAAGTTCTTGTAAATAATGTTTCTCTTTTCACCATCTTGTGTACTGCCTGCCTGACTTCCCTGAGAGCTTCCGCGAATCTCCACAAATATCAGAAAATCAGAGCACCACATAAGTCATTCCATGCAACCAAAGCACGCAAATGTAGTTTGTGCATAAAAACTACATTTTTCTAGCTCCGGAAAAACTACACACTAAAAGGAAAATTATATATCTCTAGGCAAGTAAAGACACATCAGGAATAAATATTTTATAGTGCAAGTAGCTTTGAAAACCAGGGCATCTTAAAAGCCATGCCACATTAAAAAGAATACCTATCTGAATGAACACCACTGTACTTAAATTGAATGCTAATGTTTAATTCCTCCATTGACACTACTTGAAAATTTGGCCATGTCTTGATCTTGCCATTACTCTCAAAAATCCACTGACACGAAAGGAGTTAGCCTGGATTTTCACCCAAACAATAGTACAATAGTAATTTTGGCCCACACTTGTATCAGTTTTGTTGGAAGACATGCCTTGTAGACATCACCTCTCTCTCTCTCTCTCTCCCTTTCTCTCTCATTTAATTTTTTCTTTTTTAGGGCAACAGTGTAAAATCCCACCAGTCTAAATTTCAGAGAATTCCCCTCCTGTTAAAGACCTTACACACATTGATATAATTATTTCCCATAGGTTCTATGCAAATCCAGGGATTTCATTTATGAAAGATGCGGTAATGTTCCTCTTGCAAAGCCACCACCCCAAATTTAATTTTGCAGAAGCAATTAAAGTTGAGAACAAGTGAGTTTGATTCTTCTCCTAAGAGTCAGTGGCACTCTTTTAAACATTTGCACAGGCATTCAATATTATATGTGCACTAGAATAACAGCCATTAATGAATACTGATTTGCAGTTTGCTTTCATTTTTCCTGTGGCTTTGGCTTTCAGCCCTGTAGGGTCTGACTGCACCACTAATGCAAGACAGAAGGCACTAGACACTGGGCTAAGTCTATGAATGCTGTCCAGTTTCTCATCCTACAAACTCATCTATACACTCAGTTTGTGCAGCTTTACACAGAACCAACATTCAAAGCTATAAACCAAATCTTGGGAGAGTTCTGCACAAAATTCTTAGATTTATAACTAAGCCTTTTAACATTCCAGTTCCTGTCAAGAAAATAGATGATGATACACAGACTTCCAAGCAAAAGTCAAGCTGGCAGAATTTAAAGAGGAGCAGGACAGATCTGGGAGAAGCAGATTCGCTGCCTAAGGGGCTTCAAACTGATAGCAAAAGTAGCTTAAAATTTACTGAAATGCAGTAGGAGCCAGTCCCAGGCCTGCATGGCAGCAGTGACTTCAGGTTTGGTGTTATCACTCCCCTTCAAAACGCATGAGGACTGCCAGCCCAGTAGTCTAACCTCTGGGCAAAGTTAAATGATTTGCTATTGCATCTTTGGGGAAACTATCACTGTTCTATTCAAATGCCTCTCAGTAACTCTGGAGTTATTTTCAGCTTTCTATAAATGCAGCTATTTCTCAAAGGGCTGGATCCCCATGGTCCTTAATGCCAATGGCAGCAGTTCAGACCCCTATGTTTCTAGTCACTGCTGAAGACCACTTGTGAGCAAGTTCAGAGGGAAGGACAAGAAATAAGGAACAATAATTCTAATCCCAAAGTGTACTGACATGATAATTAGTTGGAGACAGGGAAGGGCACCCCAAAACCAGACGGGAATAAATGCATACACGTAAGAGGAAAAACCGTGATGCATATGGGGGTTATGAAATGGTATTTTGCCCAAGATCCTAATTAAAACTAGATCTCTCATCACCTCCTTTCCATTCCTCTCCCCTGTGGCAATACTGCACCAGATCCTGACTCTGTGTTGGTGCTGAGACTGACCTAATTGGAAGAGAAATTTTCCCATTAAATCAGACGGTAACTGCCCATCTTTCTTTCTCATGGAATAAGCATTCAGAAGAGTGCAGATATCAGCACCAGTTAAAATATTAGCTGCTCACTTAGATATCTGATCAGCAGACTTCCAGATATCTAAAAATGCATTTTGAGAGTTTAACCACATTAATCTGTTTTCAAATGCAATACTAAATCTGATATTAAGATAACAAAATGAGGGTTTAAACACAAAAGTAGCTCTTTTTACATGCATGAGTATCCAGTCAGGCAGACAGGATTATCCCAAAGTGTTCTTATATTAAAAAAGGTAGCTATTCTATATCTGATAACAAGTACAAAAACGTAACTCTTTGTCTTCTCAGTCTGAAACATCAGTGAAAATATCTAATATAGAGGGTAGTTTTCAAAACTGAACTGATCATAAGAGGACCTGCAAAAAGAGGAACTGTTCTCTTTTGTGTAACATGACTTTTGTGAGAACATGCCCATTTTTGCTCAACTGTAAATTAAAGAAGTTTCATTGGAAGGCTACACATTCACCATAACAACCTGAATTGGCGTGAATTTTTGCAGCAGTGGCATCTCATGTGCAAGACTTTGTGCACAAAGGTGCGGAAAGCCTGTAAATCACTGAATATGTTTAAAACTCCCTTGAGTTCCCTGGTTCAGTACATCTTCTTTAGGGACCTAAATACAAAGAATGTAAGAGCAGCGTCAAGCCATTTCACTGTGCTTTCTGTAGTTCCACCCAGATTTCAGAGTTATTATTAAAAATTACCAATTTGTCATTTAAGCCCCAAATACTGCTAGTAGCAGATTATACATAAAATTGCTCCAACAGGTCTAACTCCCACACAGTGAATGCTGCAACACAGAATGGGAACCCTGGGGAAATTTGATTCCCAGGCAAGAAAGTTTAGACTGTGAAGCTGCACAAAGAAAGAGAATAATCAAACATTTGAACATGGAATAATATTTTCTCCCAAGGAAAGTCTACTTAGAGAGCAGCCTACTGGAATGAGGTAGGGGATTAATCTATATCCCCTCAGTCCCTACTTTGGCGTGGCTCTTTTCTGTTTAGCTCACTGTCAGTGTGGAAATTCAGGGCACCAATAAGGAGGACCAAAAAACATCCAAATCGTCCTGGGGATTTGCTACTGTGCAGATGCTGAATCATTCCCAATTGTTTTCACCTTCAACCTTGCTTTTACAGGATGCAGTTAAAGCTATTTACCTTCCTGTTTTTGCTACCATGCCTCATAAATAAGTACCTGTGTTTGTATCTTCCATATCTGTCTCTTACGGCCTTCTGTTCTAATTCCCTGTCCTCTACCACTCCTATGCCACTATACACTTTAAAAAAATTTTTTAGCAAATGAGAATTATACAGTTAAATAAAATCTTAGCATAGAAACCTGTTTGTAAGAAAGCCACCCTGGACAATTTTACTTACACTGTTTTCGTCTGCACAAAACCATTCTCTTAAGAATTACTTCTATCAATCTTTTTTTTCCACCCCAGAAAAATGTAATTTCTAAAAAAATCATGAGAATAACTGCAAAACTACTCATAGTTGCTACATAGTATACAATATGGAAAAAAGAATAGCTGCACTTGAAACCTACAGTTATCTATGGCAGCACCTAAGTCACTACAGACTTTGCCTCCATGTACCACAATTACCATAGCTCAAGGTTATATTAAAGTACCTAGCAAATATTAAGGCAAGAGAAGGTTTGAAATAAGACTTTGGGCGCATCTGTTTTCCCCATACATAAGAGAGGATGAGCAATTTTATGTCAAAAACATTTGCAGAAGTATTAAGGAGCCTGTGTTACTGTGCCTCCCCAGCCTCTTCACTGGACTGTTTCCCGAGTACTTTATACTGGTAATTTGTAATAATATATTATTTGATTTAGTTCAAAAGCTCTGAGAAGACTTATCCCCTAGGTTTACATATGCTGCTTCCCTTAACAACATGCTCTAGTCGTTGAAAAATCCCAGTGTCTCGAGTTTTGGTGTGTTCTACTGGGGAGGCAAAAATCAATTATTGCAGAGCAAATAGTTCTTCTAGTGAAAATGCACTCACTCTGTGGGCACCTGCCTTAAATTGTGCCATACAAATGCCCATTGCAAACTGCTGCAGCAAAATTGTCCAATTCTTAAACTCCATTGCAGGTTGCAAGCAGAGCCCTCAGCAACAAAAATAACATTTTTCAGCAATGTAATTCCTTGGCTGCCTGTTCAGAGGACTCAAACTATTCATCTCAAACCAAGAATTTTTTAAGATTTTGAACTTGACTTTACTAAATATGCCCGATATAATGAATACTTTTGCATACAAATAGTGTTGTGAACTATCAAGAGCCCCTGGACTACAAAAGGAGAAAAGATATGATCTAGAAGCATCTCCAGAATTGTCTTAGCTGTTCACCACAGCCTTTTATGTTGCTGTCTCTCTTCTTTACAATGATGAGGTCTGTGTTAGTGAGAGGAAGCAGAAGACTTTTGTGAGGAATTAGCTGCATTCAAGAAGAGACGTCATGACCTCAAGGAGGATAAAAGCTGCTGAGAACACCCAACAGGTAAATATTCTCCACAACACAGACAAAAGCCCATTCTCAGGCTCCTCATTTACCACATGCTAAGAATGGTTTACACTGTATTGTCTCAGATACAGACCTTGCTCTTGCCATGATCAAAGTTTGTAAGACAGAGGATCACTACGAACTACAGAAATACCCCAGTGATCATTCCAAACAGAGATCATTCCAACAAGAAAGATCTCCCATTTCTGTCAGGAGGACAAAATAAAAGCAAAGATCTGCCATTAGTCACCAACAGACCTTTTCAATACAATAAAAATGTACCACTAAGAGTTTAATCATCAGTGCTTTCATTTTGGATGAGTTAGGCTGTAACAAGGCACACATTCAAGCAGGTTAGCTTGTCATGTATCTAGACCCTCTCTTCAAATGTTACACCCCTTAAGGTCTCCCAATCTGCGGTGAAACTACTCAAAATACTCCAGCAGTACACTGCCTTTCCTAACTGTCCCCCTTTCAAGTTCAAATCAATCAGTTTGCTCCCTTTTAGAAATGGTGAAGCAAATAGACTAGTAGACATGAACTGATCAATAACTGAAGTCTGGATCTGATGTTGTGGAGAGCAGAAACCAGCTCTGACGTGTTAAGGGTTGAGCTTGACAGCTTTTTTCACTTCATTTCCACAATGAATGATGAAACTCCCTGTACTCCAGGTCCAGCACATAAAGGCAGGCAGCAGCAGCCATGCACATAGCAACCCAAGCCTGGGGTGGAAGAGCTGCCCCATAGCTGCATGGCTACAAATGAAAGCTCCAGCACAGCTTCAGGCAAGAGAGGCAACAAATCTTAGGTTGTCGTTAGCAACAAGCTTCTTGAAAACCCAAGGTATTTCTTTGATTACAGCTTTGTGTGAATTGCAGAAAAAAGAAAGCAAAGAAAGCATCTTCCACAAACATTTTCCTGTCAGTGACAAAGCCCAGTTTGCAACACCACATTTGTTCTCTAATCAAAGGCAAGAGTTTATTTATATTGTCAAAGCTGAAATAAGCAAGCCTTTTCACAAAAGAAAAAAAGAAATAAAATTGTTAAAATCCTTTTGCTCTTAATTATTGAAGATTTCAAAGACAAAAGGAATTTTGCCTTCACATTTTGCCCAGCACTTTGCTGAGATTTACAACAGCTAGTCTCCTTCCTCGCACACATCTAAAAGGAAAGACAGAGTTCACAAGCAGACAACAATTTACAATATTTGTACCTTAGTGCTCTCATCCACTCTTTGTGTCTCTGATATTCTTCTGAGGGAGTCTTTCCTGGTTTTACCACAGAACACCCGACTACACTGAGGCATCACACTACATGCTGTAGCATTTCTGTAGATAGGTGCTGTGCTGTTGAAATCCTGTAAGATGTAAATGGAAATGAAACCTAAAATCTTGGAAGGAGAGATGCAAACTTTGCTATGCATTGAAACATTTACTTATTATATCAGCCACTGTCTCTGTATCAAATATAATTGGAGAACGCTATGCATATGAAAGATTTCAATAGTGAAGGCTTTACTGCTTTTACATGCATTACTAGCATGTATTAAGGGGCAAGTAAAGAAGAATTTTTAACACTTCCATTAAAAATTTTTTTAAAATAAATAAAAAATTGAGGTGTAAATGACCAGGCTAGAAGACACCTGTCCTCATGCAGATGATTTTCTTGGCAATCACTAAGAAAACCACTCAGGCTGTATGGGAGAGAGATAAAAGCCTTACTTTTAAGACCTTGTTACACTCTTGGTCACAAAGAAACGCCTCCTGCAAGAGGCAGTGATTGGTCAGTGAGGTGCATGGACACTGTATGGGGATTGGATGGGAAGGCACGTGATTGACAGGCACACAGCCAATCTGCACCTAGCCCACCACATGGAGGCTATAAAAAGCCTTGTTTTCCGGTTAATAAAAGGTTTTCTGAGCACCATCCTTGGAGATTGTATGCTCTGCTCCCCAAAACTACAAGCCTGCACCACCAACAGCATTAAGAAGTCTATACATCCTCAGCTGAGGCATCCTGGCAACGCTGTGCTCGGTTAAAGGAAATTACAAATTTGCAACCAAGTAGTTTTTATTCAAGTTATAAACGTTCAAAAAAACCCCTCAACTTTCACACCCTCAGTAGAGACTAGTTACAGTTAATTAATTCCTGTGTTTATGTGTTCTTACAAAGCAGATGGCCTGGTGAACTATTCAAGCACTCCCCAACAGGACATTTTCTGGCAAGTTCCTTACAGAGACTGGGCACCACTGGCAGTTTGGCAGCAGCTTCTCTATGAGCAATGAACAAATATCACTGACAGGCTTAGTGGTTTCTTTGTCCCAGGAAGTGTGCTTCCACCTTGATAAACCAAATTAGTGAGCATAATAAAAATGCAGATCCAAGCTGGCTTGGATTCAATGTTTATCCATAACTTCAGAACCTCCCTGGAGTCTAACTCCAGAGAAATCATTTCCATGGAAATTCCAGGAAGACAGCATTACAAATTAATAATGTGACCTTAGATCCAACTACAACTAAAAGTGAGGAATCACTTTGGCATCTGTATCTCCTGTACTTTCCACAGGAAAAATGAGGCATCCATTTCACAGATGAAACAGCACATACCAAGATTTATGTTTAAAATGTCCTTGGTAAAGATGACTAACAGCTAAACTCAGAGAGTACATAAAGGTAAAACAGGGCTGAAGACTGAATTGTCAAAAATTGTTCTATAATTTTCTGCAGAAAAGTCAAATCTATGTTGGGGAAAAAAGGACTATTAATGCAAATAGCTGTTGAGAACAGTCAGGAATAATTAAAGAGAGAGGAATTAGGTTCAATAAAGCCATTCAGTCTGTAGCTTCCTTGTGTGCCTCTACTGGCAGTCTTCTCTCAGATGTTTTTCTTTTCGTCTTTGAACTCAGAACACCTCCTTATTTCCAGTCCTCTGAAACAGTTCTATACACTGCTTTACATTCAGCAGAGGCCACAGGGAAGCTGGTAAATGATCTTCCCAGTTTCTTTGCACATCAGGAGTAGGAAGAGGAGTTCTTGACAAAAGAAAAAAGACAAAAAAATTGAAAAATAATTTTTTAAATTTTTTTTTTTTCCAATCTGTAGTGTTTCATGGAACTTCCCATGAAGTTAGGTTGACCTCTCCATTAAATCTAACTCAAACTCAAATTAGATCAGGCCTTCATTGAACAGGAGCGTAAGTCTATCCCAGCTGATTTCTAAACATCTGTGAAAGGGTCATCTGTTGAGGGATTCTTAATAGTCAAGGCACTGAGACATGCACAATCCAGCCTTAACTTAGCTGAGCAAAATAAGCAAGAAGGTCCTTGAAGTGCAGCTGTGGGGAATTAGCTGCCAAGTGTGGACAATTCCAAGAATATAAACAATGAAGTGTGTGAGCGGCAGGTTGTAGAACCTTAGCGGGGCAGAGCAGCAGCAGCAGCAGCAGCAGCGTTTGTATGACAGCCCACCATCACTCCAAGTGATTTGCTTAGATGTGTAAAGAAGGAGCTAGTAACCAATGTATTGTTTGCATGTAGAGAAGTAGAAAATGTATATAAGTAGCCTTCTGATCTGTAATAAACAGCTTCACCTGATCATATTGGTCTGTGTGTGATGACCCATGAGATCCTCCGCAACAGTCACCCATGCTGAAACCTATTCTTTCAAGTAAGAACACCTCCAACAACAGCCCCCTGCAGCAAACAAAACAGGCTGATCTTGTTAAGGAGAACTGCTGACTCACACAGCAATAAAAACTCTGTGTTGTTACAGCCAGAGTTGATTAAATATTTATTGCCTGGCAATTTTTTCACTTGCTTATCCACTAAGAGATCCTAATTATAACAAATATGTTTATAGCTCATTGTTTTCATGTATGTATGTATTTGAGTTTTCAACAAGCTGAAAAATCTCACATCCATGCATACTCACTGTTACCATATAGACTAGTTTAATACTTGTTATGTGTAATGACTGCCAAGGCTCATCACTGAGTAGGAGATAGACTTGGGATAGTTCCCAAACCATCCCATATGGAGAATGTATGACTGCTGCTGCAGGGTCAACCTCAGTCACTACCCTATTGCTCATGGTTGTAACCTCTACTTCTTTTAATGGTGGAGAAAATTTCTTTTTCATAGCTAATTTTTGGGATATAACACAACATATTGTAGAAACAGCGAAGATAAAGCCGGAGCAACAAATGATAAAACATTTAAAGCCTAACTATTGCTGGTATTTAACATTAACTGTTTTCAGGATATGGCTATGATCTCCAAACCAAAAAGACATCAATCAGGAGGACACTGTGCTCCCAGCTAGCCATCCACTAAGAAGAGCAATGACACCTCATCCCTTGCTGTAATATTCAAAGTAGAGAAGACAACTCCTACTGTGCTGCTGAAACACTGCTGGACTGTTAATTATGCAGTTATTCCATGAGAATCACCTGGACTGTGTTCTCTCCTGTCGGAAAGGTGGAGGCTCAAACTTTCTTTAGGCTTGTACAACAGCAGCGAGGCCTTCTGAGCTGCCTGGGGTGTGATCAAGGATGTCCCCGAGCAGCAGCATTAATGAAGGGCAGCGTTAATGACGGCTGCATCTACAGAGCTGCAGGGCTTGGACGAGCAAGACAGAAATAACTGCTTTGCCAGGACTCAGAAAGGTAGATCTCTACTAGCAGAAAGCAGCTTCCTAAGGCACAAACAGAGCCAGAAAAGCATTTCACCAGTTGAATTCTGTTCTAAGCTGAATTTTGAAGCAAATAGTATTTCCCTGGTGAACAGCAAGTGTCAGCCAGCATTTGCAGCCTCAGTGAACAATCATCTGACTAAATTTCAGAAGATTATAGACCTGCACAACAATGTTTAGTCTCCAGCCTTCCAGCTTCACCTCAAAAATACTTTGAGCTTTGTGGCAGATAACTCCTTTCTCTTAAAAGGAATTACACCCTTCTGCTAAGGAAGCAGCACTGATAAGGGTCCTTTAGTTCACTTATTTTTGTAACATTCCCATCATACACATTTGTCGACATATGACAACTTAATTATGTATAAATGAGATGCTTACAATTACTAGATCTAGTTAAAAGGATATAAGACCCCAGGAGCATAGACACCTCCATGCACAGAGGCATCACCTCCCACCTCTGTTACTGTCTGAAATTGGAATGGATTCTGCGTTAAGAAGGGACCTCACAACAAAACTTTGAAAAGTGAAGATCAGAGGGAGGGTAAAGAAAAAAACCCTAACAGTTAAGTTTGAATAAAAATAAACAAGAAGTAGAACAATTAAAGCTCCTAAATAAGTAACAATCTCTGGGGAAATTTCAAAATCCTGGAACATTTAAATAGAGCCCTATTGTCCACGAAAAAGCAGATGGACTCAAGCACAATGGAAACACACAGAAAACAGTGATTTTTTTAAATGTTGGCCTGAAGCCCTGAAGATAATTGATCTCCTAAATATCATTCAAATAAACCCGGATATCAGGGCAAACTATTAGCCTCAGGCTTGCAAGTCTTAAGAATATTGCAATACAGAATATCCTTGTTGGGAGATTGGAAAGACTCCTGCAGGAAGAAGGAGAGCCTGCTGAAGCATTTTTGGCTGCTCTTAAATTAACAAGACAAAAGAAAACCATTATACTTCAGCAGCTTTTCTTATAAGACAGTGACTGTGCTCAAAGAGACACTGTCAAATTCAGGTCTACAAGTGAGGCTGATTTTGCTTTCAGAGAAATCATTATGTTGAATGAAACACTTTAGTGAAAGTAAGGTGAAACTAGGTTAGTCTCACCATTTTAAGAGGAAACTGAAAACCAGAAGATCATAACTGTAAGAATTTGGAAGGGATTTCACAGTCAAAATGCAAGAGAAATGCAAAAGGAAGTATTGCAAAAGATACAGCAAAAGTAAAGCCCCAAATAATTTCCAGCATTTCAAAAACTCTGTACCAAAGCTGTGGAAATAATTACTAAAAAAATTGCGTCCACCAGTAGCAGATGCAGAGGAGACCAGCACACAGGTGCATAGGGACAGCCAGGGGGATGGCTGTCTACAGTCTGAGAAGACAAGAGCTGAGAGGCATCAGCCTTGGTACTCTCAGCAGACATAATACAGCATTATTTGACAGAATTCTATTAATAAAATACAGTGCGTGCAGCTCAACTTGAAGATCTTGTTGACATCTGAATAAAAAAACTCATGAACTGGTGAAACCAAAAATAAAATCTAAGGACAGTTCCTACTGAAAGACTGAGTCAAATACAAGCTACAGTGGGAAGGTAAAGATGTGCAGCTAGGCATGTTAGAGTGAGAATATTAGAACTAAAAGTATGTGTAGCTTTTGGCTTGGTTCAGTGATCAGACGCTATGAGACAAAAAGACACTATGAGACAAAAGACAATTACTCAGTCCCCAAGCCAGTGTGGGACATAAAGTCCCAGGAAAACACAAAACCCCACAAAAGGGGGTCAGCAGAAGGTCAGCAGAATTACAGCAGCAGGACAAGGCCAGCCCACATTTACTCCATCTGGAGCTATGCACATGATCACAGAGCAATGGTGGTGATGTCACTGCTGCTTATGTGCTAAGGAGTTTCTTCAAGTTAAGAGAGTTGGTACTATGTATTTTAAAAGGAATGTGGCTTCAAAGCCCTTCAAGAAGTTCTAAACATCTCAGGTCATGATTTTCTCAGCATATTTTAAACTTAGCAAGCAGGCACCAAGCTCACAACTTAACGAGCTCACACCCTGCCCAGATCTCCCAGGCTCATGGGAGTAGTATGTCACTTCACTGTCCTGTTTGTAATTTGAAGATTTTGTTTGTACACACAAGTATAGGAAAACTCAGACCAGATCCTTAGATTCAAAGGAACATAAACCAGAAACTTGGATATGAATAATCAAATTTACACAGAGAGGACATTGATGTAAAAACAGCTTTCAAAAACAGCTGTATTACTGCAGCAAGAGCAGATATTTCTCCTAGCTGCTAGGACACAGCCTGCCAAAGGACATCACCATACACACTTATGCAGAGAGAAATTTGAGTGGTTTTAATTGGTATTGACCTTCTACTTTCTATTTCCTATTATGGGTGTGAATGAACACAAAACTTCAAAAAAAAATTCCACTGAAATTAATGAGTTCTGCATGACAAAAAGGGACTTGCGGACCCAACATAAAGGTCAGCAAAAATTGTTGGAAATTACTCTGAAGTTCAGTTGAAAAGTTAATGAATTTCAGTGAACCCAATTATTAACGCAGATTCTGAGTTTCATTAGTATCCTGGCCAAACAGAACCACAAGCAGAACCTCATGCAAAGAAAGAGGAAACCTGAATTTCAAGGAATGCAAGGCTGGAGAAAGCTGTGGAAATTATGTACAAACGATGGCGCAACATTGCCTTCTCACTGTGTGACACATGACTCCTCCTCCCCATCCTTGAGCTCATTTCTTTATGCCTTCATGATGAAAGGAGCACAGCTATGGTACCTGGCAGCCCTCTTCATTACAGCAGAACCATAGAGGATAAATGCTGGAGCCAAATGGAAGAAATTACATATTGATGAAGTGCAAAATGAGAAATTAATTAGAAAAAATACCCTGCTTGGCATCTACATGCCAGACCACAGGCAGGTACAATGAAGAAGCTGGTGAAAGTCATCTAGGACAGCAGACAGGGACATCCTGGGGAAGAAGCACGTTTTTCTAGGACCTCCTCTGGCAGTTGTTTAGCCTCTCAGAGGAACTTTTTGATATCTCCTGGCAGTAATTATCAACTTTGCTCAAAACTTTGCAGATGAGAATTATGTTTCCTCACTTTTAAGCTGACGAATTCCACTTTTGCAGCATGCCTAAACTGTTCAAAAGCGAGTGAAAAATTAAACAAATGCAGAAAGTGATAATCATCCAAGGAGCAAAGCACAGGCACAACTCAACAGAAATCTGAATCCAGTTAGGCATGTTGCTGCTTTCTTGCACAAATAGGACAATCTTCTCCCTGCTGCTCTGGCAGAAGGGAACCTTGAAGATTTTCCACCAGCAATTTTACATGGACTTTGTTGTTCAGACAATTTTTTATGCTCTAGAAACACACAGAGAGATTGTGGTTGCAATACTCCCCTTGATGCCTACACTTACCAAGGGGTGGGGAGCTGTGGGGGTTCAGAGTGTCGCCCCAGAAACAGATAGCTGCTTTAATTAGTGTTAAACCTTGGGAGACAAGCAAGTCACGCTTAGCAGGAGCCAAGACAAAAGAGTAGGATAAAGCTGTGTTTACCTTATGCATAGTAGTTAACAGAAGATTAGGCGAGGAGACTGTAGTCTGTAGCCCTTAGAAATGTAAAACATGTAACCCTAGGACCTATGAGTTTGTAACTGCTGAGCTGCTGGTTTTGTAACACTATATAAAGATGTGCCTTGTACAATAAATTTGGCTTTGCTTGTACCAAGCCATGTTTCAATCACCGTCAGGGAGCTACCACTGTCTCCAGCTGTAACAGAGCAGCTCATTGCCTGAGAAGCCGAGGTTTATGAGCAGGCTCAGCTGCTCCCCATGGTAAAATTTCAATACTACAGGGCTGTGTGTGCTTTAGGAAAATAAACATTTAGCTATGAAACATTACATGATAGGTACAGACAGGTGTTATTTGCATGGTTATGAATATTTCCAAGTACTCTTCAGAAAACAAAACCAAAATCCCAAACATTGATGATTTCACCTTCATTAGGCATCTCATTTCTAGCACCTTAGAGCTCTTCCACCATCAGCACAGTACTGTTGGTGCAGTAGTGAGAAAAATGTTATTCATTAAACAAAGAGCTTTTACTGAGATATGTAAGGTGCAATGGGGCTTCATGTTAAATTCCTGATCAGTCAAAGAGTTCTGGTTGACACCTCACTGTCCACATGGAGACCAGTGAAAAGGGGTGTCCCTCAGGGGTTGGTCTTGGGAACTGTCGTGGGTTTGACCCTGGCTAAATGCCAGGCACCTACGACGCTTGCTCTCTATGCTCTCTCCTGTTGTAGCTATGCAGAGGAGAGGGAAAATTAACACAAAACGCTGGACTTATGAGTTGAGATAAGACCACTGATAAGGGGACGCACGAGATTCAGGGCAAAAGCAGGTGGGAAAACTTAAAGTTGCAAAAAAAAAGTGATTTATTAGTCTAACAGAGTCAGAGGATAAATCAGAGATAAAAATAAGCTCTCAAGACACCGTTTCTTCACTGACCCCCCTTCCCTCTTAAGGCACCGCTTCTCAGCTCACCCCCTCCCACCTTTCTAACTAACCAACAACTCCCAGGCAGGGGCAGGGTGTGGGGTTTTTTCTTTAAGTCAGTCCATCACAATTCTTCTACTACAGACACTGTTTCTCTATTCGCCCCCTCCTTCCATTCAACCAGCAGATCCGGGTTGGGGCAAGATATGTGGCTTTTCTTAGTCAGTCCAACGCCACAATTCTTCTGCTACAAACGCTGTTTTTCTGCTCACCCCTCTCCCTATTAAGGCCGTTTCTCAGCTCACCCCCTCCCTCCTTCCTTCTAACCACCAGCTCCGGGGTGGGGGCAGGGCATGGGGGTTTTCCTTTGGTCAGGGTCAGTCCATCAGGGGAAAAGAATCCTCTACTTAGCCATGGGGGTCCCTCCCACGAGAGACAGTCCTCTGCGAACTTCTTTGGCGTGGGTCCAATCTCACGAGCAGCCCCGCCCGATTGCTGCTGTCCGAGATTCTCTCCAGGCTGCAAAATTCCAAGCCGAGGCCAGGCTGTTTCCATCCCGGGAGCAAGGCCTTTCTCTCTCCTGCAAGGCTTTTGCAACTCTCAGTCTCTGGGACTCCCACTGGATCACAGCTTCCTGCAGGCCTCCACCTGCTCCTCTGGCGTGGGCACCTCCCCACAGGCTGTGGGGGGTTCTCTGCATCCCCCTGGACCCCATGGGCTGCAGGGGGACCACCTGCTCCCCCATGGTCTTCACCACGGCTGGCAGAGGGTTTTCAGCTCCGGCGCCTGGAGCATCTCCTCCCCCACCTTCTCCACTGACCTTGGTGCCTCCATGTTGTTCTCCCTCACATATTTTTACCTCCTCCTCCTCTTTCCCTGGCTACAAAGAAGTGCGTGCTCACCTTGTTTTGATTTCTTCTTAAATATGTTTTCACAGAGGCGTAACTAACATCTCTAATTGGCCCAGGTTTGGCCAGCAGCATGTCCATCATCTTCAGAGCCATCAGAGATTGGCTCTGCTGGACATGGTGGAGAAATTTCCAGAATCTTTACTCAGGACATGCAGGAGCCATCTTTGTACCCCACCCTATCCACTGGCAAAAACTGGGCCAGGCAAAACTACCACAGGAACAATGCCATTCAAAATCGTTGTGGTAACATGGACAGTGGGATTGTGTACACTCTAAGCAATTTTGCCAGCAACACCAAGCTATGTGGTGAAGTCACATGCTGGAGAGAAGGGATCGATCCAGACGGACCTGGACAGGCTGGAGAGGTGGGGCCTGTGCAAACCTCATGAAGTCCAGCAAAGCCAAGTGCAGGGTGGGTCAGGGCAATCCCAGAGACATGGACAGGACTGAGAGCAGCCCTGGAAGAAGGACTTGCAGTGATGGTTGATGAAAAGCTCACCATGAGCTGGCACTGAGTGCTTCCAGCCCAGAAACCAAGGGAGACCTGGGCTGCATCCAAAGAAATGTGGCCAGCAGGTCGAGGGAGGGGATTCTCCCCCTCCACTCTGCTCTCCTGAGACCCCACCTGGAGCACTGCACACAGTTCTGGGGCCCCCAAGAAGTTCTGGGTCCTTAAGAAGGACAGGGAACTGCTGGAGAAAGTCCAGAGGAGGCCACAGAATTGCTACAGAGTCTGGAGCACCTTAGCTATGGATACAGGCTGAGTGAGCTGGGGTGGTTCAGGCTGGAGAAGAGAAGTTTGTGTTGAGACCTCACAGCACCTTCCAACACCTGAAGGGGGCCTAGAGTGAAGCCAGAGTGGGTCTATACATCAGAAACTGTAGTGACAGGACAAGGGCGAATGGCTTCAAACTAGAATAGAGTAGGTTTGGATTAGATGTTAGGAAGAAATTCTTCCCTGTGAGGGTGTCGAGGCACTGGCACAGGTTGCCCAGGAAGGTTGTGGATGTCCCAACCCTGGCGGTGTTCAAAACCAGGTTGGATGGTGCCCAAGGCAGTGGGGTTGGAATGAGATGGTCTTTAAGGTCCCTCCCAAACCAAGCTATTCTGTCATTCTATAACTTGATTAAGCAGGTATTTTTATGGCACATCAATGGAACAGATAAAAAAATAAACACTGAAATGGAAAAAAACCCTGCAGAAACAGTTCCCACCTGATGCTCAATGCACGTGCATTAAGAGCTAACAGGCATCAATTTGCAACAAGACAAAAACAACTTGCTGGTCTGTAGAAACAAAGAGAAATGCAAGTGTGCATGTATGGCCATGTTTATGGTGGAGGGGAGAAAATGCATAGCCAAAGTCAAAAAAGCAATGATTGAAACCTTCTGGATTTCGTCAGATCCAATGTCTCCAGGCTTCCAGAGTGTCTAAAAGAAAACTGGAAGGTTCTTTAATAGAAACTTTATATAAAGGAGTCTTGATCCTGGCAGTTGAGAGGTCTGCAGATCCTCAGAAGTTTGGCAAGAATGAAGCTCAATCCTGCAAAATTCAGTGAAGTAAATCTCCTATTATCACAAACTGAAGGTCGAGTGAGGGCAATAGGAGGAGGCTTGAAGTGCAGGGTAAAAGCAGTACTGCATATGACACCCCAGCATGCTGTCCCCTCCTTCCCAGAGCTCCAACTGGCACCTGCTGAGCAGCTGCAGACAGACACAATTCACATCTCTCTAGGATCAAGTTGCTACTGCAAACCATGTGTGAAAAGGTCTTGCTATTGTTTTGCAACTAATTTTAATAGCTATTGCAGTGTAGCTATGTTTGATTATATCCACGTATCATAAAAGGGCTGTGTGCAGCTCTGTTAGGGATCGTGGCCCTGCTGATGTAGGGCGACATTTAATAATTTGCAGATACACTTAACAACAAGGGGGAGCTGAAAAAACTGGATTTTAGGGCCGGGTCAGAAAAGAATTGGCCGCAGAACCAGCAACTGTATTTTGGCATAAAGGCATCATTATGGTGAGGTAGAAATGGGACAACACAGCAGGGCAGAGATGTACAGCAGCTTGCTGGGACAGGACACTTTCAGCCCCAGGAGCTGTACAACCACATGACAACACATCATATAAACCCATCTGCATCTTTACTCGGTGTCATGGGCTGACTGACACCATGTATGTAGGGCCCAAGCATCTCCCTAGCAAAGCAGAAATTACTTAAACAGGGTTTACAAGGTCATCTGCATTTTGGTTTTGTCTTTACTCATTTTAATTTCTCTTCCTCTTTGAGCAGCAGTGTTTAAATTCAGCTTTTAAAAGTGAAATAAATAATCACATCATCAGAGAGAAAAAATACGCAATTGTATAATTAAAGTTGATAGAAAATATATTTAAAGAAGATGCTCAGAACATGATTTTCACCAAAGGTGGCCCAAATGCTCAGAACACCAAATTCTCACCATCAAGTTAATCTCAGCAAGTAGCAAATTTTCAAATAAAAAAAATCAAAATCTAAAATTAGACATAGAGCAAAAGAGGGGCGTAATCAAGATAAAAATATATGAAGAAAATATGCAAGACTGCATGCAAAAAATGTTTTAAAAGTGATGCTGCAATTTCAAAATTAACAACATGAGAAGGAAAGAAAGAGTTAAAATATCTTTTAAATCTTGAACAAGTACGAAGTTTCTTATTAGATACTTGATTTCTGAATACAAAAATCAGTGCTATCTCTTAACTGGGCAATGTGAATGCATGCAAAAGAGGTGTTCACACAACTTGGAAGCAACCTGTAGATGAGAGGAATGGGGGACACTCTCAATTTCTATTCCACCCTCTCCTATCTGATGCCTGCCTTGTGGCATTAAAACATCCCATGGAAATCATTAGTGGGTTTGTACAAACTCTTCTTTTCCCTTAGCGCTTAGACAATATTGCTTCCAAGCACACTGTTGGATATAGAAAAATCACATCTAGGAAGTTCAAAATAAATTACAAATCAAGGCAAATATTTGCCAAACAATGCTCTGCCACAGTCAATCAGATCAAGAGCTCAGTCTGTCATCTTTCACAGCATCATAGAAGAGTTTCAGTCAGAAAACACCTTCAAGATCTTTGAGTCCAGCTGTTCCCAAGGTAACTGCCACTACATGATATTCAGACACCAAAAGCATGAAAAAAGGTCTAGTCATGCCCCATGTCTGCATGTCCTTCAGCACAGACCAAGTCCCAACATCTGCTCAAAAGCACAGGATAGCATGCAACAGATCCAGCTTTCAAATATGAGACCCTTAAAAATCTAGGGAATTTCAATATGCAGAACTACATATCTCAAAGCTAGGCATGAAGCTGGTTTGACTTTCCTTTTACATTAATTTAAAACAGCTGGCTCTCAGTTTTACTATTTCTTCCTGGCTTGACAATCTCACATTTCCCTGTGTATAGTTTTTGCACGACCTGGTTTTTGGTAGTGGGGGGGCCCACAGAGGCGGCTTCTCTGAGAAGTTGCTAGAAGCTTCCACCATGTCTGGCAGAGCCAATCCCTGATGGTTCCAAAGATGGACATGCCACTGGCCAAGGCTGGGCTGATTAGAAATGGTGGTAATTCCTCTGGGATAACATATTTAAGAAGAAAGAAAAACCAAGTTTGTGGCACAGTTATAATTTTCTAGTCAGAGAAGAGCACGATGAGAATAAGTGAGAAGAGAACAACATGCAGACTCCAACGTCAGTGAAGAAGGAGGGAGAGGAGGTGCTCCAGGTGCCTGAGCAGAGATTCCTCTGCAGCCATGGGGAGGACCGTGGTAAAGCAGCTGTGCCCCTGCAGCCTATGGAGGACCATGGGGATGCCGAGATCCACCCCCAGCCCATAGGGACCCATGGGAATGCAGAGATCTACCCACAGCCCGTAGGGATCCGTGGGGATGCAGAAATCCACCTGGAGCCTGTGGAGGAACCCACACTGGAGCAGGAGGATGCCTGAGGGGGAGGCTGTGACCCTGTGGGAGACCCATGGAGAGAGGGGCCCTGCTCCCAGGCTGGAGCAGCCTGTCCTTGAAGGACTGCACACCGTGGAAGAGTGACCCACGCTGCAGCAGTCTGGGGAGGACTGTTGCCCATGGGAGGGACTCACATTGGAGAAATCAATGGAGAACTGTCTCCCGTGGCAGGGACCCCGTGGTGCAGCAGGGGAATGGCTGCTGTTCCTGAGCAGCAGGAGAAGCTACAGGTGATGAACTGATCACAGCCCCATTCCCTGCCTCCCTGCGCCGCTGGGGTAGGAGGTACAGTTGGGAAGGAGAGAGGTGTGGGGGAAGGTGTTTTTTAAGGGCTTGTTTTGCTTCTCATTAGCCTATAAATTTTCTTTGTATCTCTAAGTTGAGACTGTTTTGCCCTTGATGGTATTTAGTGAGCAATCTCTCACAGACCGTAACTCATTAACACTTCATTGTGTTTTTGCTCCTCTGTCCAGCTGCAGAGGGGGGGAGCGAGTGGCTTTCATGGGTGCCTGGCATCTGGCCAGGGTCAAACCACAACACCCTGTTAGCCCAATAAGGACTTGGCTGATGCTAGAGGCATACAGGAGGCCCAAGGGACACGGCACACACCTTGGCTCAAGAACTTCAGCTTTTAGCTGGTTGGGAGCCATCACTGTTTCCTCAAAAACCAATTACCAACATAGGCTCCTCTGCCAGGTCCAACAATACATCATCTGGGGCAGCACAGCATCCGCTGGGCTCTGTGTGTGCGACACTGCCCAGAGGCTGCAGGAGAAGGGGCACATGGGGGGTGGGGGGCTCCTGCCTACAGCTCCCTGCCAGGATGGAGATCCCAGAATCGCCTACCAGGGGTGCTGAGCAACTGGGAATGGTAATTACATGATTGTCTTTAATTAGGTTATACTGCAAATTTGATCTCATGAACATGGGAGGCAGTCATAAAAGGAAATGTATTTCTGTAAAAGGTATGATATTTGAAAAAATAAAATTCTACCAAAAATAAAGCAGTAATACAAAATGCTACCAGAGGAAACTACTACAGGTGATACAGGAATGCTCTCAGGAAACAGCAGCCTGGGAAGCGTTACAAGGTAAATATGAGCACCATGCTACAGAGTTAAAGAGCTATTGGGCTGTGTGTCCCCTTCATAGAAAAAGTACTTTCAGTAAAGCAGTAAAGATGCATATATACATCTGCTATAAATATTTAACAATTCCATATCAGCTTGAAACAAGCACACTGAATAGAGCCATCACTTGGAAGCAGTCTCTGTTTCCAGACACAGGTAACACCACCCTCTGCTGTAGGAAACCACAAAGTGCCTGGCTGGGTGGCACTGCAGCCAGCACAGCCACCCGCCCCAGGGAAGCCTCTGGACACCATATCTTCCACTCCCCCAGTAGCAAATCACTGCTTTCCCTGGGGAGCCACCCTTGGCCTATCCCTGAAGGTGCTGTGCAGGGTGCAATGGCAGCAGGGAGTTCCAGGGTCCCCACAGCTCTGGCACTTCAATGCAAAGTGCATTGACTTGCATAGCTTAAAGTCTGTCTGTACTGAATAACATTCAGGCCTTTGCTCTTGTTTCTATTCATTTATAATTTATACCACATAAAAAATAATTTCTAAATGATGTTCAGTCTTTTATTACCCTTTCCTCATGCTTCATTCTGTTCCCTTTTCAAATTGCAAAGTGATCTGAACCAAGTATTTACTCCCTAGAAGGCTGAGTAAGAAACACAGTTGCTCTGTTGCAACCAACAGCCTAAAATCCAAATCTAAACTCAGCCTGTGCCCTACAGAGCATGGGCCAGGGCTGCTGAAGCACAGCCTCCTCTGGGGTACCTCAGCTTGTGCTGAAGGCTCTTTCCTACCTCCTCAGTCAGCCTCTTCTTTCCACCAGGATGGCTGACAGCATGCAGACACAGCTGTCTTCTGTCAGTGACAGAGAGCACTGTCTTCTGCCTTCTGAACATCTAGAAATTCCCAGCTCCCAGGCTAAGGACATGCAGGAGGGACTGACTGAGAGTCATGCAGCAGTGGATGTATGTGTTCGTGCAGTAAGCAAGGAGAAATTCAAACAAAAAGGGCAGCCATACTCCCAGTACCCAGAGCTTCTCCACTAGGAAATGTCGTATTATCTAACAGTCTGCTTCTCTGGCAGCTCTTGCACTTGAAGGCACGTGAAATCACACACCTTTGCATGGGTCAGGGCAAAAGGAGATGGCACCAAATCTTTCTGAGTGTGAGGGAGACGGAGAAAAGAGATTCAGCCTAGCAATCCTTTCACAAAAATCACATTTCCTCATCTACTGATCTACCGAAACCCTCTCCACACAGAAGTATCCATCATTGCTCTGCTTTCAAACTGCTGCGAAAGCCTGCAATGACTATTTTACGTACAGCTCAGTCTAGCTGCCATCTGAGAGTGGCATGTCCCTTTCTGTATGTCCCTTTTTGTCACAACCCCAAGCCACAGTGTTGAGTCTCTTATGTTCAGTGTAGACAAGAAAGCCTTACACTACAAAAGTTTCCCAAATATTTAAGGCTAGAATAAGCCACCAAACAAACCTATAGAGACAGGAGATTGAGCACAGGAGAGGTACTTCACTGGGTAATAGATAATTAAGCTGGGAAAATCCTACCCACAGCTGTTGCATGCAATAAATACACACTGTGTCAAAAGGCGACCAAAAAAATCCTCTGGGGAGAGGAAAAAAAAAAAAAAAAGCAATGCATGAAGTCTTATTAAATTCTTACTTCTAGAATTCAATAAATTTCTAGATTACTGATCTCTAGAGATTAGGAGTTTATTTAAAGAAGTACCTGGATATGATTGCCACGCTCTAACAGCCATTCTATGGCACCTGATATCCACACCACCAAAAACAGGCTACTGAGTCTAAAGGGCACCTGGGCTAACCCAGTCAGGAAGCACCCGTGGCCAAGAAAAAACATTTTAGAGATTGCACAGTTAAAAAGAACTGAACAAAATTATGCAGCTGCAAGGCTTCTGTAAAAACAGGCAAGGATTTCTGTAAGTCCCAGCCTCAAGTTCATCTATAAAGAGCAGGTAGTAAATGACATTTGAATTGCGGTAGTTACTATGCATCACACCCACTTATTCCTAATGCTGGTGGTCTTCAGTTAAAACTGAAGCACCCTTTGTTGAATTCAGTTTATTTTATTTAGAAATGGAAGTAAAAGAAGGAGAATTATGGGTATTTGAATCCTGAGAAAGAGTATCAGCAGCTCTAGTATTTAAGGCCCTGTAAAACACACAGCTGGCTTCACACAGTAGGTCAGCGTGCCATAAACAGAGTTGACCTAGGATAGAATTCAGAGCCTGGACAGCAGAATTATGGCCACAAGAACAAAGAATTTCCCAGGGGACAGAACAAAGGCCTGACAACTTGGGAGAACCAAGCTGCTCTCCTCAGGAACACAAACCTTGTGTGGCGATTTTTATTTTTCACTTGTAATTCAGAAATAGCAGCGTTTCTTTTTGCCACAACACCTACATACAAATGAGCTTGCTAAAGACTGAGATGCCCAAAGGCTGTGGCTACAAATATCAAAAACAGCTGGGGGAGATCTACCGAATTTCAACAGGGGATTTCTGCAAATTTTTTTAGCAACCAGATGAATAACAGCCCATCTAAAAGACTCGGAAGACTATAATTTAGACTTAAACGAGAGCTCTCCAGACAGGCAGCTCTAGGATCAGGAAGGAATGAGCAGTTCTGTGTAAATAACCGATACTGGAACATGCCTCTTATAGCAACTCCCACTTCCTAGGCTGCTCTAGTGTTTTAGCAGGAAACTAAGCTCCCAAAACTCACAAGCCAGACTATACATGGCTCGATTGTTTTTAAAGACCCTTAAGAGAACACCACTGAGTAAGTGATAAATTTATATATATCCAGCATTTCATTCATTGCCTGTAAAAGAAGGTTGATAGAATGATGTTTCCCCAGCTCTGGCCCAAGAGGGCAAATCTGAGCTCCATGCTGCCAAGCCTGAAAATTAATTCAAAGATGTGGGACACCACAGGCACAGATAACAGCTCTTCTGTTTATGGGTAAGGCAAAAACTTATAACACCTTCAAATGATTGCTGTGTCTGACTGTGGGAGTGCTTTTTAATTCTATTATTTTTCATTCAAATTTCATTATTGAAGACAGAAGGGAAAGAAAAGTAATTAACGGAAAAAGATAAACAAAAATATAGATAAAGAATCACCCATGCTCACTTGATTTATTGCCGCAGACAAATTAGATAAAAGCAGGCAGAGTTTTCTGAGTGATATGTTCTATTGAAAGAGCAAAAATCTTAAAAATCAGTCCTTGAATGCAATTAAACAATTACTATCATACATAATATTCATTATATCAAATACACCACAGTGCAGCATACTGTTCTCTCGTCCACACAAACCCAGCAAAAACCAAACAAAGGGTAAAAAATACTCTTAAGCCTGGCTCCAAGATCTGGGACTTTTCATAAGAGATTTACACCCAGCTTTGCTGAAGATACACTTTCTGGCCAAGGGCTCATTTTATTTGTGCTGTACCTCAGCTTCTACATCTATGAAACAAGAGTACAAGCCAGAGCCCCTTTCAGAAATAAGCCTATTGCACTAATGGTACAGACCTGAGGATGGGCTTTTCTGAAGTAGTACCTCAAGCACCACAGAGCTGAAAGATCATTAACTATTTCAGCTGTGCTATGGCTACAATTCTGTCATGCTGTCACCCCACCTAGTCTGAATATAAGCAGAATTAAAACCCAAAAGACCACCTTGTCTTCAAGAGAGCGCTCCTGTCCAAAACTCTACTGTGCTTGTTTTTGCAGAGCTCTTTTTGGATAAGAAAGCCCAGTATTCCCTTGTTATTTACTGAGTAGGAAATTCTGCAAATGCTGCCATAACAAAAAAAGCACAGCCAACCTATTTACCTAGGGCAGGGTATAGTGAGGGCTGAAATACTGCATGCTGACAGACACTGAGGAAAAGATACTCCTGCAGTATCACAAGCAGTTATCTCCCTCTCACCCTGTTATCTTGTACCAGCAGCTTTCCAAAAATACTCACATAAATTTACAGAGGGCTGCTGATTATTTAAACTGGTGGGTTAAAGCACAGCGGTGTTAGGACAGCCTGGAAAGGGTTAGGGCTTTGACAGACTATGTGTCAAAGGCTTTTCACAGCATTTGTCACAACCTCTACTTTCACTGCACTGCAACAAGAGAGGTGGGTCCCTGTGACAGACAGACCCTGCCAGCCTGCACAGCCTCAAACCTTCTTTCTGAATTCAATCCCCAAAATTTGTTTCTCTCAGGTGATACTGGCACTGTGAATACTTGAAAGTACAATCTCCAAAGAGTTGGGAAGTGAGGGCTGAGGATGGATGCACCTGCAGTTTTAGGATAAGTGGAGCAATATGAAATGCCCTTGAAAACATTGCTGAAGTTGAATTTCCCACAGCAGTGGGAGATGTGCACAAATGGGATTTTTGGAAATGCCTCTTGTTGGCTGACCTCCCTCTGTCCCTCAACAGGACATGGAAAAGCAGTTACTGGGGGATTAGAGTTCCAAAAGTTTCAGATAAACATATTTCCTCCCAAAGCCTCCAGCAGCTTTGTAGTTCATATCTAATTGAGCAAGAGCTGTTACTTTCTGCTGTTTCATTACAGAAGGAGGCTGAGTGTGAAACCTCTGTCTTGCTCAGGGCTAGTGGAATGAGGGCAATGAATAGAGAGAAGCTATTTCTCGTGTAACCCACCAAGCACTATTCTCTGCAAAAGGTTTGCCTGTCACCACAAACAGCCTCTCTTTTTCATTATTTCCTTGGTACCTTCTCATTTTAAGGCACAGAATTGCTTTCCTGCTAGAGACAAGCTGGAACCTAAATGCTAAGTTATCCCTCTCCCTATGCTGCACAGGAGCAGTGAGCTTGGTACTGCATTTCCCAGGAATAACAATGTCAAAAGTCAAAATGCAAGAAATCCTTTTGGATTTTGTCCTGAAGGCACAGATAAAGCTTCACAGTCCTCTGCAGTCCACTGATCAGCACAAATACATGGTGAAGGACTGCAAGTTTTTGAACAAAGTTCTTAATACAAAAAAAATGTTATGCATACTTCAAGACTGTAGATTTCTCTTCAGATGAAGAAGCAATGATTGCAATGGCTTTATTAAAAATCAAGAAACCATTTCCTTTATGTGTTTTAAAGGAAATTAGAGCAAGAACACTAGCACATCGGAAAATCTGCTAATTCTGCACACTACTTTGTGTTCATACATTTCAAAGCACCACAGTCCATTGACAGTCTGAGAGCCAAAATACACAAGGAGCCAAAAAGATCCTGGAGTCAGCAGCACACCTCTGGCAGCAAGAGAACATGTACTGAGGCTGACCCCATCAGGCTGTGCCACTGCGGTGTGGCATGTGTGCTATGGCATCAATAGCTACTGATGGTACAGTAGACAGCCTGTACAGTTCCTAGGCTCTTCCCTGGTCAAAAGAAATTTTGATTACATACAAGTAGGACCTATGCAGCATCTAAACCCATATCATCAGTTGTGGTGAAACAAATTTTCGTTCATGTCTAATCATTCCTTTCCTATGAGGGCAGTTTGTTAGTTCACTAATGCAGATGCTGCCACATGGCCAAATGGTCTGAACATAATTTTTTTTTTTTAATCCTTGACTACTATTAGTTAATTTGCTTCATTAAGGTATGCTACTACCAAACAACAAATGCAGAACAGAAGCAAGGAAAGCCTGGACAAATAAACACTCATCATCCACATGCAGCCTCCCTAATCATTCACAATGATTCATAAAGTATTCACAAGCATCCACTTCTGGGAATGAACTTTGCACAAACAGATTCTTAACACTAGAATTTCTCACCCCACAGTCCTACAGAGCTCTTTTCTATGCACAAATTTGGGAAATAAATTATTTTTATTAAATGTTCCATCATGAAAATGCAAGCAGAAATTACACTTTGATTGCCATAAATGCCATCAATTATTTATATTCTGTGCAGTGGTTAGAGAGTCATCTGCTATATTTTAAAAGCATCACACAGAAAGCATGAAACATTTATTTAAGTGGCTGTACACAGCAGAGAGCTTGATTTAAACAGTCCTTATTGTACTCCTCACTGAAACAGACTGGCAGTTTGACAGTCAGCACCTTTCATGGAAGCTTAAGCTCATTCAGACACTGAACACAACATTTTTAGCCCAGCAATTTAACAAGTATGCATCTTGGCACAGCATGTCACAGGCAACTGTATTTACATTGGAGAAAAATACCATGTATGAATAAGAACTGTGACTATGCCCAGAGTTAACAGACAACTTCCAAAAGCCAAACTACAGATATAAAGAGAAGATAGGGCAAAGTTCCCATCTCACAGACAAGTTCTTAGCACATCCAGATTTCACCTAAGCCAGAAGAGTATCTTTTTTACCCTTTTCTACTTACATTTTATTATTCTGTGTGTTCCACCTATGTTGCAAAATTGTTGCAAGATGGCTTGAGGCCTTGTGTGAGCAAGGCAAGACTTAGGCTGAGAGGAATAGGTGACTCAGGCTGAGGGTCGCAGTGCCCTTAAACCACTATAGAAAGTACCTTCAGATTGTGCCAAGGGTGACTTATAGTTAAAGGAATGAAGGAGAGTTGTTATAGTTGAGGCCCCATTTGAGAGAGATGTAAATGAAGCCCTTTGTAGCTAACCAATGACCTTATGACTAGTAGGCATAATAAACTGTAACAGTATATAAGTAGTAAACAGCAAAATAAACTTGGAGCTTGCTTATAACTCATATTGGGTGTGTCTCTTGCTCCCCCCGCCATTCGGCACACCTACAACTCTTGATACAATTTTGCAGATTATGAAGGACTAAACTAATTGGACTAAACGCCATTATTTTCAAAGCTGCAAATGCATATTTCCTGCTGATTTTCCTGCATCATGGGGCATCATTTTTCTATTTTAATTTGGGAGTTTATAAAATTTATTTAACCCTTTGGATTAGCAGATCTCAAGACCAGACTCCTCATTAGCTTAAGTCACTTATCCAAATAGCAGTATCTCACAGGAGACCTCATGTTTATACAAAGGTGTGTAACCCTTTTCTAGTACTTCTGCTCTGGAACAGATTAAGAGGCCCCAAATCGCCCATTAGGTTGAGGATGGGCACAGCATAGCATGTCTATTATTTTATCAACATCCAAAAATAAAATATAAATAAACTACATGTGCAAGGCCAAATGGAAATACAGAAACTCTGATTGTGCTCAACAGTGAAAAAAAAAGAATAATGGCCTTAATTTGGAGGAAATAGCCTCTCTTGTAGCCCTGTCTCTTCTTTTCTATTTACACAGTAAACAACAAAAGGATCAGGAATATATGCAACTCCACCAATTTAGATTAAAAATGTGGGAATGAACGGAAGGAACTAAAAATTTTTTTAATAGTTATGTACTGGTTGAGAGACAGTACAAAACACCCCAAAAGGCACCCAAAAAACACCAGACTTTCAGCACGTGCCAGTGCACCCAGACAGTATAGGCTGGACAGTATAGCCCAGCTCCACTGGAGTGTGCTCTTGGTTTGCATCAGCACTCGGCTCTGCGCCTGCAGGAGTGTGGAGCCACAGCAGCCCCTGCTCAAATGTGATTCCATGTGACACAAGCTGGCAGGATTCAATTAGCTGCTGCCAAGGCCTGCTCACGGCAGCAAAAAAGGCAGCTATGCTGATGCTGACATCTCGAGACAAAAATATGTAACAATTCATGCAGAGAGTTAGAGAATGAGAATGGGGTTGTGAAGTAGGGTCATGCCTTATCAGTGAAATAGACCTCATAGCTTGACCCTGAACAAAGCACCACCTGAACTTTATTGCATAGTCTGGGGTCTTCCTGTTGTGACGTCATCTTCTGCTGTGTCTCTTATCACCTGGCTGTCTCTTGCCACAGATGTTCCTGTGCCCTTTGTAATGTGAGGGATTGGTACCAGTTCACAGCCTCTTGAATCCAGCAGTGAAAGATTGCAACCACAACCTCAAGAAACTCAGTAGTGACTCAATAAAAGGGAAAGATTGAACGTGTGGACTAATTACATAAGAAGCAAGAGAATCATTAACCAAACAAAGAGAGAACTACGTAACATGTAGCCAATGAACTGTGATTTGTTTGCTAAAATCTGTATGTAGTGTAAAGTTTACAGAATTGGTGTGTTTGATTTGTGGAAAGCTTTTACCTCGCACCCTGCACAGAATAAACATCTCCTTTCTGAACCAGGCCCTAAGCCTCTGTTTAGAGAGACCCTACATTGGGAGCAATGCCACCTGTGCCACTCACCTCAAAACAAACTTCCTCTGGGCCCCTTGCTTTGGACTCTGCAGCCTTGAGGCTAACAGAGCTGGTGAATGCTGTGACATCACCGCCAGTGCAGACCTTGCCTTTTGCTTGCATACTCAATAATTCCACACACAGAATCACAGGATATGCTGAGTTGGAAGGGACCCACAAAAATCATCAAATCCAGCTCCTGGCCCTGCACGGAGCCATCCCCAAATGCCACATCCTGTGCCTGAGAGTATTGTCCAAATGCTTCTTGAGCTCTGTCAGGTTTGGTGCTGTAACTCATGCCCTGGAGAGCTGTTCCAGTGCCCAGCCACCTTAGAGGTGAAGAACGCTTTTCTAACATCCAACCTAAACCTTCCCTGACACAACTTCAGGCCATTCCCTTGGGTCCTGTCCCTGGTCACCACAGAGGAGAGATCAGTGCCTGCACCTCCACTTCCCCTCACAAGGAAGTTGTAACTGTGATGAGTCTCCCCTCAGTCTCCTCCAGATGAACACACCAAGTGCCCTCAGCTGCTCCTCATGCGGCTTCCCCTCAAAGTCCTTCCCCATCCTTGTTGCCCTCCTTTGGACATTCTCTAATAGCTAATAACGTTTTTATATTGTGGTGACCAAACCTGCACACAATATGAGATGAGGCCACCCCAGTGCAGAGCAGAGTGAGACTGTCCCCTCCCTGGCCTGGTCAGCGATGCTGGGGCTGGTACCTCCCAGGCCCTCCTGGCTCCCAGTGCACTGCTGGCTCATGTTCATCTTCCCATGGAGCAGGACTCCCCGGATCCTTTGCACGGCACTGCTTTCCAGCATCTCATTCCCCCTGTAGATCCAGGGCTGCCCCATCCCAGGTGCAGAATCCGACACTCTCCTTTGTTGAATTTTACACAGTTGGTGATGGCCCAGCCCTCTGATTTGGAAGTCGAGGTCTCACTGCAGGGCCTCCCTGTCTTTGAGAGAGTCAACAGCTCCTCCCAGTTTTGTTTCATCTGTGAACTTGCTCTCCAGTCCTGCATCCAAGCCATTGATGAAGATGTTGAAGAGCACAGGGCTGAGGATGGAGCCCTGCGGAACCCCATTAGAACAGGTCTGATGTCACCCCAGTCACTGTCACCCTTTGTGCCTGACCCGAGCCAACTGCTCACCCATCCCATGACATGTGTGTCCAGCTGAGTGCCGGACCTTTTGTCCAGAAGGAAACTGTGAGAGACAGTATGGAAAGCTTTACCGAAATCCAGAAGGATTCCATCAACCGGCTTCCCTTGATCAGCCAGGTGGGCTGCCTTGTTATAAAAGGAAATCAGCTTTGACAAGCAGCACTTTCCCCTCATGAAGCTGTGCTGGCTGTGACCAATGACCACATTGTCTTTCAGGTGTTTTTCAACACCTCCCAGAATAATCTTCTCCATAACTTTACAAGGCACTGAAGTGACACTGACAGGCCTGTCATTTCCAGGGTCCTCCTTCTTGCCCTTCTTGAAAACTGGGACAACGTTCACCAGCTTCCAGTCAGCTGGGACCTCTCCAGGTTCCCAAGACTGCTCAAAAACCATTAAGAGAGGTTTTGCAATGATATCAGTCAGCTCTTTGAGGAGAGTAGGTTAATTAAAATAGCAGGCAAAACCAGCAACAGAAGTCTATACTTTGAGGACTGTAAAAGGTCTTCACTTTACATCCTTCCAGAGAGGGGGAAAAAAAAAAAAAAAAAGAAAAGAAATAAAAATGAATGCTGTTGCAAACATTCAGTGTTTTAGTAACTCTGCCTTCCAAGCTTTCAATAGGATCAGCGGTCTTGAGATAATGAAGGCAGCCCAGGTTTCTACCACTGCAGGCTTTGTATTTAACATTGCCTGCATCTGCAGCTGTGTGCCTCTGTCCAAGGGGTGCTTTGGGGATACCCCAGTTAGAAAGGTAATGGAAATAAATACACTTTTTGCATTCTAGCTCCAAGTTTGTGGTTGTCCTGGGTGCCTGCCGGTGCCAACACACACAGCTCTGTATAGCAGCAGGAAACTTAAGGAAGCACCTTTTAGCTAAGAAGAAATCCTATCACCAACATTCCTTGTTCTTTCACCTATTCATGATATGAACTCATCACTCTCCTGTTGGGTGTTCTTAATAGGCAGAGCAGTGATCTGTGCACAATCCAGCATTAACTTAGCAGAGCCAACAGAAGCAGCGTTTGTATGACAGCTCACCATCGCTCTAAGTGATTCGTTTAGATGTGTAAACAAGTAGCTAGTAATCAATCTACTGCTTAGATATAGAGAAGTAGAAGATGTATATAAGTAGCCTTCTGATCTGGAATAAACGGCTTTCACCTTGATCATATTGGTCTGCATGTGATTGACCCAAGCCTCCGCAACACTCTCCTGGCAGGCATGAGAATGAAAAAGGACCATGGTGATTAACTTGTGAACTATCTGTGATTGGGAGCATCTACTTAATATATTTTCAAATAAAAAGACATTTGGGTTCGAACTTCAACAGATGCTGCCAGAGTAAGGACAATAAGGTAAAGCCAGGACAGAGATAGTGAAGTCTCAGATTTCCACCAGCAAATTACTGCATAAAGAGAGAGATTCAAAAAGACCTTGCACAGTAGGGTACAAAGATTTACTTTTTTTTAACTAGCTTTCCTCTTAATTTATTTTCACCTGTTCAGGACAATCCCTGGTATCAGTCCAGGCTGGGGCATGAATAGACAGAGAGCAGTCATGCTGAGGAGGACTTGGGGGGGGCAGTGAATGACAGGCTGGACATGAGCCAGCAATGTGTGCCAGCACCCAGAAACCAACAGCATCCTGCCACCACCACCATCAGGCAAGCACATCCCTCTACTCTGTAGGCAGTGATAAGGATCACAGCCTATGTGTAAGGGAAGACACATGCAGTCTTAATTGAACAAGTTCAAATAAAGCTGACAAGACTGCAGCTTCTTCCTTAAAATAATGCAGTAACATGCCACATGGCCATAAAACAAACTACCATCAGGTTTTACTACACTGTGTTTAGTGCATACATAACGAAAACACAACCTACTGCCCTACCCCACAGTAGGGGACAATTTGTTTCCAAAATTAAGTTTGCTAGCTGATAACAGCTGGCAGCAACTGCTGCTGCTGCTGTCATAACAATAGCACTTTCTTATTTTTATGCCTCTATTCTCTGTAATAATCTAGGTACCTTGCTGTGCACTAATGCTGCCTTATAATAAAACATTTTAAAAGGCATTAAGTACAGCACCATGCCAAAAGCTACTGCAACTACAAGCAGAAGTGTCTAAACGGCCTGTTTAAGAGCCTGGAGCATAGTAAGGAAAATGTGTTTCTTGCTTACATCGCCATATATTCCTCACTGAACACTTGGGTTGATGAGGTCAGGAGAAGGTCCCCAATATGTAGGTCATACACAAAATTTGAATCTTCATGCCAGTACAAACGGCACAGGGCTTCTCTGAGCCCAAGTGCTGCTGTGGGTCAAGCACACCTCCTGTGATCCCTATGTGCAGCAGCAGAAAGGTACAAGGCTTTCTGCTGCTGTGCTCTACTTCCAGAGCAGATGAAGAACCAGCTCTTCAATACTGCTGCTGCAAACTATCATTTGGAGCTGTGCACTCTGATCTCCATACAACTGGAAGAGCAGAGATATGGGGGTAACTCAAGTTTTCCTCTGTAATCCTCTGGGACAGAAGAGCAGCTTGAATGCTGAGAACATTGGCAAATGAGATGTTACTTTTAAAAAAGAGCAGATGCATCAGTTAAGTCACATGCAGAGCTGACTTTGCACTGCCCATCCTCGGAGCAAGGGTAGTCCAGGTCGGTTACGATGTACCCAAATCAGAGCAGGTTAGCCCATGCATTATTAGACCATAGCCAATGGACATTTCTACTGATAAGCACCCTTTCCACACTCCCACGTCTACGTACCGGTCACTGAAGAATGAGTTTTTGCATCCCTCAGGATGTTAAAGCTTTTGTGAAGAACCCACATACCCCAAGAGACCAATGATGTGATTGCTGAAGAAAAAGACAACTCAACTTGCCCTGAGCCCCCTGCGATAGCCCCCAGCGAGAAGTCAGCCTCACCCACACAGCATTCAGTGATTTTTCCATCCTCAGGGTGAACCTTCCCTGTCTCAGCCAGACCAGTGCAAGAATTGGGAATGGCTCACCTGCAATTCTCAAGTCACACATCGCTTTGGAACAGGAAAAACAAGGCCTGTGCCACCACTGTTTCACACAACTAGTTGCATGACTGTGCTGGATAATTCCTGCTACCACCTGTCCAATGGCTGAGGCCAGCAAAACCAGCCTGTTCTTATACTGACAGCCTAGCATTGCCGTAAAGGAGCACAGTGCTGCACTCATCTGCCAAGGCCTTCCTGAGGTATGTGAAAAGGGAATTATACTGTTTAGCACACAAAGAGGACACACTGTGCTGATAATAATCCAGGGGTTACTGACCAGGAGCTTCACTGACTCTCTGAGAATGAAGCATTAAACTCTTTCAGCCTCTGAAAATATATTTTTTTTCCTATCCAGTCCTAGTCCAAGGAGAAAGTACAGCTTCTTGTAAAGTCAGCTGTTGATAAAACAACCTTTTGAAAAGTTGTTTTAGCTGTTTTCAGATCAAGCAATGAGAAACTGGAATATGGAAAGTGCCTTCTCAACTATCTTGACTGACTGCAGTTGTGATTTTCTCCAAGCCCAGGGTAGACATATGGACATCAAATGCAAGTAACAGCAGAGTAAAGCCAAACAGAATGTAGAGTGATTTTAAAATTTTTTTTTGTAGATTAATTGCCATTAGTTAAAGTAAATAAATAAAAATAATGGTAGCTGACAAAATAGAGCCACTCTTACTTCCAAAAGGACAACCAGAGTCTCAGCTACTTCCTTTTGCTGGAAGAATGGTATCCAGCGAGAACCAAATGCTATCCCCACACAAATATTGAAACCACCTGGTCTGACTGACAAGATACACCATTTTAGCAGATTAATAATTACCACCTTTTTTCTGCACCAATACATTACTATAAGTTTTAGAATTATACAAAAGCAGGAGAATTTCCCAAGGCTGTATTAAAGATAAAATCCATTCATTATAACAGAACACTCTTCTTACAAACTGCACTTGGCAACAGCTTATAGTTGTTAAGATACCATTTCTTCAGGAGTACAGTGAGTTTCTTTACCAGACGTGCCAAAAGACACCAGTCCAAAGTTAATAATTCACAAGAAGAAAAAAATCCCAATAAAACAAAACAAAACAAAACAAAACAAAAAAATTAAACCCCCCCGAACAAATTTAAAAATCACTACCTACTCAGAAATACCTATGTAAAGTCTTGAGGTGCAGCTATTTTAAGAACATGAAAAGTACTTCCACACTATTTTTAATATCACTCCAACACTCTGCTATGTTCCTGTCTCCAGAGAGCTCTTGTCCCCTCCAGAGGCTGTCAGAACAGCAGCTTCAGGCCTAAAAGCTCCTGTGGGGCAATTGCAGTGGGCAAACAGCAGCCAGGGAGTATCTTCCAAGCACTTTCCATAAGAAATAGTGTGAATACTTTGGATTAAGTGAAAACACATTTATCTCAAATTCCTGAAAATTCTATCCTTGCTAGAACAGGGTGCAATTCCTAAGAAACAGTGACAAAAAGCTTAAAATCCCTGAATCCCTATGGTTTAGATCTCTGGTCTACTTCCTACTAGAATCTACAGATATCACTTGTTGTTAAAGGCTGTTCATCTCAAGAGGGGAAGGTGAGCTGATCCTCACAGGAAATCAAGGCAGGCACTTAGGATGAACTGGGAATTCTCACAGCCAAACCAAGAGTAAAAGGGGTCTCTGCCAACTTCCAAAGCAGGCACTGCATTCAAAAGGGCAGGCAACGCTGCTCCAAGAGGCACATGGTTTTTTTAAGGCTTGCTGGGACCTTCGCTCTTTCGGCACTGTTCACCAAACTACTTCAGCAAGAGCACTAGCGCAAGGCTAAGCCAGCTGAGCAAGCCCAGCTCCAGCTCCAAGGGCTCTCCACCACATGATGGGGCCTCAGGGAGCCAAGCCACAGTTCCTGCACAGCCATTCTCCCTGGATCACTCTGTTTCTGTTCTCCCTGCAACTGGGAAGACCATCACTATGTAAGCAATGCGGCTGCTAATGCTTGAAAGTGATAATCTAACTCAAGCCTGTTGTAAATGCTACTTATAGTAGCTTGGAAAGACAAGCACAGCTTCAGAGTGTTTTGGCATTATTTCTTGAGGAAAAAAGCTTTATACAATTTCAGAAACTCATCCTAGATCTCTTGCCTCTAATCTCCCCAAAACAAAATCTCCTTACAAAATAAAGAAAACAGATAAGTAGATAGAGGTGAGGTGCCACATTAATGCTCCCACACAGGGCAAGGCTCGGCCCCTGTCATGAATCAGAAAATCCACAAAGCACAAGGATATGAACACTCCAGTCACAAGAAAAACCTAACTTTCAAGTTAGATACCACCCAGCCCAAACACGAGAGGAAAAAATGATGAAACCAAGAGAAGTCTGTCACTCAAGGAACTGCTTGCCTGGTTTCACACTGTGATAGGGCCTATGGGGGTATTCAACTGCACCAAGCTTAACAGGCTTGTACTCCAGCTGTACAGAGACACCACAAGTAAATATAAAGTTTTCAAATTATTTTAGCTCCTGCTCAAAGGGCCTCTGTTTTCCATAAATATGAAGATGTTGTAAAGCACAAGGTGAATGACTACATAATATGACTGATTAAATCAGTGGTTAAAGCATCTGCCTTCATAACAGAAGACCAAGTCTATTGGTTTAGTACTGGTGTTTCAGCAGCAGCACAGTAGTGTTTGCAGCATCTAGCCATGGGAAGGAGGCCAAAGACCTTGAGCTGTCACGGGCCTCCCAGGTGCAGACACCTAGGGCACAGGCTGGAGAGAGGTAATGGTCACCCAGACCCTAAGGAGCAGCAAGGTTGAAACTCTTCTTGGTGAAATACATAGATGGCACCCAAAAGCTATGGCACAGTGCTAGAGCTGAGCAAACCCCCTTGGCAGCCTTATTGTGCAGGCTGTGCACCACTGCATGTGTCACTTCTGTCAGTGCTGCTGCTTGCCTTCCTGCCCAAGTCTGCAGCATTTAAATACCACACTACAAAAAGGGCCACAATCTAGAAACCAGCTGTTTTATGAGTTTTCTAATGCGGTCACCAATTAATGCAGTTGGAAAAAGTCCCATTGAAGGTATCCTATTTAAAGTTATCCCATTTAAGGTAATCCCATTTAAGGTTGGACTGGCACCATTTAAGGTTATCCTATTTAAGGCCATGCACCGCAATCGATGAGGAGAATAAGCGATACAAGATCAGTGTGATCAATACAAGCTCTATTCTGTTTATTTTTTCAGATTCTCAGCCTTAAGTGCATTTTTTAGTAGTTAGCAGGTTTTACATGTCATAATGTCATTGGTTAGTAAGACTACTTGCCACACTACTATTGATTAGTTGCATACAGTTACATCAACTTGTCCCCTCTCAGCTCGTGGTCCCTGTAATCTTGATGTTCTGCATTCTTTTGACCACAATTTCTCTTTCATAAAATTCGGTGCTTCCCAGACCACCAAGGACACTGTCCTTACAGCCTACCCTCAAGGTTTTGCTCGCACAATGCCTCTGTGGTGGCAGAGGCTGCAAAAGCAGAGCCTCTAGCATATCATGGCCCTGCTCTTCAAGTCATTTTTCAACAGTTTTCTATTTACATCACTCATTCATGTTTTTCTGACGGTGTTTAAAACAATGGGGGAAAAAAGTCCAAACCAAAGTAAATTTCTACACAGACTGTGAATAAATAAAACAGCAGGGCAAACAATTGCTCTGTACAGCTTCTGCCTGTTGGGGGAAATAGTCTTCAAATATTTACCAGACGGAATGTGCTAACAGGGAGCTGTCTAGTACTTTTGCATACTATATCCTGAAAATATATCTCTTGTTTCTCTGTATCATAAAAGTGGTAATACTTTAGGAACTTACAGATTCCACATTTGCTGCTTTGAGAACTCTTGCATTCATGTCTCAGTTGCAGATGTCAGAAAATTTGTTTCCCAACAAAGATACTGGAGCTGAACTGACACTTCTTGTCTCATTCTATGTAATTGTAGCAGAAATAACGTGGTCAGTGTCACATGACAATGGGAGGCTTCCTCGACCCTTAGTGTGGGGAGTTTTACTCGACCCTCGGTTTTTAATTTGTCTGTCAGTTCCCCAGGAAAGTCAAGACCCTTGTGCCCAACCAGTCTGTCAGTGTTCCCTTAGGGGGAACCCTTCACTGAGCTGTGCTGCTGGATCAGGGAGTGTTCGACTGACTTAATCAAGGAAACACCAACAGCACAAGGCAGAGCCCTCAGAAGGTCTTCCTCTTTATTAGAGTGTGTCCCTTGCTGCCAGTGACTGCCAGCACCTGGGAAGGATTCACACTGACAGTTTACAGAATAACACTCATTATTAATATAAAATTGTGACAGGTTAAGGTTTGAAGATTGTCAGTGATAGTGTCTGACTGCAAAAATATGCTTGAAGGAATATACAGACAAGCTCTAATTCCAAATAAAATGTTCAGCAAGCATAAAGTATGATTCTTACCCAATAGGCATCCCTATGGGGGAGAAGACAGGTTCAGCCCCTCGACTGATCCCAGCAGTTAAAATGGAGTCTTCCCTAACTTTTCCTCCATTCTCGACTGATTTTTATATTATTTCTTCGTGGTTAGGTGGAGCTTGAGTGACTCAAGTCAGACAGGCACATCTTTGTTACCAATGGGTGTAAAATTCTCTTGCTTTTACAGATACAGTCAAAGAGAACACGGAGGGTTGTACCCTGTTGTGGATCACCCAGTGAGGGGTAGTCATACCTTGGGGGCGGGGAACTTTGGGATGGAGGGGTGTGTTAATATTATTGTTAGGCTTTAATGAAGCAAGTTCATCTAAGGAGAGGTATTTCATCACAGTAGCTGGCTCAGCAATAGGACATCTTCCCTTATCTTCCCTGGTGTTAGGTTTATCAGCTGCAAAGTAGCATCGAGCTCCCTTCCCTGCAAGGATTCCCACAGAGACTGGCCACAGTGTCTCCACTCAGCTCCACCCTCCATTCCATCCCCCTCAGCAGGTGTGTGTGGATGGAGAATCAGCCTGGAATAGATTTCAAGTCATGCCAACCGCATTCCATCCAGGGAGCAGCAACTGTGATTTACCCTATAATTTCCGTACTGTTATACCTCCTGTAAAGATGCTAATAAAACTCTTCCATTTTCTCTAATTGCATTTCCAGTTACATGTCCACAGGGTCCCCAGTCATTTTCCCACAGTTGGCTATGTCACACACAAAAAGAAATTTTTTTCCTGGAACTACTAGCTTCTCTTCTTTTTTTCCAGGAACTAATAACTTCAGTTTTCTAAAATCACATTCAAGTCAAATTTAGTACAAAGTTCTAGCGGGAATGGCCCACTGAGCATTAGGAACAACCTGAAGAGACATGTCAAGAAGCTGGAGGTACCTCACCCTGACTCAGCTCTATTTTGCACCAATACCTGCATTCACAGTACCAGCCTGGAAAAAGAAGTTCTTGAGTCCCAGTCCCTGTTCCCACAAAGACCGATTTCTTCATACAAAAGCACATTCAGGCACTAAGGACATAAAGAGAACACAGCCTTCCATCTGCCTGTTTAACAAACTTGGCTCTTGGCTTTTCTAAAAGTTGTGGGAGGAGGGTTCAGGCACTCAAAAGTACCTCTTGGTGCACTTGGACCTTTCCACCCCCTAAATGTATTGCTGTCAAATCCCTGAAATATTTGGTCATCTCCCTTTCCAAATGGCTCACTTTATTTCTATCATTTGTTCTATACAAGTCCACAGTAAAAGCCTTTATGCTGAAACAAAGGGAGATTTCCCTCTAAAAGAAGAATTTCTTTCCAGCATTATATTTGGCAGATAAAATACAAAAATTACATGTTTACTCTAGTCTAAAAATTATTCCCCATTTGACAACCCTGGGTACAGCTGTGAAACTAAAAAAGCCTTTTCACAGCTCTAATCATGGCATCTCCAAAATCACTGTGGAATTGGAACCAAAACCAGAAGCACATCCTGGAATTAGCACAGTGACGAATGATCACAGAAATAATTTTGTTTGCCTAAATCCTGTTTCTCCGTAAGAGCTCAGTAATTTTGGTAACCCACAAGCCTGATGCAATATCCTTTTCTCTCACTCAGGGTGATTCATCTGTTTCTGAGAAACAGTAAATAAGACACAGAGAGGTTGAAAATTTGGCATAAGCGCCCTTCAGCAATGTTTGGAACAGACATTTCAGTTAGAAAACATATCCGATTAAGAAGGAAAGTCTGACTTTGTCTTTTTCTTCATTCCACCCACTCCTTAAACTGCCATTTCCTTTGTATTTTTTCCTTGAGTCATTAGTTTTACAAACTATGCCTTCTCTTGAGCTGCAAATTATCAACTTCAAAATTGAGTACCCACTTGCTTCAGGAGTTCAAAGAAGAAGAAGCCACAAGACCTCAATCTGTTCTTGTTTTGCTCCCTGTAAAGGTACAGATTCTAAATGATGACTGTATGGCTGCCCATATGAACAAAGCCACAGAACATTGTGCCTGTCCATGGCAGGGATTCCATGCAGAAGTGTCTTAAGGATTTCCCCCTCTTTCCAAGGGCACACAAAATTCGACATGAATGATACCCTTGACTGATCTATGTACAGATTATATCAGCACTGCAAGGAAACCATGCCTGACTTGCTTAACTTTTCCTTAGCAGGCAGTCCTTACTAGATGCAGATGAAACATGGACACCCCATACCAGACAGCACTCTGAAATCCACACTTAATCCCAATTCCCATAGTCCCCTGGGAAGCACAAAAAGGAAACTGAACACGGCTACTTTCCAGTCTTCAAAGAGCAGGACTGCTCATCTGGGCATTCCTTCTGCCCACATTGCCAAGCTGTCTTCATGCTCAGAAAGAGTCCTTTTACCTTAGCCACTGCAAGAAACATCAGGAAGAACAAAGCCGCTGTTGGTATCTTATTCCTGCACTGTTAAGGCTTTCCAAGGACATGTGTGCAGATGAATGTGTTACCTGGTGCCAGACAAAAGGATGCAGCAAACAAAATTTCTCATTGCAGTTATTTCTGTTTTATTCAGATACATGATCTAATTGTGAAGATCAGATCAAAAACAACCATCAGGACAAGTTCAAATTCCCCTGAAGTTCTACACCCTGCCCTGTGACTTTGAATGCTGGGTTCACAGCTGATACTTAACAAGAATGGACAAACAAATATATTAATCTAGAGGGGGAAAAAAAAAGCCCTCTTAGTCCTATGCAATGAATACAATACAATTTCTGATAGAATGGGTAGATCTAATTTGATCTGAAACTAGATAAAACTTTGGATCAAGAGAAAAAATTCTAAATTAAGGCAAACCAGTGATTTGTTTTACAAACAGGAGAGAACTGCTTTGTGCACAGGGTAGCATCTCCCACTGCTCTCAAAACAGCAGCCAATAGAATTGACTGTGGGATCTGCATCCTTGCTGCTGCCCCAAGGAATGATGAGGAGATGAGACAAAGCACAACAAATGACCTGCGGCTGGGGGAGTTGTGGGAACTACAGCATCCCTCAGGAGGACTTGGCACTGCCAAATCACCTGAACTGCAAACGCACAGCATCATTTGGTGGCTGTGCCCCTTTCAAGTCTCACTCATACAGGCCTCCTCCAGCTACTGTGCACTGACTCTTAGGAGATGGGTGGAATCACCAGATCACAATCTATTTTTGTCTTATGGGCTTTAACTAAACTTTAAAGAACGTAATAGTGATGAAAAGCGGAAAGTCTTGTGTGACCTGAAAGAACAGAGCAAAGCTAACTGATCCCTCACTGTCTCTGCTCTCAGTTAAATAAAGCTATTTCCATGGCTTTCAACAAGATAACATTTCAGCAAGCCGTACAGATAGATAAATGTTATCGTAAGTCTTATCACCAAAGGCCAAAGGAATCCTGGAATGGAATTTCCTCAGGAAATAGGTTATAAGAATCAGTATTAAGACATGATTGTTTTCAGCTCCTACTTCCCGTGATTCCCAGGTCAGCAGGATTCAACCTGCCAGACTTCACAAGTTTTGCTAGTCTGAATAAAGAATGAAAGTAACATTTGGAAACGCATAAAACACAAAGAAAGTGCTAGGGTTTGCAGAACCATTTCTATATGGCATCTGTCTCTCTTTGCATTATGTTTGACATGAAGTCTGCAGCTGAATAAAATTTCAGTTTATTGCTCTGCGCAAAGCCTCACATGAAGTTCTTTTTAAAAGGCAACTATTTATTAGTCCTAATGAGGATACAATTTGCTTTCAGCAGATTTGCTTTATTTAAAACAGAGGAACAGCTGAGCTGAACAACAAAACAAGCTGCAATTAGAAGCTGAATGTCCACTGGCCCTAGAGAAACGTATGTAATGACAACAGCTAATGACAAATTAGTGACATTAGTGACAGCTAATGACAAATTAATCTCTATTTCCCATATTAAATTTTTAACATGAAGTACAGCATGGAAAAGGTATGGTATCTATCCTACTAGACTTGAACTTCTCAACTGAAAACTGAAAGGGAAGAAATGCTCAGAGCTACTTTTATTCCTTGACAATTCTTTATTAGGAGCCAAAACACATCTAGGAACTGCAGCAGCAGCTCTGGGAGGGAATCACAAGACTGTTACCTCTCTGAAAATCTGAGACGTCAAAAGCATTGAAAGGGTTTTACTCAGTGCTATGTGTCGAGAGGATTCAGATCAATATACCACTTTTATAGACACAAATGCTAATTCCTGAACTGTTGAACACTACCTTTTCAGAAAGGAGCAGTGAAGTAGCTGAGAGGAATGCTTCAGACTGCTGGTGAGGGTTAGTAAACCAAAAAGGTCCCACACTGTGGAGGGTCGGCCCATGGTTGCCACCCTATCCAGGGCAAGTTCTGCCTCCTCAGACCAGGACAGCCTCGGTGGGCTGGAAACAGCAGCATAGAGCCACCCCTCGGGTGAGCCCAAGGACTGGTTTCTGCCCTGGTTCCTCCCACCTTTCTGGCTAGTTCCCTTCCTGTCAGTGGCAGGGACTGACCCCAGGAGGGGTTTTTCCCCGGACTCCACCCTTTGTTCTGGTTTCTTCTGCCGAGTTATCAAATTAATTGGTTATGATGTCTAGGGCCCGCCTATGTTCATATTTTATTGGATTTTATGATTATGTACCGTCCCCTCCACCCTTCCCTGATTGGTCGGGCTGCCCCATACTAAAACCCGTGCCAAGCCTAGCTCGTGGCTGGTTCTGCCCGGTTAGCTTGCGTTCCACATCCCCCCGTCCTACCCCAATAAAGCAAGCCTTGGCTAACCAGCGACTCTCAGCCTCTTGTCTCTTCGAGCCCCTCTCAAGATCGATGCCCTGAGCGGTACCTGACTGCCCTGGACTGCTGCGCCTCAAGGCGATCCATCCGCCCGTGACCCTGTGGGGAGAGCAGTGCATGTCAGCGGCGGGGGCTGCCTTGGCGTCGGGCTTCAGCCGAACTGCACCACAGCCACCGCGGGCATAGCTGGCCGGGGCGGGGATGGCCCGCGACACCACACAATACTAGGTCTGCAACAACAGCACATGGGCATTAATGTTTCCTGGTGTCTGGTGTCCACATCTGTTCTTCTTTCTATGCCACCACAGAAAGTGGCATCAGACTTTGTGGGGAGCAATGTGGCATAGCCTGTGGGGAGCAATGACAGGCTATCCCCAGCAGCATGGGTGCAACTTAACACTCCATTTTCTGCAACCCAAATCCAGGGAAGGGAAAGGCCTTATTCCTTCTCCTCTCCATGCATAAAACACATGTTGTTCTAAGTTCAGATTTAAATCCTATTGACAGTTTACCATTTCTCTTCTCTTCATCTCTCCAGTCTTTCACCCTCTGCACTTCTTAAATACTGCCTGCCTGCAATCCTTTCATAAATTCTGAAATGTGTGGGAGCATTCACCCATTTGTGTGTCCTAGACTGGTGGACAAAAACATACCTAGACCCTCTTCAACAGCCTTGGAAGGTTAATGATAAAAGAAGAGATAGACTAACCTGAGAAGGGAAGAGAACAAGGAGAGACAAAGGGCTCCTGAGAACTCCAGAGGAAGGAAGGTAAGAGGTGGAGAGCTCTAAGAGGTGTGGGGGAACAGGATGGGACATAACTGCTGAACTGGGACTCTTACTTTCCCCACATTCCTATTCAACAGCCTATACTGTTTTACTTCCAAGGAGTCAGCAAGTTAGTACTCCACACATATACTGGTATTTGTTACCCTCACTAATCTCCTCTAAACCATTCCTGTTAAAAGGTATCCAATACGATGTTAAAAGAATATTTAACCCATCAGAGATGGCTGTAAAATTTTATTTTATCTTGTAGTCATTTCCCTTTCCTCACTTCAGAAGCTCAAAGACACAGCAGAATATCAGTTGTTATTGATATTCTGGAAACACCGGAAACAGTGCTACTCTCCACAAACAGGTCTTTTTCACTATGTTTTTCTACCTAGGCTCCTTTAACTGTGAGATATTTTAAACGTTTGAGAGGCACAGTTATCTCCGAATTCTTATCCCTTGGAATATCTAAAAAACATGCCTATGTACTGCTCTGACTTAGTTTCTTTGGGCATCTGTACATCCTTTGTATCCTTTTTGATGCTGCTTACATTTGGAAAGACAGCAGAAGAAACAACAGAAAAACAGCTTCACAGGTGTCATTAAGTCTATAATCTAATGTTATGGATTTCTGCAGAAGAATTTTAAAAATAAAAAGAACTCCTGATTTCCACACATGCTTTTTCTCCATAATGTTTCTTTTGCTCCACAGAACGTTATTTCCTGAATTTCGAGTAGAAGTTAATCCATATAACTAATAAAAGGAAGGCTTTTTTTCAGAATCTCTTGACTCTAGGTCATGATCACACTGGGTTGAACACAACAGAAATTTATATTCTTTTCCAAATGTTTTAGTGCACCAAGAACTATTCTAACATTTGTTTGCTGAACCTCAGTTATTTGTAGTGCTCTATGTGCTTGGAGAATACTTTCAGAACTCTAGTAAATTTAACTTCTACATGCAATCAATATTAAGATTTTGAATAGCTCCAACTGTACCAAAGCCACATTATGCAATCCAAAAATGGAACTAAAAAGGAAAAAAGTTGGGATTTAACACACATAAAAATAATAAATATATAGATAGATGTATAATTCAGTGAACAGTGTTACTCATCAGAAAACAGGCAAAAATGGAGAATATTAAAATGTAACTGTCTTTAGCACCAATGAACCAATATTTTCCTGCACTCTTTTTACTATGAAATATATGAAGTCTATATGTATCAGAAGCCAAAAGTTATGTTACAAGGGTACCCTTGGGCCAGTGCAGCCCACAAAAACCCAGCCTACCCTCCTTATTGAAAGGAATAAGAGGGAGATGTCTTTACAAACAAACTGTGAGGCCTGCTGGTAGATAAAGCCAGATACTGATAGGTGAAAGAAGCAATGGGAGGAACCATAAATTCCATAGGAATTCCATTAATTGACACAGACTGTTACTCACCCAAGGCTGTACTAAATCCCTGGACTTAGAGAAAAAGAACAGAGACACAAAGGAAAAACAATGGGGGAAATGTACATTAGAAGGGTTCTGTATTAGGCATTTCAGGGAGTCTGTACCTCTCAAGTACCTCAGCCAATAGGGGAAGAGAGAGGGAAATGTGGCCAGGAAATTAGGATGAAAAGAGGCTGCGTCCTCTAGCAATTTGACAAGACCCCATGGGAAACTGTCCCATGACCTCTCGCTTTATTCAAATAAAGTTACAGGACTCCTCTGTCTCCTTTTTGGTCATAAACCTCTGGTGTTTGTGGATCAATTTTCCTGGCACTATCACAACCTACTACTTGCCTTCGCGTAATCTAGACGTCAAAGAAGCCAGGCAGTGAATCGGGAGTTTACTGATAGGAATGAAAATTAACCCTGCAATAAAACAAGTAACTGGAAAGATCCCTGACTTGCAATGCACTCATAAAATCTTTGAATCCAATGCAGAGGAATGACAGGAAAACACTACATTCCTGTTATTTTATCAAAGGGGAGCCCTGTCTGTTGTGCTTGGCTGCTTATATAGTTGCATCTACTTGCAGGACAGGTCGAAGAATGAACTTCGAAGGAGATTGGATACAGAGGGTACAAAGATGGGTTTGGATGCAGAGCTCCCAAATGACAACAGTTCACCGAGTCCTAGCAAGGGATCTGCAAGCTTCAGCCTAATTTAAATCCATAAATTCCAGTTTGTCCACATTTAATGCCCTCTATTCTTTGAAAGTCTTTGACACTGAGAAACAACTGTTTAAAAAAAAGTATTTAAAAAAAACCCCAGAGAACACAATCTTGGAGAGACTGAAGACTCAATAGCACTTTTCAGTTAAGTGTTTCAGTGAAGGAAATAACTAATAAAAAGAAATTAAGGACATATTAAGGATACAGGAGATGATTCCTACCTTTCACTGCAAAATATGAATATTGAAAGGGCAAGTCTTGTATTCATCTTAAATTATATAAGAAAATTCTTTCTATTTCTCTGCAATACATGCAAATACAACATTTTAAATAAGGACTGTCTACATTGTTTTTTACCTATTTGTTCTACAAAAACTTTTTAACTTAGAAGAGGTGCAAAAAGGAAAACTAATTATACTTATATATTTATATATATATTTAGTGTGTGAACCCTACTTTCAGAATGTCTTTGCCCCTGTTTTTATCCATCCTTCATGACATAACAGCAGTGAAATGAAAAGTTCCACCAGTTACAAGTTTTGAAAACTCAAGACAGTCTTTAAGGAAAAGCATTAGTGCATGAAATTAAGCTACATATAAAATTGTTCCACTTGAAATATCTGAGCATGACTTATTTTATTTGTGACAATGCAGTTTCTTCACATTTGCAGTAAAATAAATAATGGCTGTGAAAACTGATTGACTAGGACTACCAATATTTCCAACACACCCAAACAGAAATCCTGCTTTGAAACACTTTCTAAAACTATTTGTTTACAGTGTAGCTACAATTTCTTCAATGGCCAGTCTCCAATTAAACTAACTGAATTCTACCCACTTACAAATTTTGGACCCAATATTCAACTGACATCAACTGAAGTCTGTTCCTGTGAGTCCACTGCATCTGCTTAAACCAGCACAGCCAAGTCTGTCTTTCTAAGCTCTAAGTGCAGTGACATTTAAAATTCAGCTTTTTAATAACCAACTATAATCTACACTCCTGTAAATTTAGGTTATATCTGTATTGTAAAGTTATTCTATTACACTTCTGCCTTAACTTGTTGAGTTACATATTAGCTGATCTAATGTAAAACAAAAGAAGTAGGGAAGTAGTAGCCAAGACTTTTAGGAGATTGGTATGAAATAGCTTGGTACCTAGTCTCAAATATATTAAAACAATATTTGAGCATTATGCTCTCCCGTTCTGTTGAGGGGCTAATCTTTGCTGCCGCCCTCTCCACAGACGGCCCCGCCCAGGACCTCGAGGACAGCCTCGAGGAGGAGGACTCTGAGGTGTAGGAACGCCTTCTGGGCTGATCCCAGGCGTGGCCTCTACCTCGACCCCGCCTCAGCTTCTGGCTGTTTCCATGTCATTCAGGAGCCTGGGTTGGCCTTGGGGAGTGGCTTGGCCGTTAGCCCTGCCACCTTTCCAGATTCTTCGGGCTAGCAGTTACACTGATTGGTTTCTGTGTTAAGGGCCCGCCTTTGTGTTTTCTCTATTGGTTCACTGCGTTCTATATCCACCCCCCTCCTTGCGTCCCATTGGTCATGGTGTTCCCGTCTAAAGACCGTGCACGGCGTTGCCTGTCAGTTGGCTTCGCCTGACCTGTAGATGCTCCACCACCTACGCACCTCACCCCCAATAAAGTCTGCTGCGGCAAGTCAACGGCTCCTCGCCTTTGTCTCCTCGCGCCACCCTTCCCATCGGTGTTCTGCGCTGGGCTCGATGGCCCCGGACAGCTGCGCCTCTCGGCGAGTCATCCACCCTTGGCCCTGCGGGGCAAGCAGCGTGTGTCGGTGGCGGAGCCTGCCAGACCACCTGGCAATACCACTGCGACGAGGTCCTTTCGGGCGACCCTAGCCAGGCCCTGTGGTTGAGGGCAGGCTATTCGTCTGCGACACCGTTCCACACCAAATGCCATTTTATTGTTTCAATTTATATAATTGATACATTTTTCTCTCTTCCTTCCTCTGCTGAGAGATCTGCCTTCTGATAATGGGTGTGTAGCAGTTTCTGGTGGCATGAACCATGAAGAACATTTGGTTACAATATTTAGAAGGTCAAAAACATCAACACAGGACTAAATTCCTCCTGTCAGATCATGTTTAGACCAAGCTGCTTCATACTATGAAAACCAGAGCTTTTGGGAGAATGCAGAAATGCAGGGCAAGATGTTCCAAGGAACTCTGACAAGTACCCAGCCCTGGAGTTTATATTATACCCATGACCTGAGCAAGGGACAAGGTGCCACCTTATGGCTGCAAATGAGTACGTTACTTTTAATGCGCTATAATCCTTCCTTGGATCTGGGACTTAATAAAGCCTGGCTGGGGAACACTCAGTTTTCCTGGGTGTTGACAGGCCAGGTACTGAAGGCAGCTAGCACAGCTGCTGCCCCATGAATAACACTCTGCTGGCAGCTGACATTATAGCTTGTATTGTTAAGGGAGCCCAAGCCAGTGCTTTCACTAGGCATCAAACAGATACATTCTTTTACTGCCTTAAACCTCAACATTGCTTGTGGTTTCATGGGCCTATTTCATCTGAAATTGCACTCAAGGACCACCAGAATGTTTTTTTTACTACCTCAGCCACATCAGCATAAAACCTGCCCCCTCTGCAATCTTTTGAATTCGGAGAACTGTCTTGCACTTTCAAACCAAACCTCCAGCATCGCCACCTGCAGCAAATGGAGATTTATCAAAGTCAAGTACACAATAGTTTTTCTGTCTACAAGTGTCAGGCTCTCCAGAAGGCTGATTCTCTACAAAAGCCTCTCTCACTGAAATCACAGATTTGGTTACATTTAAGTAGTTAACCAGGTGTTGGTTCCACCAATTTTCTGACCACACACATCTAAGAAGTTTTTTGAAAGATACAAAATTTTGTAATTTTGAAAATGCAGTATTTGATTTCTTTCTCAAAGTGATTTCTCATACACAACTTTAAGAAATTGTTAGTTCTTGTGTCAAATAAATGATTCAATTTATCTTTGTTTTCCAACCTCTTCTAAATGCATGCAATTGAAAAACATATAGTATTGCTTCTATTTTCAATCTGCAGAGTCTCCCTACATGGTTTGCCTGTGCAACATTATGATCCATTTGAAGTGATCTCTGAAGCAAAAGAGGTCAGACATGAGGTCCAAGCTCAACATGGAGACCTATGTTGAGGAGTCCATTCATTGCAAGCAGCTCCTGTGTGAGCTGTAGGTTGAGCTCTGGGTGGGAGCTCCATGCAAGAGGCTGGGAACTGCCAACCCTTTGCGTAACAAGGAGCCCGGGGACCTGTGGCACAGCTAGGGGACCAGATCCTCAGAGACACAGCAGGAGCCACGGATCCCCAGACTTTTGCCTGCTTAGACTGTGAGGGGATAAAAGCTCAGTGTTCCCTTTGTTTGGGGTCCCTCTTCAGAAGTATAGAGCTTGAGCTGTTATTTTGTTAATCAATTTTCGCACCAAGCTTAAACTCTTTGAAGTACCTGAAGGTCTGAGACCACTAAGAGAAACCTGGTGTCAAGTTGGTAAGGAACGCTAGTGTGAGTGTGTAAGTGTGTGAATGTGGAGGCTGTAGCTGCAAAGGGACCTTGGTCCCAGCTCAGGTCATGTGAGTGCGAGTGCCAGAGTGGTTCTGGATGGTGGAACAGGAAAGTTTCCTTAATACCTGCTCCTGGGAAGCCATAATCAAAACTCATTTTTTTCTCTCTGCATTTCAGCTTCTGTAGCAAAACTAGAAATACTTTCACTTTCCTATCTCCAACAAATTTTGAGATTTGCTTTCTGAACCATTTACAGCATCCCATATGCCATGGTCTGTCACAGTAGACTACATGGATGAGTGGTATATACAGCATATTTCTGTACACTGCAGCTGAGATGCAGGTTAATCACCTAATGCAAACTCTACGGCTCCTGCAACAGTTTCGGACACCAGAAAAGATCCAATGCGTTCACAAAGAGCCTGAGCAAGTCAGCAGCACAATACAGTGCTCCTTCACCCTGAAGATTATAGCACAGCATTGAGAGCACCAATAAACAGTTCTACAGCTAATCCAACTGAACGCTTGCCTGAAAGAAGCTTCTTCCTCATTGCCCCAGCTCACACGTGACTGCTGTAGCTCTCTACACTGCCAGGCACATTTTTTGCAAATGTTTTGTGCAGTGGCTACCAACTAGTGCTTCAAAGCTACGGTATTTCACAGCAGTATATAAAATGCTGTACTAATTTTGCAAGTCTATACACATTAGCCTGGAAATATTGAAGAGAAAGTTTCCATAAAGACACGCCTTAAAGCTATGGCACTATAGATGCAAAGAGCACACCGAAGAATTTTTCTCTAACCATTAATTGGCATTGAATTACATTGTAGCTGAATATTCAGGAAAGAAAATGCTTAAGCAAAACACATGGGATATTTCTCTCTGGAGCAGTACCATCAACACAAAACATCATTTGTAGTTGTCAATATTAATGAAAATCAGTAATGATTAGTCAAGGGCATCCATTCAAAGTTTAGAAGTGGTACTGTGTGAATACATTATGGCCCAAACTATTTCTCTGGGGAAAAGCTGGGAACTTACGATTAAAGTAATTACTTCACATACTAAAGCAAAACTAAAAAAAAAAAAAAAAAAAAAAAAAAAAAAAAAAAAAAAAAAAAAAAAATCAATTGGGTGTACATTTAGCAATTTTTGACTGACATCCAGTCAAGAAATGTTGCCATGTAGTAAACAACTTTGCAATCTGTTCGTCCCTGATTGAATAGGCTGAGCCTTGCCTTCTGTTAGAAGGGTACCTTGTTGCTGTTGGCCCTTCCTTTCCAGAGCAAGATCAGCCCAGTTTAGGAAATACAATGTACTTGAACTGTCTGTTCACTGCTCCTACCTGGGGGCTGGGGTGGGCAAGGAAAACAATGGATAAGGCTCTAATTTCCTTAGCATAACTTCCACAAAGCAATTGTCAAAGGAACCCTTTCAGAGTAAGTTCAGGTTTCAAAGAGAAGTCCACCTTGAAGGTTAAGTCCTGGTTTGCTTGTTTTAGTCTCAGGCCCAGCATGCACAGCTGTACTGTAGGCAGGCAGCTGGGCCCTGAATCCCTCCCACAGCAGAACCACCTTGGACCTAGAGGTCATCAGCTGGAAGAGTGCATGCTGCTTTTATTGCAGACTTTCACAGATAATTAATTAATTTGGATAAGCAACATCTAAATAACAATCTGAACACGCCTGCTGGCATGTTGCAACCATGTGGGTTTTTCCTCACATAGAGTTACCATTCAGACAGAAAAAAAAATCATTAATTAAAGGATTCCTGTTACGGCTTCCCCGTGACCAGGCTTATTCTCTCATGTACCTAAAGGGATCTTTAATAAGCTTTGCCTTGATTCACCCCAAGTGGGCCCAGAGACACTTTAGGGACAAAATCAGAGACGTGGGTATTTGCTTTATTCAGCACGCCAGGTGTGGGGGATTCACTCCTCCAAACACACACACCCCGGCACTTCCAACACACAATATTATGGGTAAAATTCATGAATATTCATCACATTCCCTGGGATAGGAGTGGTTATACAAATCATTTCTCGGAAAACATTAATATCATTAGCATGTGTGCCACCCATGCGCTGTGTGTCCTGGTGGTCTTTGGGGGACTTTTTGTGATGAAGATCTGTAGTCTTCATCACAATGCACTTTTCACCTTTCTCTCTGGAGCATGTGCAGTCCTTGGTGGGTGATTCAGTGGTTTCTGTGCTTTTTCTAGTCCCTCTTATCTTGACAAGATAAAAGGAATCCTGTTTTTGTAGGTTTCAGAATTCACATATTCTGTCTCTCAGTAGTTAACCTGAGTTACCTATTGACCACTCCTTTCTCAGCCTGAGTATCTAAAAAGAGGAAGGAAGTTATGTTTCCCAATTTGATGATTTGATGTGCAAGGCACCAGGAAGATTCATCAGCCTCACATTGCCTCTTGGTTAAAAAAAAAAAAAAGAAAAAAAAAGAAAAAGAAAAAATTACAGCAGCAGAAGTAAAGCCCTAGCACAAAGTGCTAGGACTCTTAAGAGTACTTTTAATCTGAGCTCCACTCCGACCTTTTCTGGTCTCTGTGTCACTAATCAGCAGAAATCAGCTTGCCACAGTTAGCTCCTTGGTAAGTACTCAGAAATTATCAGTTCAACAACCTGATGACAGTTGTTTCTGCAAATCATTCTCCACCACTCTGAGCTACAAATGTATACAGACAACTATTACTGATCTTCACCGAGCTTTTAATTTTTTTTTTTTTTCTGGACCCTCTATTCTGCTATAGGACTCCAGGTTAAAGATTGCTGCATTTAGTCCTCACCCATGGTTCTCCTGGTAGTCAGAGCCATGTTATAACCTGCAGCACTTATTGCAGCTTAGTTTGTGCAAACACACAAGTTCCAATGAAAAATACGTCTCCTGAGCAAGTTAATCCCTAGGAAAGTGGGTAACAAAATACTCTGTCTCCTTTTGTTGAACATACAGAATGAAGAAAGTATCTTGTAGAGAAAATGTGTTTTACTGGACCATCCAATATTGCAAGGAGAAAAAAAACCAGTCACACTTGACCTTACCTCAAGACCAGCCCTTCTTCGGGTGCTTCACAGCAACCCAATCTGGGATGTTTGCTTTCATGCCCTAACTGTGCATCCCAGAGCAGCAGGGGTGGAAATGAAAGATCCATGCCTAAAAAGGCTGTGAACACAGCACAGAAAGGTTTATTGAAGTACCCTTTACTCTGTATCAGCCTTTGCAATGGTAGCAAGGGGACTGAGGGAGGACAGGGCTTCACTAAAAGCTGTGCTAATTCCTCAAGGACTCTGGGGTCTTTAAAGCCCACATTACTGCTGGTACCACATATGCTTCCATCTTCTTCTACAAACAAATACTGTTATATAGAACAACACAAATATAAATACAATCATGAAGAATAGGCTAGAAAGTTTAAAATTAAATGAAATAAAATAAAGTGATTCCCTTTTGATGTTTCTGCTCAGAGGCAATAATCTGCTTGCTTTTAATGCAGGCATACTGTGGCGCACCAAAGGCATGTGATTTGATGACATTTAAAAATAAATATTTGAAATGCAAAACAAATATGATCTTTATGTGCCTTAGATATGAGCAGACAAAGAAATGTAAATAAACAATGACAACATTTGCAAACAATATCTTGCAGTGCTGATTTAAATCAGTAGCTGAGCTGAGCTTGGCTTTTTTCCGTAAAACTAAATAACAGCTGTCCCTTCTAAATACCATTCAAGATTTACTGTTTTAACTCATTACTCAAAGTTTCCGAAAAGCACAAAAGCACATGGAAGCTTTTTACTGCCTTCACTGCCTGAAGAGGAGATAGTCCCATTTAAAAGCGGGTAAATACAACTGCAGAAAACAAACCCACAGAAGTAATTTACAGCAGCCTCCAAACTTACATTCTCCTCTACAGATGATTCTCAACACATGCAAACTTTGCACCTGCGGTTATATCTGTTGCTCATCACTTGATTTAGTATTAAGAAATCAATTTAAAGAACTGTAAAATTTCAACAGAAGCTTTGAGTCCAGGCAATATACTCTGAGGATGGGCAAATATGTCACAACCTGAGACCAAAGAATGCTTCTATTATAAAAATTATTTCTTGATTATTTGCACCTTTTTGCATTCAAGCAGCAATGCTTACTAGTTTCTTACAGCTGTTCCTGTGTTCATATTAGCTTGAGTTTTATTTCCCACGTGCAGTACAATGCCATTATATCAAGATTTTATCTGAAGTGCTTGAAATAAGAAAAGTGATTTGGCTCAATGCCATACAAATATTAAGTAAGTTACAATTACACTTCCATTCACCCTCCAATTTTTATTCTAAGTATTTTTTTATTCATTCAGCCATCCATTACTCTGTCTCTACTTAAATATGCACAAAGTGTTTTAAAGTATCTGAACACAAAAGCATTTAAAATAATTTAGCCTTCTCTACACTACCATACTGATTCAATATTAAAACTTCAATACTTCATTTTCAGAGGATGAAAATACTGTTTCAAAAGACGATGAAACAGATAACAGTACACACTAATAACGGTAAAATTAAGTTATAATTGAGTAAATATTTATGGGCCTTGCTGCTCATCAGCTATGTACATCAGCATTTCAGTTAACATTGCTTAATGGAGGCGTGTCCTTGCTAACTGTCAACAGCCTTCAGCTAAAAAATGAGCACATTCTCAAAAAAATAAATCACATGCTGCTGATTTTTTTTTCTCAGTGTGAGGCTGATCAGCAAAATCTAAGCTCAAAACTTGAGTAAATTTTTACCTTCAGCAGTTTGTTTTAGAAGCAGAGTTAATCTATTTACTTTGCATTTAGGTTCCTATTTCCTTGCACCAATATGAAACACCATTTGTAAATATTAAAAATTCATACAGAAGAAGTAGTCACTATAAAAATTGTATTAAGCATGAAAGCATTAATTCAAGATGTTAATCACTGAGTAAGAGAACAGTAGATGGTATGTATTTTTTTCATTTTCAATTCTTTAAAATAGGCAAAGAACCCAAAGCACAAAAGGAAAAGACAGCCAGTTTGTTGAAATTAAAATGACACACATTGAGAAAAATTCCTTACTTCTGAAGCCCTGTCCATTTTAAGGTAATCCCATCAAGGGAAAACACCCTCATCTACTCCGTAATAGCCACAAGTTCACTGTTCGTGTTGTGCCTTATACCAGGCCCCGCAGAGCTGGGGGTGCCCCAGGCAGCAGAGCTAAGCATCTCTCCACATGACATCAAGGCAATGGCAGCCTCTGCTGCAGTGTGATAAATACGTATTATACTGTTGGCTTTTTGCAAATATTAAAGTGGATGTTGTGTGCTTTTAATTTTTTTACAAAAGTAGCCTTGTTATAAAGATATAGGTGTATAACAATAACTAATGCCTGTTGTTAACTAAATTTAGATATAGTGGTGAAATAACTAATATAGTTACTTTTAAAAGTTTATAGTGTTACTAACAATAACTGAACTGCCTGTTTGATTGGATAACATCCAAAGAACAGTGCAATGAAGACCTCTGCTACTGATAGGTCAACTATCAACAACAGCCATCTGCAAGAACCACGGAGTAAAGCCCAAACTGGAGATGATAACACAAACTGAAAAAAAACCACAGCCAAGAAATAAGCATGCTCTAAAAAGGCAGGACCAAGGAGGAGCCATGCTAAACAGTTCTTGGAACATGCAAACTAATTCGGAGAAAAGTTTGAATACGCATAAATGCTCATAAATAGGCATGAAGCTGATGCAATACTAAAAGTATTTAAGATGTCTCCATCAATGGCATGTGTGCTTTTTCGCTAAGGGCCAAGCACCCAGCACTGTTCCTTTGCTTTATTGTCTTTGTCCCCTATTGTCCTTTATTAAACTTTTAAATTTTAACAGGAGAGTGTATCTCGTTTTTTACACACAGGGTCGCCACAGACAAACAGGCTCCGATTAGAGACTCTCTGCATTTGGTTTTCTACTAAGCAGATGAATTTTTTCTCCTTTCTAATAGTGTGTCTTGAGTAACCCAAAGTGTTATTGTATTCCGTATCTATCTGTGCCCAAAACTGTTCCTGTCTCTCTAATACGCAGCAAGCAGCACAGAAATGGAATCAGGCTAGGGGGGGGAGGAGGTGAGTGCCTCTTATAAAGCCAGCCAATGCAGGGAGAACTTTCTCTCCTGTCTCTAGTGCCTTTTGGCACTGATTGCAACAGCAGCAACCCGAGAAGTTGCATTTCCCAATTAAGAACTACTTCAGAGTCAATTTTGCAACACCTGTCTGCAGGCGTGGCCTCTCCCCAAGAGAAGCGGAATGGCCTCGCTCTGTGCAGTGGCTGTGGCCACGAGCAGCACTCGGTCAAGGAGAGCAGAGAGTGTGAGTTGTCCAAGGCACTGCCGTGCCATGCCAGCTCCTTCCAAGAGGAAGGCAAAGTCTCTCTACGAGTTCTGGCCCTCGACCGAGCACCAGCCGCTGGAGTGTGCTCACCACCTTTGCCAACAGCGCTGCTGCCACCAGAGAGGTAAGAAGGAGGGAGGCCGCCATTTTCCCTTTGTCTCCCCACACTGCTCGCCTGCAGAGGGTGCCATCTTGCAGGGGCCATTCCACCATTTTGAATTTCTCTTTTCTCCTGGGGAGTCCGCAAGATTTCAGCAAATTCGCAACTAGCTGATTTAGGGGTAGATAGTGATTTATTAGGGGCTGCTCACTAACAACAACATATATTGTTTCCTTGACATGTTTTGCACTTGCCAAACAGAAAGAGAGGATGTAAAGAGGATACTGAACCATTGTTAAGGACACCAGGCATCCTGGTTTTGGACCCCCAAACCAGCTCAAGTCAACACCAGGCATCCTGTTTTTGGACCCCCAAACCAGCCCAAGTCAGCTGTAGGACTTGGACTCAGGCCAGGGACCCAGGGAGTATGCGCAGGAAAGCAGGGTGAGGAGTTCAATGTGAGGAAGACTCCTTACTTCATCAGAGGAGGACCCTTTTACTTCATCCAAGACCCCTGCCCATGACCATCAAGCAGCACTGTGCATGCACAAGTGTATTTAAATGAACTTTGGACTCATTATAATATGAAGCGGGAATAGATAATGAATATGTATAGGGGCATTGTGTAGCTTCATGCGTATGTAACCTGTAACTCAATATAAACCAAGCAAAGTGCCACAGATGGTGTGCACATATTTGGGAAGCTATTCCTCGTGTGTCCCAGAGCTGGAATAAACATACCTACTTTATAACTTTTTGTTGTAGAGTCTTATCCGCACCTCATTGTGACTATTACTTTTTGCCTGTTGTTATTTAATTTTGTTTAGTAAACTGTTATTTTTTTCACTTCTATCACCTTGTTTTAATTTCTTCTTCTTAGTGGAAAGGGATTAATTAAAATTGTAAAGGGAGATAACTCATTTAAGAGTGTCCACCTCTTAAAACCAAGACACAGTGATTTATTAATTCGTTTTGTGTGGCTTTGCATCAGCCTTGATGTGTGCATTTCTAACTGAATATGGCAGAACAGCTGAAATAGGTGCAGGGTAGGGAGTCAGTTTGCTGTTCAAACTCCACCCCAGCTTTTCATTGAATTGCAACTATTCATACCAACCTGTAATGAACCTTCTGACCGGCAACTTCAGTTCATACATTCCTGGTGCCTGTTAGTTTGTCCTTCATCTCCTAAAAAATAAACATATGCACACTTTGGTTTCCCAAGCAATAATATGTGCTGAAGAGTCTCTTTGATCCAAGCACAAAGCCAGGTGGAAGCTGGGATAAAAAGCCCTTTCCTTTCTATGGAGATGAGCCCTGCTATCAGAAAGCCTGGTTTTGTCAGGGAATGATGTTTTTGTTCGACATTTAGATGGTGTATACTGCACATATTCTGCAATTTAAAAAGAGAGAGAGTACTTCTGGCATCTAACTGACACACTCACAGAACAAAGAATAAGTTTACTTGGATAACTGTGACATTAATGTCATGCATCATGGCAGAAAGGATAATGTAAGGTTATTAGACTATCTGAGACATTGATGCAGTGCTGGAGACAATTTATTCTTCAAGCACTCTGCTAGCCTTTCAGTTTCTAAGCAGAAGAACCTTTTGTACCTTAACTCCTAATGATGTCTTTGATGTCCAGAAAACAAGGAGTAACAAAAAAAAAACAAACAAAAAAAAGAAAGGGGGGGGGGGAACCCAACCCCCCCCCAAAAAAACCCGCCCCACACAGCTAACCAAACATTTACATGTCTTGCGTCTTCTAAACCATGGTCAGAAGAGAAGGAATTCTGTTTTTAATCACCTGCCAGGACACTCCCAGCTGAAAAACACTATGTGTTTTTACACACTCAGCTGATGCTGATTACATTGTCAAGGCTGTCGTGACAGTTAATTGATTCCCATAACAAATGTACAACAATTGTGGACCTCACCAGATGAGAGAACAGAGATCCCAGTAGGAGAAACTTGCTACTATTAGATGTTATACTGTGCTGTGAATAACACCACAGTATTGAAACTAACACAGAAACCCCACTAATGACAAGAATTTGTAGTTAAAGAGCATATATAAACTACATCAAGAGTTTTCTCATCTAGATGATGTTTTTTCTTTATGGCAAAAAAAGGCATGCATAGAAATTAAAACCTGATTATAAAAGGGAAAGTTTTCCATGAGAAAACAACAGCAACTTATAGCATCTTCAGCGAAAAAAAGTAGGAAAATGTTCAGAGGCAACAGCAGAGTTGTTCTTTCATATTTTGTGTCTTTTGAAGGTAGATATATACTAAACGCTTTTGCTATTTCATAACTTTCATTTTTGATAACAGCACATACTTTCATATTGCTTAAGATAGTAGGTATACAGTATTTGAAATTGATCGTGCTGAAATTGAATTTACTTGAATGATTTGAATAAGAACATAAATCTACATCAGACATATAGGGCTGTCCATATGCATACTAGCATACTAATATTTGAGACAAAGTAATAAATGAAACATTTTTTTACTATCTTTGTGAAGAAAGGCTGTCCTTGCTTGAAAGAGTCTTGGCAAACTCTCAAGCAAGCTTGTAATTCTCTCAATATTATCTCTGCGGAGTACGTGGCAAAGAGACACTCACCCATCACAAAACTAAAAACCCAGCACTGCCACAGTAGCCATGATTTTATTCCCTGCATCTGAAAGCCCTCCAACTCCCCAGAGCTAAACTATTTCAAGCCAGCTCCTCACTGAGGCAACTGCAGTGTTCTGATTGTAAAGCAAACTCTAGATAGGACAGATATTTTGCAGATGGTCTACTACACAGCAGGCCACATTGGAAGCCAGTAGTAACACCACCCGTGGAGAGCACATTGCTGTTTTGTATTCCCAGAAAATGTTGACTGCCAATGACATTCATAAAATGAGGGACAGGCTAAGCAAAATCTAATGCTGCTCACAACATACTGTTTGTTGTATAAAGTGGAAGACTGATGATCACATAGTCATTAAATACTACTGGTTTGTTAGAAGAACCATGTCCTCACAGAGTATAGGAATAATATCGCTTACATGAAATAGATCAGTTGTGTTCAACTCTGAAACAAAGAGGTAAGTGATGGAGGCCATGCCATGCAGCAAAACTCTGCTCTGCAAGAGCACAGGTTAGCACGTGCACGAGCTCACTGATTACACTCTCCTCCTCTGTGCAGCTGGACTCCTTCCTTTCCTGCGTGAACTCTCTTGTCTCTACTGATATTTGATAATTATTGCTTGCTTTCTCACAACTCCCTTGCTGACTTCTTTTTCCATTTGCTTTAAAATTATAGCAGAAGAAAACTAGGCATGTTTTCACAGACATACTTATAAATGCTGACATACTCTTCACTGCAAAAAGATCTACTTTTGCTTCTTATGATCCTCAATAAACTATTCTTAGTAACATCTCAGTGTAATCAGGCTAATTTTAGAAAAGCTGTCTAGCTGGGTATTTTCTTGAGAAATCTTTATCAAATAATGCAGACAGGTTGAAATAACAGCAATTAAGAATGTGTGAACTTCTTCATTGTGAAATCAGAGCTCAACCAGAAACCCCAAAATACTACTTTAAACAATTTGATTATACAAGGAATCATTACATGCATATTTCAGGGCCCACCCCAGTTTCAAATCTCAAAAGCTAGAAATTTTTCAGGTGTGGGAGATCAGTGAGCAATGTTTTAATGGCAGGAAGCTGCACGGGTTTCTCTTCGTCATGATGAGGTTTGAAATACCTTCCTTGTTGGAAAGCCTTTACAAAGGTCCCCAAGATTCGAGAGGGCAATAGTTTCTGCATCTCATTTGTCCTGAAATGACCTGATGTTTTCACAGTATAATTTGTTTCTTAGTTATGCCTGTACTGAAGGAAAATCATCCTATGAAAGTCCAAATGGTGGGGAATAAAGAAGTAACAACTCCAAATAAGTGTTACATGGAGCAGCCTGCTTAGGGAGGCTTGGCCTCAAAATAATGCGATGAAAGAACATCTCCTGGGAGAAATATGAGCAGCGTAAAATAGAAAAGAAAGACAAAATAAAAGAAACTAAGGTGAAATCTACTGAGTGTGACAGGAGTTTGTACATCTAGACCTGCGTTTGTGCCAATGGTATCCACTAGCACTGTGCTCTTTGGGAATGGTATGTTACAGGAAAACACAATCACCAATAAAGCAAAGCAATTCTGCTGGTGTAAGACAAGGAAGAAAAAGATCTGTGAGTTGGAGGAAGAAAATGCCAGACAACAGTGCAAACAGAAATGATGCCAAGACATGTTTCAACACCCATCTTACAGAAAATACAGCTGCAACAACAGAAAAATGTTCTGATTAATCAGGCAACTTTCACTAGAAAGTTTTTTGACCTTAACTAACAGGAAAATTCATCTTCTTGAAATAATATTAGTAAGAAAATATATACACATAATTACTTTAAAATGTGGACTCTAATTAACACACATTAATGACCATTAAAATAGAACTAAGTTATAATACAGATTAGAGGAGAAATCTCTGCAAATCCCATTTTGCAGCTGAGGATCAAAAATCTTTATAAATTTATTAACTTTCAGAATCTCCCTTTTCTTTAATGTCTGAAGTGGATACTTGCAGTGAGGAAAAAAAATTAATAGATGCTTTTCTACTGCATTTCAGCAAAAAAGAATTTTAGAAGTGTGACTGCTTTACACTGAGGCTAGTAACTTGTCAAAACAAATGGGTTAAAGACATGATCATCAAAATACTCACCTAATTCTGTGGAGCTATTTAATAGAATCTGCTCCATTCTAATGGCTTTTAACAGCCATAATTTGTGTTCTAGGGTTACCAGGAAGGTAACTTTTGCTCACCTGGGTTGCTTGAGCAGCAAGTGCTCATGGTCAGTAAGGAAGGAGGAATAACTCCTTGAGGACTACCAACAGTCCCTCTTTCTGAACTGGGCAGTGACCATCCAGTCAGGAAATGAGTTTCAGCAGACTGCAGCTGCAAAGGCACACAGGGTGCCACTGCTGCCTGACAAGCTCAAGGTTCCTTCAACATCTTCCCCTTTCTTGCTCCAGGTACTACACTGTGCCTGTAAAGACTTCCATGTAGTGCGCTGTAGCCCAGGATTGAGATCCTGACACCAAACTGTCTGGGACAATGTTCAAAATTCAAAGAGGCTACAAACCAGTTTTCTACCTTGCGAGGGTACCACGCAGTCCAACTCTTTAAATATTCTTCAAGCATCCCAAGAGCCTGTAAAGAGTCTAATATGATTTTGTAAATGTTTCTGGGGAATTTTGCCTTCCATCACACTGTCACAGCACAAACCGTAACAGTCACTGATGGTTCCCGTTCAAGGCAAATCACACAAGGATATATTTAGAACTACACCATATATAGCTTACAGCCAAGCCCATCCTTCATCTTGTAAGGTCTTTTCTGAAATACATTTTTGAAGATTAAAAAAGTATTGAAAAAAATAATGAAAATGCTGTGGACTCTGTGATATTCTCTACTGCTAGCTATCTCAGCGAGTGCCTAGAATCCTTTACCTCTTGTAAATGGACTCTTTCAAAGGACCAGCATTGCTAATTCCAGACATCAAGGAAGTTACTTAAGTTATATGAGTCAGCCAGAAGATCCCATAACTAAGTCAAGTGACCATGACAATAGTTTATAACCCCTGGGGTGTTTAGCTGTAGTTTCATTCAGCAGTTCATCACTAGTCCAGGTAATAACAGGGAATGATTATTTCTAGTTATTCTTTTTCATAGTTGAACACATTCTAGAGGGACAGAACATGCCTGCATGGGGTACATATGCTCATCCAAAGTCTTGGCTGTGCTCACAGAAAAATATCACACTTCCTGAAATAAAAAAGGCTCTGTGCTGCTCTAGATATAAAATAGCAGATATAAGCAGATACCCTAATCTTCCTGTACTGGCTGCCAACCCATGTGTATTTTCCTCATCCTACCTTAGTTTTTAAGCCATTTAATATTTCCATACTTAGCCATTGATAAAAATACATATTATAAAAATACTCAGTGAAACTGGTATTTTGATCCCCTGTTCTGTCATCATGGAAGTCATCAGTTTAGCTCAGTAAAAATTATTCTGCAAGTCAAGAACCTGCTTACAAACCAGGATAAATTCAAAACCAAGGCAGACATTTTCTCAGGGAAAAATTAAGTCAATAAGAGGGAGGAAGAGTGCAGTATTTTGTATTTTTTGAAATGGACATGTTAGGGGGGAAGTAATAATAAAGAAAAAAAAAGCCTTCCCCTTATTCACCTTTACTATTAAAAAAAAACAAAAAAACCTTTCAAGCAAACAGTGTAAGTCTAAATTAGTTCAGATTTGCTATTACAAGTCATCTGATCTGTACAACAGGCTAATTCCACTCAAATTTGGGCAAAGATGTGATCTCCACTTTACCCACCAGTTAACCTCAAAATTAGGTTCTCTTTTTCAGCTAATGGTACCTGCCCCTGGCTAAGTATATCCTGCTGTTCCACAGACTATGTTGTAATAGAAGGACTTTCCACCAAAGGCACAGGGCCCGCAGTTTGCCTTGCAATATAAATGATTAAACAGAGAAGCAAAACTTAAAAGAATACTTAACAATGTATGAAGACAAGTCCTGAATTCACACTGTTGGTCATGTCCTTCACTGAGCAGGTCCCATAAAGTTTATCTCCACAGCACAGCAAAGAAGGACCAGAGATGTGTATTAAGCCACTAAGGCAGATGGAGTGATGGGTGGCAAATACATTTTGGAGTACTTCAGCTTCTTACTTATCTCTTTGCAGTATACAGGTAATAAAAAAGTTTAAAAGTACCTATTTCCAAAAGCCATTCAGAGGCTTGGAGGTAAGCAAAGGTCAGCATGGGGTGTGATATAAGCATGTACTTATGGAACCATCAGCTTTCAGCAATGTCTTACATCAGTTTTCATTTTCTGTTACTAATCTTCCTAGATAGATCATCCCCACAGAGCCATGACTAGAGCTCCACAACTGTCACAGGCATAAAAAAAAGGAACCTGAATATTGCCCCTCATTTTTTCTGATCTTTTTTATCATCCTCTATTTCCCTCTTCCGGTAAACTCTTTACGTAATTTCTCTTCTTTCCCATTTTTGTTTTTCCTTTCGTCTTCTTTCTGTTTCTCAGCAGAAGAGACAGTGGCCTTAGCAACATAACAGAAACACCGTTGCATTTCTGCCATTCTGGTTCTCATACTGCTTCAGGTCATAAGAGTTAGGTCCAGTATGGCCATTCAAGCACAAGAAAAGGCAAAAAAACCTGACTGCTAATAGAAGAAAGTAAGAAACTGTTTTCTCCAGTTTGAAGTCTTTTTACAGTGGGAAGATGTGGATGTAACAGTACCAACACATGCTACTCAGGTTAGCAGACTACAGATTAACTCCCTTCGGATTTAAGTACATTTGCTATTAAAAAAATGTGTCACAGCACATTTACTTGCAAACCTTTATTGAAGCTTGTTGGCAGGCTCAGTAGGCCTGTCTCAGTCTTGGCTTGGAGGTCTCCTCTCTGCTAGATCTTGAACACATGTATTAATTTGTTGAACTACTGTGTTAAATATAAGAGTGCCTTCCCTGTGCTGGTAACTTCTGCCTATAAAAGATGAGGGATCCAAGAAATTACTCCCAAAAATTCTCTAAATCTTAGTAGTCCATACCCAGCCCAAGAATTCATGCTTTCTCTTACAATCCTGTTTCTGGTGCTTTCAGCATCCTACTAGGAAGCTATTTAAAAGAGAAGATACTAAAGAACTCAGGTTGTTTTCCATCTGAGTTAATTGCAAGAGAAGTATCACAAGGTTTGTTCTATTTTCAAGTTGGCTGCTGTCACCCAGAAAAGTAACTTTTTCCCCCATATCCCCTTCCCTTTTCTAAAAAAGAATTTTTCTGAAGAATTCAGCAAAATTATAGCAGTCCAAAGCAATTAAAGAGTCTCTTTGCTAAGCTCTGCAGATCATAGACTAAATAGAACAAAAGCCAGAATTCTGTAAACACATTGACAGGAAATGCAACAACTAGAGGCAAAATCATTACTCCTGAGATGGTACAAAGTATGGGGAAGTTCTCTATGAGTGACTAGGGAGATTTATCTCAGGCTCAAAAGCAAGTCCATCAGGTTCAGTGAGGACATGGAGCTATTCAAAATTTGCAATACCAGAAGCAATAAAGACAACAAAATGAAACAGAATATTTAGCACAGCATACTACTATTTCGCCCAACAAAATATCTAGTGATCTTTTTTGTACACGTAAGCCCAATGTCACTGAACTCAAAGCTGAAGTACTGCTTCACCTTCTGAGGATATACATTGTCTAGGCACCCCTGCTGTAAGGAAAACATAAGTGGAAAGGACTACAACACATCTTGTGGTAACGTAATGCAGGCAGATGAGGCAAATATTTTAGAGCAGCTGGATATTGTCATCGTAAAATTTGACATACACATGGCTTGGGTCCCTATGCTATCTCTGTTCTCTAGTGCTGATCCAGTGCACACAGCCAGAGTTCAGATTTTAAAAAGTTTGTATGCATTTGCTTTTTGGCCTGTGAAAGAAATCAGCAAGGCATCATATGAGATATCCACGGCATTTTCTATTTGGGCGTGACAGAGGTCTTACCAGGTGAGTAACAGGCAGGCACATGCTGCATGTTCTCGAGCACAAGTACACAATATAAACAGCAACTGTTAACTGTCCTTTTACCTTAGTTTCCATCATAATCATTTATGGATCACAAACCTTGCAAAAAATCCTGATCAATTCTCTTGCCTGTTCCCCCATATAGACACCTACCAATTTCTGCAGATTTTTGAAGTTGTTTTGGCTAGCATGTCATTAGATATTTCCAAAATCTTTTAATGAAGAAACGACGGAGATGTTCTCACATGCAATCATCTTTGTAGGAATCTGATCTTGTTAATTCAAATTGCTCAATATGATGGGCAGTTTGTACACACAGCTATTTAGTACATGACAAAAAACCCAGACTGTATACATGACACTTATCAGCTATTTAGTACATGACAAAAAAACCAGATTGTATACATGACACTTATCAAACTTCCTACACCCACAATGCCAGTGCTAGCAGTCTGTAAGCTTTTTGCAGAGCACCTGCATCAAAAGCAGAGAGGGAAGGAGAGGGGAGAGAAATATAAATACACTATTGGCTCTTGTTTTAATAAGGAGTCTGATCAGCCTCAAACAGTTTACAATGTAATATTTGATGAAAATTTTCATTTTGAGATATTCGCTATCACCGATAAAAAATAAATAGCAGGCTTTGGTTTATTTGTCAAGATGAAACTGTTAATTCATGCTTCTCTGTAACAGGATTATTTATCAGTAATGCCCAGGATTGGTACCTGGACACTATGGGCCAAATTCCAGTCATATATACAAAATAGTACTTGGTATACCTCAGACACTTAATCTATCCCCTCCTGTGTCACCATTCAATATTCCTTCAACTTCTCTGCCAGACAAAGATATGCACAAACCCATATACAGTTAAAGAAAAGATATTACAGACATTAATCCAGTAGAATATGGGTTTGTGACTTTGTTTCCTACATTTGTTCTTTTGTTCAGCAAATCTACAAGAGATACTACAGTAACAGATTCTTCTATTTGTCAAAATTTTGTTTCAGTTGCTGAAACCAAGTTTTAAAAATCTTAAGTTCTGCACAGGCTGTCAGCATAGATCCTCTGGCCACTGCAGTCAAGTTGTGAAAAATCCCGTCTTGAAGAGCTGACAGGAAACAAAATTTTGCTTTTTATGTAATATTCTTCACCAACCCTTGTATACAAATGCTTGAAAAAGATCCAACTATTGTTACTGACCTCACCATCCACCCCCCAAAAATACAGATTAAAGTCAAGACTATTGAGTTGAAACTCAGTTCAAAGTAATTGCATCTCACACACTATCCTGATGAACACTGTAGTGATCATAACTGATCACACATATTTAAAGTTCAGGTAGCAGTTTTAACCTTTCCTTTAGCCTTAAAAAAATAAAAAAGCACTTATTCACCTAGAAATTGAATGAGAAAAGCAACAGACTGAAAGAATCTGAGAGGGATAGAACAAAGAAATCCATGGAAATGCAGAACTGCTAAACAAGTAAGAAAGTGAGACAACAAAAATCAAATATCACCACAGTTTATGCCCTAAAGTAGCAAGCCATAGTGCTTCATTACACAGAGCCAAGGCCTTTTAAGCCTTTTAAGCCAAGGCCTTTTTCCTATTTCCACGCTGGCAAGAAAGTTGGGGGTCCACGGGAAGCTGGGAGGAGACACAGCCAGGACAGTTGACCTAAACTGACCAAAGGGATATTCCAGACCATATGACATCATACTCAGGATATAAAATGGGGAAAGAAGGAGGAAGAGGGGACATTTGGAGTGATGGCATTTGTCTTCCCAAGTAATGCGGGATGGGGCCCCCCTCTCCTGGAGATGGCTGAACACCTGCCTACCCATGGGAAGCAGGGAATTAATTCCTTGTTTTGCTTTGTTTGTGCACACGGCTTTTGTTTTCCCTTTTAAACTGTCTTTATCTCAACCCAGGAGTTTTGTAGTTTATACCCTACTGATTCTCTCCCTGATTCTGCTGGTGGAGGAGCAAGAGAGAGGCTGTATGGGGCTTGGCTGCTGGCTGGGGTTAAACCACAACACAGAGTAAGGTCTGTTGTTTTCTTCTCCACACAAAAAGAATTAGCACAAATTCCTCTAACAGAACATATTTTATTCATGTTTTAGAAGACTGACAACTCAGCCCAATAGAGCTTACAAAAGTAAATCAAATTTCAATTGATTTTCTCTATATTTGCATATAACAATTGAGAGGAGGAAGAATTTACACATTGAAGAAAATTTTTATTAATGAAAAGGAAGCCAGTGTGGTGTAATTGAACCTCTGCAAGCTAATTTTAGTCCATGCAGGTATGCTCTCACATCTTGCTGCTTGGAACACTCCATCCAGAAATTGCATGCAAGTATAGAATATAAATATTTCCAATTGGATATAAAAAAATTTCTTTTGCTTAGCTTTCCTGTACCTCTTCTCTTTGAGAAACTTAAATTTGCTATCTGTGGTAGAGTTTGTGGCTGTTAGGTATTACCATCAGCTCTCTTTTCCCTTTATCTGAGATCCAATCACATTCAAGGGGCACAGGAGCTATTTCCTCCACCACAGCTTCTGGCAACCAGAACCTCACAATGCCAGCCAGGCAGACGTGCAGCAGAAGTGGGGGCAGAAGAGACACTGAAATAACCGTCCATCACACTACCTTTCATCTTTGCCAGTCCTAAGAACTGCTCCTCCTGGCCAATAGCCATGCCCTATCTTGATATTTCTATCTTCAGTTACCAGTTAAGAAAGCAATCCAAAAAACTGTACTAGAAGCAGCAGGAGCAAAATTACAAAATAAAATGCTGCCAACCCAAAAGCATGATCAATTGGAAAAGGTGGAAAAGTCTGAAATTATCTCTATTTCTGCCTCTGTTCTGTCAAGGCAGGAAGTTAAGGCTTCTGATGTTTGAAAAAGACCATTCCCCAGCACTTCTCTTCACCAAATTCCTGACAAACTTCTCCCTTCAGCATTCCCCTCCCATTCTGCACACACAGAGCAGCTGTGTCTTTTTTTTCTCTACATAAGCACTGAGTAAGTGTACTTCAACCCAGTGAACTTGCAAAAATACAAATCTCAAACTATGTTCCCATTATCTGTCATATATATCAGATGCTCTCCAGCTGTGATTCAAAACAAGTCACAGGGATGCCCAGTGCCAGGTTGCCACAGCAATAGCTTGCACAACCTCCTCTCTTATACAGGCAAAATTAATGACCTCTGCTATCAATGGCCCATTTGAGTTTTTAAACACAGTGGAATTGCTCCATAGCCTAAAACTTAATGACAGATAAGTTCCTGGATCAACACTACTTTGAAATTGAAAGGAATGAGAAGGAAGTGTCTTTACAAACAAACTGTGAGTCTGATGGTAAGATAAGACCGACACTGAGAGAAACTATGTTAAGATTTCCATAGGAATTCCACTGCTTGACTCGCCCCAGACCCTGTTACAAGAACAGGGACATAAGAAAAAGAAGAAAGGGGGAGATGTATATTAGAAGGTATTCCAGGATTCTGCATTAGACATTCCAGGAAGTCCATACCTCTCAAGTACCTTAGCCAATGGGGAAAGAGAGAGGGAACTTGCAGCCAAGAAATTAGGATAAAAAGAGGCTGCGTCCTCTAACAATTTGAGAGACCCCATGGGAAACTGTCCCATGACATCTCCCTTTATTCATGAATAAAGTTACAGGACTCCTCTATCTCCTTTTTGGTCATAAACCTCTGATGTTTGTGGATTAATTTTTCCTGACAATGGGAAACAAGACATTGAAAATAAACTTATGTGGATTCAAAACAGAGTATTTGAAGTTCAAAATGCCTGTTCTGACATTGTGCCTTCCCTTCTACTTCCCCCAGTTAAGAGTCAGGGATAGGACATTAAAACGGGACTTCAAGCAAAGCCTGCAAATGTCTCTAAATTTCTTTTTCTTGGCTAAAGACAGTATTTACAAAAGGATCATAGACTGACAGGGGCTACTGCCATTAGCCCCAGGTTGCCCTAAGTGGCTCTAATTTGTGTTGCCACCCATACTCACAGAGCTCTCACAGGTATTCGGCCTGTCCAGCAGTGACCCCACACTCCCTCTCTGGGTCAAAGTAAAAAGCAACTTTGCAGCACCAGTTCTGTAGCTCACAGGTAAACACGGAATTAGGGTTCCCATGAGAGCCAGGAGCAAAGCTACAGGAAGCGCATGCAAGGAGAGGAGCGTGAGAGCAAAAGTGCACGGTGATTTCAACCACCAGATTGTTCACTTTCTCCTCCTAACCCTCAAGCTGCAAAAAAGAAAATATTCCATGTGATTTTCAGAAGACAAAGGCCATTTTAGACTGTGATTTACAGAATTACAGCTTATAGTACAACATTGCCATTGATAAAGTTCCAATGCATATATGTCACTTGGTACAGATCAGTAGCACACAGAAGTAGTATCAGTACAGCACCTCTCTTTAGCACACCCATGTTATTTTATTGGGTTAGCTCTCCAAGAGTCAGCAGCCACCTAGACTTGTGCATCAGCAGTGTATGTGAGAGGAAACAAAACAAGCAAAAGGCAGTTTGTAGCACCAGAGTTGGAGCACAGCTTCTGTCTATTCAAATAAACCACCATCACATCTCAAACTGAGCCAAAGCACTCTACCAGCATCTCCTTCAGTACACTGTGGAAACTTCAAAATATTTAATCTATATTTTGGAATCCACAAGTATTGTGTTAATTTTGCAGTAGAACTCTTTGGTGTAGCAGTTAGAAATGATCTCTGAATATTAGCCATTGGGGTTAAGGCATACAGGGAGAGGAGACAGAAGACAAATCTTCAATTTGAAGATTCATGAATTTCAATCAGCATGGCTTACCTTGTATTGTACCTTGAATCCTGAATCACAGAACCCAAAAAACACTTATAATGAATACCTCATTAAAACCCTGAGTATTCTTTGAGCCAGCAGAGCCTGCCTCTTTAAAATATCCAGTCTTGATTACTAAGCATCAAAAAATGGTTAAAAACTCCACTCAACCAGATCCTGTTTTATCCAGAAATAACTTTTGTTCATAAGGCTCTTTTTTCCAACCCTCAAATGTAATTTTTAAAATTTATCTACATCACTTCCAAAATATTAAAAAATTACTATGACCATAAATCTTTCAAATCTAGATGATAGTAGAAGACTTCCTCTTACTTAGCTGTAAATGCCTACCAGAGAGTTATCTAAATCCAAGTTAGCTTTGTGTGCTCTCTTCTGCATCCATAATATCACAAAAGGTTCCTCCTGCAGGAGATTCATGAGTTGTCTTCAGACAGCATAAACACTCTGAGCACATCAACTTCAAATCTTTTACCAAAAGCAAGTTTAGAAGAACAGCTTAAGCTGAAACAGCTAATTATCAGATACCTAAAGCGGGGAGGGAGGGGCAAATACCCTACCCTTGTTTACAGTGCTCTCCTAAAGATTCTACTGGATTAACTCATTTAAATTCCTTTAGTCTGCCAATAATTGCTTTCTTCTCTCTCTGGAAAAAAAATGTTTTATCTCTTTTCTGAAGCTCTGTGCTTGGAGTTATCTGTTTATATGTCTCAGAAATAGGCCTGGCTTTTGGGCTAAAGAAACGTGATGGACACTAATGCACCTATGGCATGACAGATGTTCTTGTCTATAGGGCTCTGATGTGCAGTCAGAATTTTAGCACCCCTTGCATCCAAACTCACTGAAACCAGTGGCAATACAGCATTCCCACACAGCTAGTAATGGGTCAGGTTACTAAGAATTAAGAATCAATATCACTGGTCATCGATACAGTTCAATTCCTTAAATCTTACCCAAAAGAGTTGTCAGGTTTCTAAACTAAAAAAGTTTTACAAATGAGTAGAGCCATAGCTTAACACGAATCCACCAGAATGTGTAGTAAAGGGGCTCTAGTGTATGAGAAAACTCAGTATTGTGTCTTCCTGGTTTCCAGCAATTAATTTCCAAAAGGACAGTGCTCTTTCATACCTTACCATTTATGGTTACAAAAGGCTTTGTAATAGGGGAACTAAGTTAGGAGTTCAGCCACAGCAAAGTAAACCCAGAGAAGTACAGGAAAGGAAAAAAAAATAAAAATCCCTTTCAGCTCTGAACTCCACGACAGTCCCAAGTCTGTCATGTAACAGATTTTATTTTCATCAGAGAAAGCAGCGTTTCATCAAAAACCGTGAGTATATTTCTAAACAACTGTTTTTCCTTGGGAGCTTGTGATAGCTTTGTGTTTTTAACATTACAGCATTTTGGGAAGCAAAAGGCTTTCTATATCTACAGCACTATGGAAGACAGTGCAGATGACTTTTCTGTAGCATGCAGACTGAGTTGTTCTCTGGGTGCAAACTGATTATTCTTCACAACTGTTGGCAAAGGTAACAATATTTTCACAAATTAGGAGTCTGTAGCTCATATAAGACCATAGCTCATTCAGTTTAATGGTAAATACACCCTTACTCTTACAAGTTTCACGGCTTTGGGTGCTCAGCATTACTTTAGAGGTTGTGCTGCCCTACCCATAAGTTAGAGAGGAACCAGGCGCATGAACTCTTGAAGACTTCATAGAAATCTGCTCTTAAACTGATTCCTTCTGTGCAGAAGCAAAGGAAAAAGTACTCCAGAAAGATTTCCAGACAGCTGAACTGAGCAAGTAACTTCTGTCTTTTTTCCCCCTCTTTTATCTTTTTTTAAGAACCACCATGTTTAAAAGCTAACAAATTAGTCTTAAACAACTGCATATATTTTTAGAAAAAAAAAACAAAAACAAAAAAACAAACAAAAAAAAAAAACCAAACAAAAAACCTAACTTTTAAAATTCACTCTAGTGGCATATCAGGTAAACAGTTCAGTAATAAAGCAAAATTATACAGCATATTTCATAAAATAAACATAGTTGTATCATGTTACATAGTCAAAATATTGCTGTTTCAGGTTTTGAAGACTACATGAGAAGCTTTTCTGTGCACGTTTTCATCCAGGCTCAGCATCACCTTATTCTTTAACATACAGTATTTGTGGTCCCAGATGCACAGAAAGCTTATGAAAATGAAAGCTTTAATTAAAAAAACTGGTGTTCCCCAGCCACAACACTCCTCCAGTACCAGCAGAAAATGCCTGTAACTGCTAGAGGATGAAATGGAGGGTGGGGAAAGGGAAAGAAAGTGTCAATACAAATGTAGTTTTGACTTCAGCCTGCTGTTAAGTCATGGGGCAGTAGATGAGAAAATTATGAGTGTAGGATTGAAACAGAAAGGAAGAGTTTAAGCAGTGTTGAAATACCCACAGAAACACAGTCAAGCAAGTGCAAATGATCAAACTAACTCTACCCGGGACAGTAGGAAGTATGTAAATATGAGCCCCATAACATAACCAGTAGAGAGCTCATATTTATAGATATAAAACCTTTGCCTACTGGTTCTCACAAAAAGCATTTGGCCAATAAACTTGTCACCAAATACTCTGCTCCTCTTACAAATCCAGCAAGGCCGGCAATTTTAATTTTGTCTATACAAGGTGTTTTGAGAATAAAACAAGGTGACTTAAGTTGGCACTTGAGAGGAGAAAACAAATACCTATTTTGCATGTAGAAGCAGTAGAGGCCAAAGGGCACAGGCGTGTTTAAAAAGTCCTCATCACTTTAGAGACGTGGATGATTTTCATCACTCTTCTTGGTATGATGCTTTATTAAAACATGATATTCTTCTGAAAACAATACATAAATGCCAACTGGAGAGTCACCATATAGTGTGGAAAGAGAAACCAAACCAAAAAAAACACAAGACTACCTCATTGTTAATATCTATTCCCAACTTAAATTCAAGAGAGGGATTTAGCAGCCTTTCTTCTGCAAGTGAGATGAATTCATCAGTGCTACTTATACCTTACCCAAATTAAGAGCAGTCTGGAATAGCTTGAGAGAGAGAGGTCCCGTCTGAACTCACAGAGGTCACACCACTGGACACTCCTCAGAAGATGGAAGAGAAGGAGGAGGTAGAGACTTCCCACCAAGCATCAAGCATCCCTCTAATCAAAACAGGGGACTATGCCAAACCCGAGCAGATGGCATCCCTAAGATTCTCATAGCGGCTATGAATGCAATTATTACACATTAATATTGCACAGCTAATGTACTGTATAATTTAACTGGATTGAAAAAGATTGGGCAGAGGGAACATTTTGAAAGCATTTGCAGCTTATACATTCCTAAAAAGTATGGAACCACCACACAAAATCTTCAGTACAAAAATACATTTAAATTTTCTCTTGAAGGCTGGACTAGGCCCGGCTTTGTACACTTCAACATCTCCCAGTTCAATTTTGCTTAGACTTCCTGGGCCAATAAAGTCTTCTGCAGTGCTTAATTTTAAAAGATTTGGTGGTTTTGGCAGAGGAAACCCTAAATCAGCTATTTCAACACTCCTTCTAATATACATAGATAGAGCAAGGAGACAGAAGATTTTTTTAATCTGAAAAAATTAACCTTTAAAACAACAAAGAAATTCCAAGTAAATATGTTTTTCTGTATGTATGCAACTTTGTTTTGTCTTTACAGCCAGAAAATTAAGTATTTTCAGCAGAAGTACATAGGAATGTTTATGTAAGAAAGAAAAAAAATGCCCATGGGTTTCCTTTGAGGTCCTGTGTTTCCTCTTAAATTATTCTGCACATGCATGAAATAGTGTTACAGATTTTTCTGGTCTTCTACACTTGAAAGCAGAAAAAAATGCACCAAAAAATGTATATTTCAGTTTTAGGGACCACATTTACAGCCAATTTTCTACAGCAACACAACTGTGATATAAGACCCCCTGATTTACACTGCCTGAAGACATAGCTGGTTGTTTTTTATGTCTATACAAGCACTCAGGGTGATATTTTTAGATGAACCTTTCTTGTTAACATTCTCTGAATAATTTATATGTCCTTATTCTCTTTGGGGTGGAGCAGTTATCTGAACTGAGGGAGCAAAGGCGAACAGCATCACTTTGCAGCCCATGCAGAACACCAGAGTCAGGCAAGATGCCTGGTGTCAGAATGGGGAACAGCACTGCACTTAACCCCTGGGCCACTTGAGAAAAATTTCCAATTTATGTACACAGGTTCCTATTGTGTCTTAAGGAGATGGTCTGGTAGTTTTAGATTATTAGAAGGAAGAGCTGAGTGGTACTTCCATTGAGTGTGTGGCTGGCATTCAAGCAGACTTTTGGGGCAATTACATTTCTTATTAATTCTTTGGTTAATAGTCCCACAATTCTTGTTTTCCATGTAACAAGGGGGTTGATTACCCCACTGTTTCTCAGTGTAAATGGGACAGATCTATAAATATTATGGTTCATCAAAATTCTGTATGTTGCAGCTCAAGGCTGCAAACTAGAAGTTTTCCACAAGTCACAGAGGCAGTACTAGTCTTTAATTTTTTCAGTTTCTCACAGAAAATTAATCATTGTTACTGTATGTAAGAATTTTGTGCCAGTAACACAGGTTTTCACTCATCCATTATTAGCTCCCCACTGTGCTATAAGGACCTGCTACTCAGTACCATATGGTTTCAGGGCCTGTACTCCAGGGCTGATAATGGTCCTTTATTCCACCTTCCCCTCTGACTAAGCTGCACAACAGGTAAAGTAGATCCAGCTTAATAACAATTGGTATTAAGGTACTGCGTCACACAGTGTTCCAATATATTCTAAGTATTTTTTAATTCTTTAGGTTTTTTAAGTGTTATTTCCCATTTTCCAAATGAAAAGAAACAACAGAAGGCTCCAAGAAGCAGTCACTGACACTCATTATGCAGGTTTCCTTGTTGCACGCACCTTGCCTCGTGGCTGTAGGTGAACATGCAGGCACAGCACGAGCGTGCTGGGAGCATTTGATACCCCCTGCTCTGTCTATAGCCCCATTGACCAAGCAAAACACAATACAGCCTCACTTAAGGGCATTAGCTCACATTCTGTATTAAACTCAAATGGCAGTAAACAGGGAAAGTTCATCTATGGCAATTTTCAAATTGAGATGCTTCTTGCAATGCCAGTGAATTATATGTGACCAACAGAAAAGTAATTCCACTCAAAACACTGTGTGCAAAATTCACAGTGGATGTGGATGTTTCATTTAAAGTGGAGTTAAATATGAAAGTGGACAAAATTCAGCATTCTAAAAATAGCTCTTTTAGTTTCTAGGGACACCTAAAAAAAGCCTTCCACTTTGATGATATCATGTACTACCAACTTCAAAATACATACTTAAAGTCTGCAACTAACCCCAAGTTATGCTAAATGACCAAAGCTGTTTTACTCTCCACAGAAATCTCTATTTTTATTGCTAATAGAACTAATATTTAGGTGTTAAGCAGTCCAAAAACAGCAGCATGTTAATTTTCAGATACCTTTTCCCTTTGATCATTAAACAGTCAAAGTGAGGCACTTTTACCAGTGAAAACCAGAACTAACAGGAAAGAAAGGAACATTCAGAATATATTTCCATTCATTCCTTTAAGAGCTGATGCTCATAGCTTTGTGGGTTATATCATCTTTCCTCAATTCAACATGGTCCCTTACTTGCAGTCACACCTCAGCTCTGCCAGCCTGCAGCAGCTGGAGACCATCTGCTCACAGATAACCTGAAGAGCCTATTTGCTAACTTTGGTTTGTGCTTGTCTTACCCTGTATATAAATTTAAGTGTGAACATCGGTGGATTTAGCACCATCCTGAAGGCTAGCCAGTAAGGACAAACACTAAATAGTTGCACACACCTGAAACTAAAATCCTGAAAATGCACCACCTAAAGCTGTATGCCATTGCCCTGCAAAGAACAGAATGGAAAACTGATTCAGATAAATGTAACATTTTCCTTTTCTCCTTCTGCTCTGCTTTCCTCTCTTACGCCGAACAAGCCCACACAAATCTTGCCAGTCTTGTCATTTGCCATAAAAATAGCTTGTGCCATGTTTTCATGAAAAAACAAAACCCACAAACCTGTAATCACAGCTGTCAGTACAGCAGATACTGGCGATGGGTTGAACCTGCAGTGAAAGTTCTGGACTATTTCTGTTGAAACCTATAGGTCACTCATCATGATTTAATGGCATATGGACTCATGGCAATAATTTTCATACTCTCTTCAACAAAACATTACATGGAGCATTTAAAATGCTCTTTGACAAGGGAGTAGAGGAGCTAATGCCAGTCGCTTCTGAGCTCAGGTTCAGACAGCTCTGCCCAAGAGTTAGTTCCCCAGTTACAGCAACATTCCTCAGACATCAGGTTTGGAGCACCTCTGGATGGACAAGGCCAAGCAAACATGCAGAAGTCAGATATCTCAAATGCTAAAATTTTAGTTATTTCAGTTCTTTTGAAATAAGACAACCCTGTTTCAAACTACTCCAGAAGAAAAGGCATAATGTAAAAAGGATTCCACTCTGGGAAGGTTTCCCCTTCATGCAGCCTTTACCAATATACAGCAAAATAACCCTTACTTCAGAGAAGCAATATAAAATAGACTGAATTAAGGCAGGACTGTTAACAAAATTCTCCCCCAAAAGTTATCAGGTTTTCCTACCCCACCTCTTAGCTTACACATACACACACATTTCTTAAAGCACTACCTGGTAAATTAAAAAAGCAAAACAGGAGTCTAAATACAATATAAAACACAGCAAGTTTGGGTTTTTGTTTTTTTTTAGTTCTAGTTTTTGCAAAAATTGAGCTGTTCCTCCATCGATTACATTATATTTCAGAAATTTGTTACACAACTACAATAACTGTCATGTTTTCCCTCTCTTTTCTGTATTTTATTTTATACCTAAAAGAGGTTGTTCAGGTTTCACAACTCTAAATCATGCTGGGAAAGAAGTTGGTGACTGCACAAAAGCGAGGGGAGACGAGAGCCCTCTGCCTGGGACTAGGAATGGTTGCATGCTCCATGATGATGTACTTTTTTATTGGGATCACCATTGTGCCATTCTACACTAAGAGGTAATAAGAGCCATTTGTTTATGAAACAAAGCTTTTCTTTTTCCTGTTAGCATCAAATACAATAACTCAAACGGTGATAAAATATACATAAGTACATTGTACAATAAAGTGCTCTCAAAGAGTTCATAAGGATTTAAGACCAAAGAGAGAAAAAAGTGTGCCAAGAATTCATCAGGCATTTACAAGTGAGCACAAAAAAGAGGAAATTACCCTCCTCAGAGCTAAACAAAACAGACTAAATCAAATCACTGTAAAATCAAAAAGCCAACCATGCTTATCAAAGTTGGACAATGAAAAGCCAAGTCTTGTATAAATGACATAAACAGTTCAAAAAAGCTTTTCCATGTGCAGGAGAGCATTGTGTTTAATAAAAATTGAGCAACGGAAGTCATGGTAAAATTGTTCACTCAAGAATCTGTATCTTACTTCCAAATTAACCATCATAAGAAACTCGCACTTTCAACAACCCAATGGGCCACAACAAATATTGCAGAACATAATGAATGTTGAAGGAGTTACTAATGCCCACACTTTTATTTCATTTTGCAAGTTCTACCTACACACAGAAAATCAATTTGTAAAAAATCAAAGTAACAAGACAAAGAGTGCAGCTCACTTGTTCATATTTCGAGATTATGACAGAGAAAACAAGGACATCCACCTCATTCTTCTTGCTAGAGTGCCTTTAATCTCAAAACTATTTGAAAACCATTGTCTTTAAAACAGAGTAATTCACATATATTTATTTTCCTGCCTCCAGATTACATTACAAAACACAGATGCATGCAACAATATTAGTTTCATAAGAACAGGAGTGAGTCTGTTTCTTGATTTTTCTGCCACCAAAATGTACTACTGTGAGCAAAATTTACTCTGTTATCAATAATAGAAAAGTAACTCTTGAGAAAAAGGGATAAGTAACAGTAAAAATTAGCTTTTTCCAGACAAAATCCTGCTACTTATTTATGCAAGAGACCCATGCAATAAATAAAAAGAGAAGTGGTGAAAAACATGGGTACTGATCTGAGTTCTGAGGCTTATTGAATGAAATCAGTCAAAATATTTGAGACATCAAGTGTACTGCATTCCAAGTATTTACTACCAAACTTTAAAATCCATAGCATTTTTTCTTTCTTGAGTAACACAAAGCCAGTTACAGATGGGGAGGTCAGAATCTAACTGAAATCACAGAATGCATAAAAAACAGCAGCAACAACAACAAAAATGCTTTCCTGAACTACTACTATGGCAGCACTTCTCCAGGTGCAGCTACAGATTCAGGGTGGGCACAGTTCCTCACAGCACGGTGGAGCAGCTATGAACTCCAGCCAAGCCACCACACACAGATGTATTTCAACATGCAGCTTCTGATGAGCTTCAAAGAAATACCTTTTGTTTTGTTTTTGTAGTGTTTGGACAACAGAAACTGTGTGCAAGGTACTCAAAGCCAACATCAAGGACAAAGCTTTCTGCCCAAGCCGCGAAGGCTCAGAGGATGAGGAAATCTTTCCTTATCCCTGTCTACAGGTGTGGGTTAATCTGACAGCCTCAGGACAGGAGGTTATGCTGTACCAGACTGAAGATACACTGGAAAGAAATCCTAAGGTACTTGCAACAAAGATTGCATACTCATTCTCTGCTACTAATACCTTTGAGGAAGGGCTGATGATTTTTAAACTAAGCAGCACAGTAACGGCAGGAGTTGCTTATCTTTTACATGTTAACATCTGGGCTTAGACCAAGGCAATTCCAAAATCCAGTTTTGCATTTTATTTTAAACATTAAATATTTAGTTAATACTTTTTAAGGAATTACACCAACATGAATATACAACACTTATGAACATTTAAAAATATGTAAGTCTCTGAGCTGAAGACCCATTGTAACAAATGGTTTATAAGCTGTGGCTTGCTCAGTTCCTTGTTGAATTATCACATAAGAGACATCAAGTTTAAAAACACCCAAAACTAAGAGAAAAAAATCCCAATTTTACTTGCATTTTAGGTGTATAATATGAAGCAGGGAATAAAGGAGAAAATGGCAACACAATGCACATTTTAGACAGAAAGAAGAAACAAATCAGTGATTTTGGACTATTATCACACAGAAAACTCGTTTGTCTTTGTTTTGGTCTGCACCAATTTCCTGGACTCATGGAGAGGGCAGTGGCACTGTTGGAAGCACCCATGTAAGGTAGAGATCCTGAATATTGTGGTAAAGGTCCTTTGGTCAGTTGTTTCAGGGATCTCTTTCCCAAAGGATGAGTGCACAATAGGTGGAACAGACATGGGTGCACAATATTCATTTGGGTTTAGAGGTCTGTGAAAGACTGGGGAAGGTGAAAACGAAAGGTCTTACCCTTTAACTCCCACCAGTGTTTCTGCTTGGGAAACAGCAGAGTGCTCAGTATTTTCAGGCTTGCTCCCCCAGAACCAAAAGTGCTCCTCCAGGTACCCTGCCCCAAGGAAGGTCAGGTTCAGTCCAGTTCCAAACCCACGAGTATTTCAGAGGCCTTATTCCAGCTCAACAACTCTCTTATGTGGAAATTCAGATCTTGGATGCCCAGGACTGAAGAACTTTCAGAATCCAGAACAAACATACTCAGATTACAAGTGCAAAGAATTTATATAGATTAGAGTTTCACACAGTGCAAACCTAATAGCATAAAACACTTCAGCTGAAGAGAATTTTTCTAGCTAATGCCTACCTTTAGAGTGACTGTCTCAGGGAAAGCTACATGCAATGAAGGGGCAAAGCAGAAACTACCACCCATAGACTGAAACAAGAGTCATGTTCACTGCAAGGGGAGGCAATGTGTTGATGTCCTACTTAATTGCATTACTGCAAATAAAATTTTCAGGTGAGAAATCATCCCTGCTTTTGCCTTGGCCAGTTTCCAGTTTAGTACATCTGAGCATTATTATATACACAAAAAAATACTGCAGAAAAGAAAGGTTATGAACAACAACAACAAAAAAAATTACTGCTTCAAAGTCTATTTCCACTGAAGACTAAAAAACTCTGCATTATTACTACAGGTCAAAATAGTAGTTTCACAAGCACAAGTAGGAAGCCTCCAACAGCCATCCTTGCTGTATTTTTCTACTAGTTACAACCAGAGGCGTGCAATGAAACAACTTCATTCTCCTGCACGCTGACAAGCCAGTGTGAATTTCTGCACAACTAACACTTTCTTGCTGTAGAAGTGCGCAGAAGCTCTGTTAGGAACTGGAGCTTGGCACTGTAATAATGCAGTGTCGGTCTCAAAGACTGCAGGGTTTTTTTGAGCAGGTATGTCATTGGTTTCCAACAACGTAACTCCAATACATAAATCTGCAGACTGGGGGCATAGACATACTGATGGAAACAGGGGAGCATGGTATGGCAAATAGACGTAATGAAACCAAGACAATCTCCAGGGGTGTCAGACCACAGAAGATTTTGTCAGTACTAGCATGACTTTTTTCACTCAATCTGACTTAACTACAAACTTTGTAATTGTTATAATGAATCACCTTGATTTCTTATTTCAGTGCTCATACGTCCCAGACAAGTTGGAGAATTCTAAAGAAGTTAAAGCACGAATAGAAACAATTGCAAGCAATTTCAAAAAATACAAGACTTTCCCATGTTACTATGACCCAGGAGGAACACAGACCAATGTCATTTTAAGCAGACTTTATCCCTCAAAAGGCCTTCTCTTTGCTTTCCTCTGGCCTACACTCATGTTTACTGGTGGATGTCTGATTATTGTTCTGGTAAAAATTAGTCAGTATGTTTCTGTTCTTTCTGCTTGGCAGTAAAAAATAAGTATCTAGCATGGATTGTTGAGATTGTTGCAAGATATTAAGATGCATTTGTTCTGCCTGTCTTATTGGCATTTTTGACTCTTAATATACTAGGTGTCGATTCAAGGGTAGGCATTCCAAAAAATTGAATAGCAGCCACTACAGACGGCAACCCATTACACAAGGACAAAATATAAAACCGATTCCCAGGAATGCCTGAAAATACCTCATAAGCATGCAGACTAAGTTACTATCCATTGTTTCCTTGGGCTTTAGGAGGTACAGCTGCTTTACAAAGCTATAATTCACATTTACTATTAAACTCTTCTTCCACATTTTAGAAGGGGTGCAAATTTTCTGTCTGGTTGAGATCAATTGGTGGCAGATTCATATACATCATCACTGGCAGATACACCCTTTATACCCTTATACACCAATGCAGTATGTACTCATGGCATACTCTTCTTGTCTGTTGAGAAAAGCAGCTTTGTTGTGGTGCAAAAAGATATTTTTGTATCATGGATCTCTCTGCTTTTGAAAGGGGAGGGAGAACAACCCTCAAAACAAAAATATACATACACAGACTTTACAAGACTTTACAAAACTTGCACTCTAATCATCTGACACCAATGGCATATAAAGAAATACACACAATAAAGTACAGAGTATGATAAAGAAGCTTATATTAAAAGTATGTTTTTCTACTTAACTCAAATCATAGCCTTGCCTTATTTGAGACAAGTGTGCCACTCAAGGAAGGCTACCTGGCTGCCATTTGCACAGATTATAAAACTGATGCAAAAAAGGAAGTTATTACATAAAGAATGTTATTATGAAATAGTGTCCTGGTTCTGGCCAGGACAGGGTTAATTTCTGCAGTAGCCAGAAGGTGGTGTAGCCAGGACCCAGAGGTTATTCTGTAGCACCTCACCTCCTTTTTGGGAAAGAGGGAAGGGCTCCCTGCCAGGTCAGGTCACAAGGCAGAGGGAATTGGTCAGGTATTGTTGGGGGTGAGAACTTGGGTACAAATAGTTCCTTCCTTGTACACTCTTTTATTAGTATTGCTGCTGTTACTGTTTGTTGTCTTATTTCATTGCTGCTTCCAGTAAATTGTTCTTATCTCAACCCATGATCTTTTGTGCCTCCAATTCTCCTCTCCAGACCATCAAAGTGGGGGAGAGGGGAGCGACCAAGCAACACATGGTTTGGAGTGTTTCAGTAGGAACACTAAATTGAGGAATACCATTCTTAAACCACAACAAGTAGAATATATGTGTGATGTCTTACTAAATACAGATAGCCAAAGTAACCACAGAAGTTTACATGCCTAGCACCAAGATAATTCACAAAGATATGTTTGTTTCCAGAGCCAAGACTTCTAGGAAGTTCTGATGCATGTAGAGAGACATTCTCTGTTCTCTGAAAATAACTGTTTCTCTCAGCCAAATTTCAAATTGCAACTGGACACAGGTGGAACATGAGACACTTCCTGCATACTGTATTTGACTGGCATCTGGGAAACAACTGGTACAAGCTTTTTCACCACACAGCAGATGAACCACTAGGAGCTATCATCCACAGGAAAGTTTCAGGGCTTAGATACAAATTTAAATTCACTATATTACAGTTTAATTATTCTCATTAATGTGGTACAATTCTGTATTGTTTATTGTAAGAGAGGCTGAAATATTAACCCAGTACATGCATTCTCCAACATTACCAACAGAATAGTGTCAGAGTACATTTTTCACTATCATCAGCAAATGAAAGGAAGTGGCTGTTAAAACTTAAAAAAAAGGGCTAACCTCCAAAAATTAATATAGGAGAACTATGTCCACAAGGAGAAAAGTACATCCTTGCACAACACTTTTGTGAAATGCATCTGAAGTTGTGTATGTATATACAACTCAAACCTCTCTCATTCCAGGAAAGTGAAAGTTCAGCTGGCACAGGTACAGATGGTTTGGACAACCAAATGGGATGGGAAGGGGAAGAGATCCTGTTCTGTTAGTTCATAAAAAGCTGAGGCAGGAGTGTGGTAACAGTTTAAAAAGTAAGCAAACAGGGTGTATACTTGTTGAAGCTAATGCACTGTACTGGTATCAGAGAAGGTGAACAAGTTAGCTCTGAATAGGCTCTTTGAAAACTACTCCAAATTTCATTTTTAAGCAGTTTTAAAAAGAATCTCCAGATGGCAAACTAGAATTTGCTGGTGACTACTTTACACTCAGTCCAGCAAATTCATAACCCCACCACTTTGCTACCCTCCCAGCTCAGCAGAGATCAGTGAGGGTTGGATGCTGCTGCCAGACCCTGAGGCCCCACTCACTCAGGATTCAGTGACTTGTGTTTGAAGAGCAGAAATTCATGATCTAGCTGAGCTCAGATCTCAGCGTGAAACACGAAGGCCAGGAGCAACTGCTCTCAACCCTGCCCTTGGCTTCCCAAAACTACCCCCTAAAGCCACATCCTCCTCACCTCTCTAATCATAGTTATCCCTGACAGTAGCAGATGAAAATTTATTCAGAGTGCAAGCAATACCTCCACAAAAATAAAGCAAGTCAATTGTTACATTAAAATGGTTATTTCCCTCCAACTCATACACATAGCAAGTACCTAAAGAAAAACCTTACACAAATTCATTCCTCTAGCAAAGTAAAATTTCCTATTTGGACAAGAAATATTCCAAGTAAAAACAGCTGCACAGAGGGAAAATCACACACAAATTGGAAAACTCAGTTTTTCTGGATTCTTGCCAAACATAGTTTCCTCTTTTGCCTGAAAGAAATGGGATGAAAATGTGAAAAGCCAAATTTTCTATAGCAGAAAACAAAATGTGTAGACACCACAGAAGTCGGTTCTTGTTTTTAAACAATGCTTTGAGCATGTGTGCAGTGCTGGTTATTTTCTACATTTTTGAGAGTTTAATGTTACAGCCAGATATTTTTTTTCCTTCACACTTTAACATCAAAACTAAGTGTTTTTCCAGTGCACGAGGTTGACAAATTACTCTTTTGAGCTTCTATAAACATTTTTCTTTTTTCATTCACCAAAGTTATAATTCACTAGACTGAAGTTTTGATAACACACTCTATGCTTCTTACAGCAGCACACAAGAAGCAATATAGCCTTTAGAGGTTTCTGTTTGGTTGGGGGTTTTTTAATGTTATTGGATTATACCATCAAATCTACAATAAATCTGATTGAAAATGCTATTTTTCTGAGATCCAGCAAAATGCTTCCTATGAGAAGTGCTTCCATACAAGCACTTCCATACAAGTGACCACTGCAGTTACACAACTCACTTTCTCAAGGCAGAGTAGACGACCAAGGTATATATTAAGCATTAAAACTCCTACCATCAGAAAGGAAGCAGTAGCACAAGCAGCTGCAGATTAAATTCATCCTTGAAATCTGTTTGACTATACGTAATTTTCACCAGCAATGATGCTTAGACCACAGGAATAGTGCTTGACTTGACTGGAAGTTGTAAGGAACACAGGAAGAATGTGGATAGATTTTTAGACCCTGATGAATACTTTAGTTGTGCAGGGCCTTTATATATCTATATGATTAATAGTGTTTTCCTGAAACTATTAGAAGTCCTGCTTTTCAAGTGTTGCACACTCTCAGAAGTAGTTTTTCTTCTTGATGCCAAATAAGACTTGGACCTGGTGATACTGTTGGAAGATGAAAAAGCATAAAAGTTACAGCACTAATTTTGAGGGAACTAGCATTCCTCCTAGGCCAAAAAAAACCCCAAACTGCACAACCAAGGAAACAATTGTGCAAGTTTTTAAAGAGAAGCTGTTTTTCTGGATGAGCAAGATTCGTATTTCATCAGCTTGCAATAAGATTATATTTCTCCAACTTTGATGAGGTAGCAACAATGGGAGCTGAGGAGGAATCTATGCTGACTTGCTGAGAAGCCACCTGTGAGTCACCAGCATGTCCTTACTGCACCTAAACATAGCAGGTACCTTCTGACTACCTCTGACAATTTTGAGTTCAGTATCCTGCTAACTTGTGCTATTTTATTACCTGGTCTTCAAAGCAGCAACAGGGCAGTTATCATTGAGAAGACTCTAATCCTCAAAGATTCCTCTCTCATTTTTATAAATCCATGGCACTTGACAACAAAATGCCTTCCAAATGAGTAACTGAGACTTTGTGCTCATTTTTTTGGTTTAGAGGATTTGAAGGGGGCAAGGAGAGGGTTTGGTTGGTTCATTGGTTTTGAGGTTTTTTATTTCTTTGTGGGTTTTTTTTTTTAATAAGGAAAAAGGGAAAAACTTAACTTATTTAGGGTCTCTAGACTATTCACTATTAAAAAGCCACGTAAAATAATTCAGACATATTATTTTTGGCAATTTAAATAATGGAAAAGAGTACTTAGGGTTAACTGTGTAACTCGAAATTTACAATTTGGTTTGAAGTAACAAAAATACTCTAATACAGGAAAATAATTATAAGGATTGATTGGAGGCAGTTATCCTTTGTGAGAGAGTTGGGGTTGTTGAGCCAAGAGGAGACCTTAGAGGGCCTTTCATCACCTAAAGGGGGGTGGCTGCCAGAGAGCTGGAGAGGGCAGCATTGCACAAGGGCCTGAAGTGACAGGACAAGGGACAGTGGCTTCTGCCAGGGGACAGAGTTAGATGGGATATTGGGAAGAAATTCTTCCCTGTGAGGGTGGTGAGGCCCTGGCACAGGTTGCCCAGAGAAGCTGTGGCTGCCCCATCCCAGGAAGTGTCCAAGGCCAGGCTGGACATGGCTTGGAGCTACTCTGTCTAGTGGAAGGCATCCCTGCCCATGGCAGGGGGGTTGGGATGAGATGATCTTGAAGGTATTCCAACCCAAACTGCTGTGATTCTGCTACTTACCTCTTCTAATTCCAGGAAGATTTTCAGAAAGTCTCAGCATGCTAAACAGGTTGATCTGCAAGTAAGGATTCTTGCAGTATACTTCAAGGCAGATTAGCTCACCTGAGAACAAGACAACATTGCCCAAGTAACTGTAATGCCCCCAGCAGTTTCTACTCTGTGAAGTTGTATTCAGGAGCCTTTTCCAGAATACACTGCCAGTATCTGTCAAGTAAATGCTCAGCACAAGCTTAGGAACTGATTTAATTACACAGTGTGGCTCTATTCCTCCCAAAATTACCACCCTAGGGTCACTTCCTCATTTTCTGAATGAATACAGTTCTTTTAAGAATGCCCTATTCTCTGTGCTTTATGCACAGGACTTCTAAACTTTGGTTTTAATATAGGAGAGTATATTAGAAGATTGGGTCTGTCATTGGAGGTGAAAAAAGCAAAGTGAAATTTTGGCTCAGATGTGAGCTGCTTATGTAAGCTGCTCAGTGCTGTGGCTGAGCCTGCAGCATTCTGAGCATCAACTCAGGAAAAGCCACCCCTTTTACAATACAGTGAGGAGAAATAATGGTGTCAACTGTGCTGTTACTGCTGATTTCAGCAGAAGCCTCAAGTATTTAACTGACTCATAGCAGACTTCCTAAAGCAGTAGCAGCTTCAGGCTGAGCTGCAACTTCAGCTGCTGAGTGACACCTCATTTTGAGCATAGGTCAACGAGGCATTGAATGCAGATGATCAAATCCCAGTCTTTGGCACATCCACCTCCAAGTCATGTGATAAATTGGTTTCAGAAAACCACAAAACTATTTGGTCTTTTTAATAGATAAAGCATCAGTTGCTTTTCCAGGGTATTTAAATATGCACTAGTATGCTTAAATATATAACACACGTAACTAAAAATAGAGAAATATTGCAAATAGAAGGAAGATTACACTGAACTGGTGAGGCAAAGTTGAGAACAAGATTTAAGGCAATGGAATCCGTAAACTGCAGGGGTAATATGACTGTTAGTCTCATAAGTGAGGCTTAATATAAGAGAATAAAAACCAGATGCTTCACCAGTAGATATTAATACAAATTAACATAAAGAGTGCTAGCAACATGCTTGAGTTAGACAGGTGTTGAAAAAGCCAAAACATTATAAATGTTTCAAAATCATGATTATCAAGTTTGCTTAAAGATATTAGAGAATCCTAAATAGTTCAGAAAGTAGTGAAGAATAGCTAAAATGCATTTTATGTCAGAAAACATACAATATCTGCATGACATAACTGTTTTATTCGTGGATTTTTCCCCCAAACATTGTCTCACAACACTGTATCCAAGAGCCAGCTGCTTTCCAAAGCATCAAAGTATTTTGCCTGGATTAAAAATACTAGAGGTATTTTTCTATAAAATTTCTAGAGGTCCTGAAAATCTCCAAGAGAAATACAAGAAACATAGCCTTTACCATAAAGGTCATGTAACACCCTCACCTATATACTCCAATCTTATAAATGTGTTCTTTCATGAATGAAAAAGTACTGCACAAATCTATCAAAAAGAATGAGCCTGAAATGCAAATAAGAGCTAATACAGTCTTTAAAAAGACAATAAAACCCACAAACTAAGAAAAAAAAAAATAAACCCAAAATCCTACTCTTGGTATTTGTAGGTGAGCAGTTTGGGAATGGACAATTTAAGAGAGTTTAAAGCAAGTTGTGGTTTATGGTGGTGGTTGTTTTGTTTTACTTTTTCAAGGAAAATAAAAAGGGAACCTTTCAGGCAAGGTCAGTCATAAAGTACGTATCTTCTGCCACATAGTAGACATCTGCAGAAACCATAGAACCATCTTATTATTCTATTTCCAGTCACAGGCTGTGAAATAATTCAGCAGGCCACCAGGATGGCTGGCACAGCCACAGCCTGCCCCTTGAGCAAGCCACAGCTGGTGGCAGGCTACAGGCTGGATATGCTACACAGAAAAGGACTCCAGATACAGTCTGCACTATGGAAATGTGTGTTTGTGGGCCCAGGACACCTAATAACTGAAGCTCTCATGTCCCCAGCCACTTAAAAAGAAAAAATACAACTAATAAATGAGGAGCTCCTTGTGTCAGTTTTGGAGACAAAGTGTCAGGAGGAAGCACGCTGGCATGAGCGCCTCCTCCCCAGGGAAAAGGCCTTCCCCTCTTCCCTCTGCCAATGAAACAAATTAACCACACAAGTGAAAGTGGAAAAATACTGAACTATTTATTAACACAGGAAAAAAACTCAACTGTTCATTAACACAAAATGAAACCGGGAAAAACAAAGGCGGGGAGAGGAGAAAGGGAAAAGGGCGCCCGCAGGAGCCGACAACACAGCCAGCGAAGCTGCAGGACTCTGGTGGCTCCGCTCCCTTCACTCATAGGCGTGGCCGAGCCTGCGGAGTTCAGCCCGGCCGGGGCCACCCCGCAGGCTCCCCGGGATGGAGAGGAGGGAAGGAAGCTAGGGAGGCCAGGGGGAGGAAAAGAACAAACAAACAAAACCTTTCTCCTAAGCTAGCAGGGAAAAGCAGTGTAGAGGGCAGTGCTGCGGTCTCTCCGAGAGCCATCGACCCCTCCGCCTCTCTCTCCCTCCCCCGTCTCTCCCCGGGGCGTTGGACCGAACCGCTTTTATAGCCGGGGCGTTGGACCGAGCCGTTTAACCGACACCTGCAGGTGCCGATTCGGCTGAACCCACCCTGGCTCCGGCCCCACCCCCCGGGTCTGTTGGCCATTGGACGGTGCTGCCACGTGCGGCCTCAGATGAACCGACGGTTCTCCCGGCTGTTTAACTGACCATCAGGTGCAGGTTCGGTTGAACCGACGGTTTGGTCAGCTGTTTAACTGACCATCAGGTGCAGGTTCGGTTGAACCGACGGTTTGGTCAGCTGTTTAACTGACCATCAGGTGCAGGTTCGGTTGAACCGACGGTTTGGTCAGCTGTTTAACTGACCATCAGGTGCAGGTTCGGCTGAACCGACGGTTTGGTCAGCCGTTTAACTGACCATCAGGTGCAGGTTCGGCTGAACTGACCGTTCTCCCGGCCGTTTAACTGACCATCAGGTGCAGGTTCGGCTGAACCGACGGTTTGGTCAGCCGTTGAACTGACCCCGGTTCCGCCCGCCCCCACGGGGTTCATCTTAAAGGCACAGTAGCTGTGGGCATTAAGCACGCAGGTAAGGAGTAACGTAGCTTCCTAATGTCACCCCAGGACACTCCTGTAGCGTCACATCTTCTTGAAAAAAGTTAAGTGAATGGAACATTACAGAAAGTCTAATGCCCAGCTAGTTCTTCACTGAAAAGCCGTATTTTTTAACAGTTATGAATAAAAACTTGCAGTAGCTCTTTTGGAACAGGATTAGTAACATGCGTGTTCCATCATTTTATATTCTGAAAATTAACACTCTTTATGTCCATGGTCGCACAGAATTTATCTACAAGGAAATGCAGCAAATCACCCATTCGGTGACATTTAAAGTCTCTCTGATGGTGTTGAGAGCAAGTATTTTATACAGCTTTAAAATACCAAGACTTTACAGGATGGTAGTATAAAAAAATAATTAAAGACTCGGTGACAACACTTCATGATCTCAAATCACAGCACTGTACAGCAATACACTTAAGCATACCAAGATTAGAAAATCTTTTTCCAATGATAGAAATTAATTTAAAAGAAGAATCAGCAACCAATGTGTAATTCTGCTTGCCCCCATCTTTTCAACTCAACCCAATTCCATATCAAAACCAGACACTGACATCCTATTGCAGTGGTCAGAAATATGAGATCAGATTTTAGGAATTTACCTGACTCTGAAAAATGAAGGTACAAATTCTAAAAACTAACATGTTAATTTAATAAAATTAACATGTTAAAAATTAACATGTTTTTCCAGCATTCAAGAGCACAGTGACTAAAAGATACAAAATTAATTCCATGAGACCATTCCCACGTGTCTCACCGTAGCTGAGAGAAACAATTCTGTACAGAAGACCAATAGCATTTATCAGTCTACGTCTGCTTTGTATGTTCTAGTAGCTGGAGATGCAAACCAGACCAGTGCTCATCTAGGCAGTTATGGCAGCACAAGGGTGCTTTCCAAGTCCTACCCAGGGGAACCATATCATAACACTTTCAAGAAGCAAGTGTGCAACAAACAGCTCAAAATGAAAGCAACAGATTTATTTTGATGGAAGCAACACAGTCTAGGGGAAAAAAACACAATATCACCGTAACAAAAAAAAACCCCAACATGGAACAAGAAAACAAAACAAAACACTCCCACCAACCCAAGCAAACACAAGTAACCCAAACAAAAACAAAACCACCACAAACCAAAACCATAAAACCACAAGATACCAACAACTCACCAGATGCTCCACACAATCCCTGGCACAGTGGGGACAAGGAAAGGTTAGGAAAAGGATAGAAAAATATCAGAGTAAAATTATCATTATTAATCTTATCAGATAAAAGCACTTTTAATAGTTTTAAGAGCTCAGACATCACCAAGAGAAGGAAAAGCAACCTCTAACCTTCCTAATTGAACACTACTAATTTTTGTATGATACTGAATATTAACATTTATTTTATAAAGTAGTAGAGAGCTATCATGATCCTAATCTCAATTTCTGTCAATTTACTTCAAAAACTGTAAATAAAGCTCGGTTCCCCAGCTGCAAACACCTAACCTGAGCAATATAACATCAGACTTAGCTGGTAGTAGATCTGGATAGCATAATTAAATTTATTTTTAATGGGCTTTTAACAGCTATTTCAATTACATGATACTTCCTTACTTTGATTATAAAATATCAGGTACCTTAGTTTCAAAACAAACCTCATAAAGCAGTGCCACATCTCCTGTTTTCAACACTCTTACTATGAAAGTTCTACTAATGAAAGCAGAAGTGGGGTTTTTTTGTTTGATTTGTTGTGGGTTTTTTCACATCTGATTATTGACAAAACAAACCTGACTAGCTGGGGAGGGGTGTCATGTTTTTTAGGTGGGCAGAAAATGGTGAAAAGGAAGTAATTTCAAAGTTGAGTCATCTCTCTAATATTTGGGGGGGGTTTCCCTTATTTATTCCATTAACTATCTGTTCAGAGGAGTTAGGTTGGTTGGTCTAGAAATTTGATTTTTCCCACACCATGTTACACATACAGGAAGCTTTACTTCTCTTTCCCTATGGCAATTGTGTGAAGCAACAGGTCATATAAACTGTTTTTTGAAAACTAAAGAAAGAATTAACCCTGAACCACTCAGAACTCCTGAGCCTCATCTATTGTCTTTATTTCCGGTGTATTTTCATTATCTTTTATTGTCATCTCTAAAATTCCCTTGCCAAATTAAACATGCTGCACCTTGTCCTTTCTGCTCTTACCCTAACACATTTCCACTATTTCATCTGTATTGGTCTCATAGAGTGCTAATCTTACCATAAAAGGAGGATCACTCCCACAAACAGCAGCCAGCTTTCTTAATATAACCTTCCTAGAAAATTACATATCAGCTTCCCAATCCTGCCAAAGTCTCCTTTGCAAAGCCCATTGTTCTTGTCCTGTTACTGCTCTCCCTTCTTTCACTAAGACAGTGAACCTTGTAATTTACAAATACCTTCATCTAACAGCCAACCTCCCTCAGTCCCTCCTAAATCATGCAGTTGTGAAAAAATATGATAAAATTTCGTTTATTTGTAAATTCTTTAACTTTACCTGCATTTAATATTATCTATTGTACCGTAATATCAAGTTCACTGCTTGACTGATATAATTATGAAGAGCTATTTATTACCCTTGATATGTTTATGATCACTAAAAATATGGATATTTGAGGAAGACAATCAAGAAGAATTTGAAGAAATATCAAAATAAAGCATGTATTTCAAAGCGATTAAAGGGATCAGCATATACTACACTGACAAAATAAAATTTAAAGGATAAACAACAATACTTGATGTTTAGCAATCTTTTCTGTTTCATAATGAAAAATAAAATTAGTAACAGACTCTTGAACTGATGGTGCAGGACTACTCTGCTGACTGGTCCAAGAATCTCAAGATCCAGCTAATATGCAATTAAGACTGAAACTTTTGACCCCCTTATCTGTATCTGTAGTACTAAGTGGAGTATTTAGAGTTTGATGACTGCCAGCAGCAATCCTTCACTGTAATAACGTATTTACACAGATTACAGTCCCCACACATCCACCTCCCCAGCCTCTCTCATTATGCAACTTGAAATAATATGAAAATAGATCATCTTCGGCCGAAGCTACAAGTGAGCTGTATGACATTTTGTTTAAGTAACGGTAATTTGCTCTCCAGTTCCATTGAAACTATGGATGTGGTTGAAGACATAACTAGAACTAATGCTGAGTTTTCATCAGAGATTAAAAAGCATCGCTCGTATTTCAATATTTCTTTTTAATAATGAAAATAGTGGGGGTTTTTGGTTTCTGTTTTTATGCAGCTTTGGCAGAAACAAACAGGAATCTTGCCTTCCTTAGGCAGGTGGGACCAGAGCTATCTTTATTTTCTTCTTTCTGTTCCAATATACCTTCTCTTCTGCAAAATTTGATTTTGCACTAATTTCTTGTTTTCTGTATTTTCTCACTTCAGTGACTTCCCTACTGCACAATTCATTTCAGAAAGACATTCAGGCTGTAAGTCGCAAGGGAAAATATCTACAATGCCATTCAACTGCATGCAAAGAGAACAGGTGAACAAAGGGTATATCCAAAAGTAAACTGCAATGACAGGAGTTTATATTTCTCATGACTGCTCTTCGGAGAACTAGTAGAAATTTATCATTTAACAGTTGTATATTACACCCAATCTACTCCAGTTTTGCCTCTCTGATCTTCTATTCTTTATTAAGAAAAGACTTAAAGAAATAACAGTCAACAAGTCTGACTGGAAAAGAATATTAGCTAGTTCGAACATAGAAAAATCCTATTGCATTGAATTCAGAGAAGAAATAGCTTACATTTTTATGGCTCTTAACCACATATTACCACTTTAACAAGACCTACCTCACTTCAGTTAGCTTTTGGATATTGCAATAGTGAGTCACCAGTGAAACCCTCCCCTAAAAACTTACTCAATAGGAAGAGGAGTCAACCATGTACATCAGAAACATGCCATACAGCATCCTGCCATGTGACTAGCATTTTTTAACCTTTTAACTTTCATCACTTCCCTTGCTCTCTCTCCTTCAAAAGAGAAAACCAACAACTACTGTACCTGTTCCATGTATAATAAGACTAATCAACCAATTAAAATGCACTTTTCACTGAAGCAAACATTGATGCCTGTCATTAATCATCATTCTATTTCCACATTAAATCTCAACCTCCATTTGTAATCTTTTGTTGCATTACTACAGTGCCATTTGTAACAAGATATTTCTATACTTTTAGTGTAATACATCCACTGATAGGCATTTATAGAAAAAATATTGAAACAAAGAAAATACTATGCAATACCATAAGGTATTGGCAAAGAGCCAATATGCAACATATAAACCCCTGCACTCTAACTTTATTTTTCTAAGCAAACACTTGATAAGCATTATGTCTGGGAAAAAAAGTTATGATAACCGTCATAATCCAAAATACAAGCTACAACTTTCTATTTTTACATTCTGTAAAACTCTCAGGTATACTGCATCCTAGTGGTCCTCTGCTTGAGATATCAGAGCTACTCTGAGAACAAGATACTGTTTTAACATTCTGTAACTTGTATTTCTTAAACACTGCCAGACAATTATTGCTGGAATCATATGGTGCTCTTGAGAATCAAGAGATCCTGGCCTCAAAGTCAACTACCAAATTCTGGGAAAGGAGTCAATAAAGGCATGAATTATCAGACCCACCTGAATCAGCCCCAGTTTGGGAACAACTCCTTCCTGGGTAACCCAAAATATTATTGTATTCCACATCTATCTCTGCACAAAAATTGGTACAGTCCCTTTAAGATCCTGCAGCCACAAAGGGAATTGCAGGGCTGGTGGGTGCTGGTCTTTTTTAAGCCCTGTTGCCCAGGCAGAGCTCTCTCTTGCCTTTTGGCTCTAATCACAACAGCAGCAACCTGAGAAGCTGCATTTCACAGAGACTGTATCAGAATGAATTCTGCAACACCTGTCTGCAGCCTGAAATCTGAGCCAGTCCACGGTTGGGCCCCCTCTTGTCGGTGCTCAGGAGTCTGTTCTTCCCCCCGCCCATTGGAGCAGGAACCTGAGGCAGCAGCAGCAGCACTGGGGAGTCCAGTGGGTGGCAGGAGGCAGCAGCAAGTGGCAGCACTGACCCCACGCACAGCAGCAATTCCCATCCACCACTAGAAGTACTGCATAAGCTCCTACCCTCCCCAGTTTTTATTCCAGGGGAAGGCTGAGCCGAGCAGCGTTTGCCCTCCTTCTCCCTTTGGTCTCCAGGACCATGTGGTTGCCTGCAGAGGGAGGCTGCCATTTTCCCTTTGTCTCCCCACACTGCTCACCTGCAGAGGGCGCCATCTTGGAGGGGTCATTCCACCATTTTGAATTTCTCTTTCCTCCTGGGGAGCCCATGAGATTTCAGAAACTTTGCAGCTAGTGACTATTACCTTTTTGCCTGTTGCTATTTCATTTTGTTTAGTAAACTGCTATTTTTTAACATCTTCACTTGTATTTGTTTCTCTTTTATCAGTGGAAAGGGATTGGTTAAACTAAAGGGGAGGTAATTCATTTTAGCGTGTACATCCCTTAAAATTTTCTTAAGCCAATACAAGTTCTTAAAATGCTTGAGTGTGTCAACAGGTTAAAAGTTAACTGTCCCAAAACACCCAACAACCTTGTCACTAGAAGACCGATTGCTGAGCCCACAATACAGCTAATTTAATAACTTTTCCTGAAAGTACAGATGCATCACTATTTTCTTTCTACATGCACCATGTTCCCTTTGATTCATACACCGGCTCCCACCTCAACAGTGGGACCAGGGTCACAAAAAAACCAGCATTTTCTTATCAGATTAGTTTTAGATCAGTCTATATTTTAATAAAAGGATGTATTGGCATTCAACAGATGTAACAAAAGTGAAAAGTTAGCTTTCATCATGGACTTTAAACACCTACCAAACACCACTAAACCCCACTTTAATATTTTCCACAGAAGTCTGGGGAGTTCTGCATTCACCCAGAAGCTCATTTCTCACCCTAAGGTAGCTTAATTAGGGAAGTATGGCCTTGCTCAACCTCCTTCCCAGTATGCACATTTTCCCAAAAACTGAATTAGCTTAAATTTGCAGAATATATTATTTCTTTTAAATCAAACAAATTACAAGGAAAAATCAATAAATCAAGCCCTGCACAAGACTGGAGCAAAAGATTTCATTGAGACAGAGGTGGTATGGCCCACCCCTGAGGCAGAGTAACTGAGGCTCTTGTCAACAGATCCCTTAGGGCAGATTAGAGTGAAACAATATTCAGAAATACACTGAATGACCAGTGTTCATATATATTGGCATATTTATTTTGGAACAATTTGAAAAGGAGGTATGCAACTATTTTGATTATAATCTACAGAAATGTAGCAATTTAAAGGTATAAAAATCATAGAGTCATAGAATATCCTGAGTTGGATGGGACCCATCATGATCATCAAGTTCAGCTCTTGACTCTGCATAGGACACCCCAAGAATCACACCAAGTACCTGAAAGTATTGTTCAAATGCTCCTTGAGCTCTGAGACGCTTGGTGCTGTGACCACTGCCCTGTGGACCCTGTTCCAGTGCTCAAACACCTTCCAGGTGAACAACCTTTTCCTGATACCCAACTGCCCTGGTTTAAAGGACAGGTGTCTGCCAAGGAAGACAGGAACCTCCCTAGGAATGGAAAATGTGATCCCCTTCCCTCCAAATTATTATAGCTTTGAAATTACGGGGCTTTCAGGAGAAGATGGGAAAAGGAATAGCAGTTCTTTACTAGTATGTATATATGTTTATATAACAAGACAAACAAACTACAACAGCAGCAAAAACAAATGAAACCAGAAACCCAGTAACAGCCTTCTCTCGGCTCTCAAGCACTTTCGTCTTTGGTGCAGTTACAGTCACAGCCGGCAGGGGCGCTGTTGGCTCCCAGCCAGGCAGGGCGGGCGCAAGGATTCCCCGGCGGCTGCAGAGGGTGCTGTGGCATGAGCTCAGCCACCTCTTCATGTGGTAATGGCAGATGAGTCTGTGGGAGAGAGAGAAAAGGGGCTTCCTTTACAAACCCACAGGGGCAGCTGGTCCTGATACCACTGTGGATGGCGAGATGGGCTGTAGCAGGAACTCCAGAGCTGGAGCATCTTGGCAGCTAGAATGGCAGAGGTGGGCACACAAGGGGTGACAAACAAAATGCAGCAGAAACTCCACAGCCGTAGCAGGAGCCGTGGGGTGTCCCAGCGGGCATGGGGTGCTGGGTTAAAGTGTAGCAAAAAAGCCTGAGGCAGAGGCAGAAAACAGCGGGGTTGAGCAGCTGTCTTGGTTTGAAAGACAGGTGTCTGCTAAGGAAGGTGGGAACCTTCCTTAGAATAGAGAATATGATCCCCCTTCCCTCCGAATTACTGTAACTTTGAAATCAAGGGCTTTCAGGCAAAGAGATGGGAAAAGGAATAACAGTTCTTTACGAGTATCTATAATGAATCAAACCAACAACAACAACAATAGTAACAACAAAAACCAGAAAAACCCGGCGGCAGCTTTCTCTGGGCTGCCAGCAGGGGCGCTGTCAGGCTCCCAGCTGGGCAGGGCAGGTGCAATGACTACCGCACAGCTGCAGGGGGCGCTGTGGTGCAAGGTCAGCTCCCTGTCTCACGCGGATAATGGCGGACGGGCTGGACAGCAGAGGGGGGTGCAGGGAGCTCAGGGCCACAAACTGGAACAGCAGGGCTAGCCGGGCCAGAGAGCAAAAGGTGGCAGAAGCTCTGCAGTTGTGGCAGAAGCCACAGTGCGTTCTGGCAGGCAGGAGGCATGGGGCAGCGGCAGCTGGGCTCCGCAGCAGCAGCTGCCAGATAGAGGAGGCACGCACTCCAGTGGTGGGGAGGAAAGGGTCAGGATCCCCTGCTTTTCCCAAACGAAGGCTCACCCAGGAAGGAGAAGAAGGCAGTGCAGAGCCAGGCTTTTCCACAGTCACAGCAAAAGGAAGACAGCAGCTTCCCTGTTCCCCATCTAATGTCCAGCGAGCAAATGCTGTCACCAAATGGCCAGGTGCTCCCCTCACCACACCCCAGCTACATCTTCTGTCTCTTTCAAAAGAGTAAGGGATCCTTAAGTATCTGGTCATTATGATTTCCCAGTAACAGAATGGGGAAAAATTCCCCCAACCTCCAGCAGCAGCGGCAGCCGGGCTTCCACAAACAGACAGGAGACTCTCTCTCAAAGTAGGAGAGGGGGTCTGGGTCCCCTTTCCCAGTGAGGTCAGGTGTTGGAAACATGATAAACACATATTATAGTGTTGGCTTTTGCAGATATTAAAGTGGATGCTACGTGTTGTGCATTATGATATAATGTTGACTTTGGAAGAAGTAGTTTTATTATGCAGACATAGTTGTGACATAATAGCTAATGCTTTTATTTTTGTGGCTAACTGGCAATCATTAAAATAACTCAGACTTAGTTGTGAAACAGCTGATGTTGTTATTTTAGACTACTTATTGTTAACTTGCAATAACTGAAATAACTAAACCACCTGTTTGGTTGGTTAATGTGATAAATACATATTATAGTGTTGGCTTTTCTCAAATATTAAAATGGATGTTGTGTGCATGGTTTTATTATTTTTTATAGAAGTAGCCTTGTTATAAAGCTATAGGTGTATAACAATAACTAATGCCTTTATTTCTGTTATTAACTAAATTTAGATATAGTAGTGAAATAAATAATACAGTTACTTAAAAAAGTTTATACTTTTACTAACAATAACCATACTGCCTGCTTGATTGGATAACATCCAAAGAACAGTGCAATGAAGACCTCTGCTACTGATAGGTCAACTATCAACAACAGCCATCTGCAAGAACCACGGAGTAAAGCCCAAACTGAAGATGATAACAAAAACTGAAAAATCCACAGCCAAGAAATAAGCATTCTCTAAAAAGGCGGGACCAAGGAGGAGCCATGCTAAACAGTTCTTGGAACATGCAAATTAATTTGGAGAAAAGTTTGAATATGCAAAAATGCCTATGAATAGGCATGAAGCTGATGCAATATGAAAAGTATTTAAGATGTCTCCATCAATGGCAGGTGTGCTTTTTGGCTAAGGGCCAAGCACCCAGCACTGTTCCTTTGCTTTATTGTCTTTGTCCCCTATTGTCTTTTATTAAACTTTTAAATTTTAACAGGAAAGTGAACCTCATATTTCACAATTGGCGGCTCACCCAGGATATGAAGACCTCACCTCTGGGGCCTGAGAAGAACCTGAGTGGGGAAGGCTCCCCCCGCCAAGTTTGCCCACTCCATTTCTTCTGGGATTGATTGGTGGTCGCAGGTTACCACCCCGTGGACAAGAAGGGACATATAAAGCAAAGAAAGGGGAAAAGAAATAAAAGACTCCCTAAGAGAACGCGGCAGCTAGCCCACAATTCTTGTACACGAAGACCCAGACAAGAAAAAGGATTGTAAGTATTGTTCGGGGGGGCAAGTTACGGGGGATTGATTGGTGTGTGTGTGAGACACAGGCCAGCTACTCCGGACCTGCGAAATGTTTCTGTTATCCCATGAGGGAAAACAGCTAGCGAAGAGACAAAGTGAAAGGAAAGGAGTGAAAGATCCCCTGAGGGTAACTGGGACTGGGTCTCAGGGAGGGGTTAGGACCCCTAGGAAAAGGGAGCAAAGGGGTTTTCTAACACAATCCACAAGGAAACAGGGGATGAGAGTGAGGGTCTCCCCAGTTCCAGAAAAGGTGCGAGACTGAGGGTTGAAATCCACAAAGGTTAGGAAAATTCCTCCAGACAGGAAATGTGGGATTGAAAGCTGGGAAAATATCCTACAGACGGGAAGTGCAGAATTGAAGGTTAAGGAAAACATCCTAAGGATATTTTACCCGAGAGAATCTGGGGTTGGCCAACAATATTTGAGATTTTACCATCTCTGAAAGATAATACCCATGGGTGAATATTAAAAAGTGATTTGAAAATAAAGATACTTTTTTGGTGTTGTCTTGTTGTGAGTGAGAATGAGTGAGACATTTCATAGAAATAAAGTGAATGAGAATGAATGAATGAAAGTATATACTATATCAATTGTTGATTTAAAAGTTTAACCTTATTATCTGGAGGGAGGTAGATTATATTATATTATTGGAGAGGAAAGATCTTCTGTACTGTGGGGAATGGGTGGTGTCTAAGTTATTAAAAGAGTAGATTAGAGCAAAGAAACAGAAGCCAGGGATAAACATATAAAAAGCCTGAAAAGATGGGGCAAGGAACTACTAAGTCAGGTTCAAGGAAAAAAAGGAGTAAAAAGGTGCCAGCAGATATATCCCAAGACAGTCCCTTGGGAATCAAGTTAGCAAACTGGGATAGTAATCCCTGCACAGAAGAAAAAGATAAAGTAAAGATGATTCAATATTGTATGATAGAGTGGACAAAAGAGGAAATAAGATCGGATCATGTCTATTGGCCTAGATACAGGTCTTTTGAGACTTGGATTTATCAAGCCTTAAATATATTTGTAAATCCAAAAGAACCAATTGATTCAGAGGAGCGGGAGTACGCTTCTTGCTGGATAGAAGATACAGAACCTCTAAGAGTAAAAGTTTTTAAAATCTCAGAAGCCCCAGAGACAGACAAAGTGAAAGAAAAAAAAAGAAAAAGGCTGGGAATCTCTGGAGGCTTTACTAAGTTTTGGGAGGATCTAGCAGAACAGGTCCTCCCAGAAGAGAAAAAAATATGTTGATGGTTCATCTAGATGCTTACAAGGAAAAACGATGTCAGGATATGCTTTGGTTGATGGGGAAAATATGCAGACTATTGAAAAAGGGAAATTGCCTTCACATTGGTCAGCTCAATCCTGTGAATTATACGCTCTAAAGACAGCACTGGAATATCTAGAACAAAAGAAAGGAACCACATATACTGATTCAAAGTATGCTTTTGGGGTAGTACACACTTTCAGGAAAATTTGGGAAGAAAGGGGGTTATTAAATTCAAAAGGAAAAAGCCTAATACATGAAGGACTCATTTTAGAAGTCTTAGAAGCATTAAAATTGCCTGAAGAAATAGCTGTAGTACATGTTAAAGGACACCAAAGGGGAATGACCCCAGAAATAAGAGGGAATAATTTGGCAGACCAAGAAGCTAGAGATGCAGCAGAGAATGGGAACGAAAAGATTATGTTAATTTTGACTCCAGACAAGGAGGAACTGGAAAATCCAAAATTTAGTGAAGCAGAAGGAATTAAGTAAGACGGGGGGAAAGCAAGATTCATCTGGCAAATGGAAACTCCCCATTGGAAGGCAGTTACTTAATAAACCACTTACTAGGAAAATATTAGAAGGCTTGCATCAAAAGACTCATTGGGGTACTCAGGCTTTGTGTGATCACTTTTTAAGGAATTATGGGTGCATTGGGATCTTTGGATTAGCAAAGCAAGTAACTGAGAAATGCATAACTTGTCAAAAAGTAAATACAAAGGTAATGAGAAAAACAACATCAGGAGGCCACAAATTAGCTCTGCGGCCATTTCACAGTATCCAAGTGAATTTTACTGAACTTCTCCAAGTGCAGAGGTGGAAGTTTTTATTAGTAATAATAGATCATTTAACTCATTGGGTAGAAGCTGTCCCCACTGTCAGAGCTACAGCTAATGTACTATGTAAAACCCTTTTAGAACAAATTATTCCCAGGTATGGAATGGTTAATAGAATAGACTCAGATAGAGGAACACATTTTACGTCAAGTGTTTTACAACAAATAATTTGAGTCCTGGGAATTAAATACCCCATGGCATTCACAGAGCTCAGGCCGGGTAGAAAGAATGAACCAGACTTTAAAAAGAACTCTAACAAAACTGATGATTGAAACACAAATGCCATGGGTAAAATGTTTACCTTTGGCTCTATTGAGAATCTGAACACAACCTAGGTCAGAGCTGGGAGTGTCACCTTATGAGATGATTTTTGGGTTGCCCTTTTTAACCACCCAACATGAAACCACTGCTTATGAAGAAGGGGAAATGAGTGTTAGAAAATATGTCACCACCATAGCCAAAAACACTTGAAAATTTGCGGTTGAAAGGGATAATCCCTCAAACCACACCCTTAGAATTTAAAATCCATAATATCCAGACAGGGGAAGGGGTACTAGTGAAAACATGGAGAGAACAATCTTTAACCCCAAAATGGGAAGGTCCTTTTCAGGTACTACCGACAACTGAGGCAGCGATCCAGACCAGGGAAAGAAGATGGATTCACGCCAGCAGAATCAAAGGAACAGTGGAAGAACCTAAGGAGTGGACTATAACATCTAAGCCAGGCAATACTAGGTTGACTTTTAAGTGAGGACTCGGTGGTAATGAACTGGGAAGACCCAAATGATCCAAGGAATGTACCAAGAATCATAAATGATTGGGAAATAAGGCCAAGTTTATATCAGTGGTTTCAAGTGCCATCTGGACAAGTTTTGAGAAACTTCCGATACCCCCCTTGGGGAGGAATACTTCCACCCCAAACTGGAGGATCAGGACTATTTTGGACGAAGAGTCCTCATGTTTTGGCCTTAGCCTGTGATTTGTATAAAGAAGAGAATAGACTGTATCCTAATCTTGAGGAGATACTACAGCCTCCATCAGTACCATACCACATACCCTGTCTAGTTCATCCCAATACCGGACATGCTCGCTGGGTTAAATGTAACTGCATAAGTTGTGGGAAAAACTGGTATTATAGTTCACAAAAACAGCGCCCTCGTTGCATGAAGTGTCGAGGGCCAAATTCACTCCCTATCCAGACAGAACTCAAATACTCAAATTCAACTCCAGGAATAACTCAAATAATGACTTTGCTCTGTGGATGGGAATTATGAGTACCTGTTGAATGGGAAGTACCTGAGGAACAGTAGGAAACTACAGTTACAGTGTCGAAAGCAATTTGCCTGGAAAATAACAAAGAGGAAGTGACAAGGAAAGATCGGACTGGCCACTGTACTCAGCACTGAGAAGATTATATACCCCTGCTATGGGTAGTAGCCCCACAGGCATGGGATGTGGGGGTATAAGCCATACCAGACCTCTGTTATTCCTTCTTTTGTCACTCATTTTTTGCCCTTTCCCTTATGGGATAGAAGCAAAATCACGTCACAAATGCTACCGAACACTTTACTGGGAAAGAACCCGAGTGTTGGGGAGGATGAAATAGGAAAGTCTTATAAAAATTATTACCTGGCAAAAGATGCTGAGAATATAGAAACTATAAGAGAAATTGAAATGAAGACAAGTTTTGAGATACCAAACCTCAGTTACTAAATAACTGGAAAAACAATGGCATGGCCACTGAAGGTAATCTCCCTCTCTGATTGAACAATACCACCCCTTGATTAGACAATAGCCTCTGCTTGCTGCCAAGGGGCAGAGCAGACCAACTTAGCATAAGGTCCAAAAAAGCAGTTTTAAGAGTTTAAAATATAATGCCATATGGTAATACAAGGATGCTCATAAGCTGTATGTAAATGCTATAGAATTTGTATCTTGTCCTAGATTGGTTAGTGAAAATTAGAATATTCAGCACCGAACATGATTTATTGTATTGTAAGGACAACCACAGCATTCCCATATTCCCGTACCCTGTATCCTGTACTTCTCTCTCTCTCTCTCTCACCTCTCTGACCTGCTTCGAGCTGCATCTTGCAGCTCCTGGCAGGCCTCTCACCCTCACGCTCTTTATCATAATAAACCCCATGCTCTAAGACTAAAATCCAGAAGTCTCTCGTTTCCGTCCTGGCCGTCTGAACCGCACCTACACCTCAGACGGCAATCCTGGAGAACCAAATCCTACACCCGAGGTTCCTTATTTATTACCCATACCCATGTCAGCAGTCAATGCTATGATCCATCCAAATTAGGTGCCTGTAAACAAAATGGGAAAAAATACTGGATTGCGGAAAATTTAGGAACAAGTGGCAGTAGGTTAGGAAATGAATGTCCAAAGGGGGAAAGATGGGTTTGTTTCACATTTGCCCTTAGAGGTAGGGTCCAAGACTTATTAAAGGAACAAATAATAAACAAAAAGGCAAAACCAACACAGCAATCTAACCCTGTATCAACCCCATGTCAGGATTTGTATACAAAACACAAGCAGCAATTAGAAAAGGAAATAGAAATCTCAGGCTTAGGGAAAAACCTGTTTGTAGAATTGGGGGAAAGAATAAGTAAAGGACTAAACCAACTGTTGAGTCTGTGGGGGGCCTTAATGACAGAGGAATGGCCATGGAAAGGCAGTAGCCTAAGCCCTGTAGAACTTCTTAAATGGAACTGAACAAATATGAGAGGGGAAAACCGGCCAGAAGGGTGGATTTTAAGTTCAATAGTGATAGGAGAAGAGTGCCTCTGGTGTACCAGGAAAAACTTTCTTAGCGGAGTAGGAAATACTCCCTCTAAGAGATACCAAGTTAGTAATGGAAGTTCTATATGGTGGGTTCCAGAAGAACCAACTCTGTATTGGGCTCAGAAAAGAACCAAAGAAAAAGATTGCAAATATAATAACGAGATCAAGCTTTTTCAATGCAATGATAAAGGCAAGAATCCCAATTTTGGAATCCCAGAAATATCTAAATTCTGGGAGAATATAAATCAACAGGCTAAGGATTACTGGAAGGCACCAGATGGTTTATTTCGGATATGTGGGAAAAGAGCATATCCAAACCGCCCCCCCCCCCCCGCCCGGTGGAAAGGGAGTTGTACTCTGGGGATCATACAGACAGGATTTTTCCTTTTACCAGGACCAGATGGAGATCAATTAGGAGTACCAGTTTACGAGGACCTAAAAAGAAATAAAAGGGAATTGATCAGGGGGTTTCAAAAACGGGGAGAAGAGGAATGGCCCCCTGAACGCATACTGGAAACATATGGACGAGCCACTTGGGCACAAGATGGGAGTTGGGGATATCAAACACCGGTTTATATGCTAAATCGTATTATAAGACTTCAAGCTGTTGTAGAGATCATAACGAACAAAACTGCTCGGGCATTAGAATTAATATCAAGTTAACAAAGGCAAACAAGAACTGCAGTGTATCAAAATAGGTTTGCTTTAGACTATTTATTAGCTGAAAAAGGGGGAGTTCATGGAAAATTGAAAACATCAGCTTGTTGTTTGAAAATAGATGACAATGGGGATGCCATCTTAGATACAGCCAAGGATATCAGAAAAATAGCCCATGTACCAACCCGAAGATGGGAATCAACGCTAAAAGCTAACTGGTGGGATAATGTATTGGGAATAGAATGGTGGAAAAAGCTAGGCTTCTTCCTTTTATGTGCAACAGCAGGTTTGTTATTTCTTCCTTGCTTAATTCCCTGTTTTATTCAGCTAATCACCAGCGTAGTCCAAGGAATGAAAGTGGTAACAATACCTATGGACCCAAAATTGGCTCCTTCTAGAACAGCACAAAAGATAATGGTGTTAAAGAAACAAAAAAATATGGAAGACCCCTTTGAAGTAGCAAAATTGATTTGTGAAAAAAATGAGGGAGAAATGGAGGTTAGAAAGCAAGAATTATTGCTCAAGCCAAATGATTTATGAAGAATAAGAGGGGGGATTGTGATAAATACATATTATAGTGTTGGCTTTACGCAGATATTAAAATTGATATTGCGTGTATGATTTCTTCTATGGAAGTAGCCTTGTTATAAAGCTATAGGTGTATAACAATAACTAATGCCTTTATTTCTTTTATTAACTAAATTTAGATATAGTAGTGTAATAACTAATATAGTTAGTTTAAAAAGTTTATACTTTTACTTACAATACTCGAACTGCCTGCTCGATTGGATAACATCCAAAGAACAGCACAATGAAGACCTCTGCTACTGATATGTCAACTATCAACAATAGCCACCTGCAAGAGCCACAGAATAAGGCAATGGAGATGATAACAAAAATTGAAAAAAAACCACAGCCAAGAAACACGCATGCTCTAAAAAGGCAGGACCAAGGAGGAGCCATGCTAAACAGTTCTTGGAACATGAAAACTAATTTGGAGAAAAGTTTGAATATGCAAAAATGCCTATGAATAGGCATGAAGCTGATGCAATATGAAAAGTATTTAAGATGCCTCCATCAATGGCAGGTATGCTTTTTGGCTAAGGGCCAAGCACCCAGCACTGTTCATTTGCTTTATTGTCTTTGTCCCCTATTGTCCTTTATCAAACTTTCAAATTTTAACAGGAAAGTGAACCTCGTTTTTCACAACTACCTTCCATATCCTGTTACCATGCTCCAGGAAAGCCAGGCAATAGGCCCATTAATACACTGCAGCTACCAGGCCATGAGACAAGCAGGTTCTTGAACAACACACAGTGCTACACATACTTAGTCATTAGGGCCAGCTTCCCAATGCCTCCAGCAGGCATGACTGCGTTTGCAGCAGGGAGGTTTTCATTAACACCACCAAGGATATCAGGATATTTACAAGAGACTTGTGGTTTTGACATTTCATTTTGGATAAGTAAGGATGGTGCACTTGAAGTTTATTTCCAGGTTTAATGAATTCATTGAATGTCATTAGCATTTTATTAATTTATTTCATTAACTATTTGTTGTGGGTTTGGGTTCTTCAGGGAATTTCTTTCCCATCTGAAAGGAAGGCCCTGTGAGAGGAAGGGGTTGTCCAGGAAACAAATAGGGGTAATTAAGGAACAAAAGACATGGCTGAGCACTCTTACATACCACACTAATGACTTGGCCAAAGGAAATGGAGTCATGCCTGGGAGAGGGGGAGAAACAGGGTGGGTTTTGGCAGTTTCTGAGCTGGGGGTGGGTCAGTCTTTGCCCAGTTTGGAGGGTGGATGGCTGTGGGTTTTTGGTGCAAGACTTCTCCTGCCCAGGGGGACTCGCTGCTGCAGCTGAGCCTTCCTTGCTGTTTCTCCTTGCTGTTGGTAGGCCACTGTTCGCAGGAGTGGCCATTAGACTGAGACCTTCCGACATCCACCCTTACTGGCAGAGAGACCCTCACCATCTGCCTGGGTGCCTCAGGGGGAAACCCAGGCCCCCATCTCCTTCCTCTCTCTGGAGGGAGCTCCAAGCGCTTACTGGAGCCTCAGCTGCTGCTGCCACCATTGCCAGAGCACCACAAGGGACACTTGAAAGCCCGGGGAAAACTGAAACATCCCCCGTCCCACCCCACCTTCTCTCTCTCCCCAAGGCCGCCATTAACCCCTGGAGAGGTTCAGGGCTCGCATCAGTTACCCTCTGAAGCCGCCTGAGCCAAGTGTCCCCTAGAGCCGCGGGGGAGTCACTGCCACCTCTCTGCCTCGACACAAGCCATCCGTGCCCCCTGCCAGCTGCGACTGTAACTACACCAAAGAAGAAAGCGCTTAACAGGCACGAAAAGGCTGTTACTGGGTTTGTCCTTTTTGGTTGTGTTGTTGCTGTTGTTTTGTTTCTGTCATAGGTAAAGAGATAGATAGATAGATAGATAGATAGATAGATAGATAGATAGATAGATAGATAGATAGATAGATAGATAGATATTCTAGTAAAGAACTGTTACTCCTTTTCCCATATCTTTTCCTGAAAGCCCCATCATTTCAAAGTTGTAATAATTTGGAGAGAGGGGTGATCTTCTCCATTCCAGGAAAGTTCCCGCCTTCCTTGGCAGACACCTGTCTTTTAAATGATGACACTGTTCAAAACTTCCTGTTGCAAGAGAGCCTAGGAATCCCAATGCAGAGACCAAGAGAGCCACCACTGAAAAAGATCAGCATAACAAGCTTTTTATTATCTATTACTCCACTGTGCAAGTGACTTTTCATAAACAGCTTGATGTTAAAAGTTTCTTTATTGATTGAACCCTCAAATCTGCTCAGAATTAGGCCTCTATTCAAGGAAATGACAAAGATACCAGAGGTCTCAAAGACCAGCACACGAACCTTCCCAAGTCTCCATAGACCTGAACAGTGCTGCAGGCATGAACCTCCAGTGCAGCAGTTTGAAAGGGCCTGATCAAACCAATTCAAAAGTTACTTTGATCTAAATTTGGAACACAGTGCTGCAGCTGAAGCCCATAGACACACAATGACAGATCTCTAGGGAGGATCACAGCGACACCACAGTAAGCCCAACGTACCTATATAGTACTACGTGAATCCACTTAGTCTGCAAATTTCTTCATAAATAATTCATACTGCACCTGTAATGGCATTAGTTCAACAGCTAAGCTGCTTCAGATGTACAGCTAATACGAAACAGCGTGGCTACTTGTAGCCATGTTGTTCTTGTTAAATACATTTTTGAGCTAACTCAACTCTAAATGTGAAATCTTGCATGGAGGCTTATCATCAGTATTTGTGATGTTCTCTTAAAAACTCTCAATCCATAAAAAAAATTCTGAATTACAGTGGGAACAAATATAGCATCACCCTCTGCGATAGATAAAGTCATTACAGTATTTTGCACATTTAAAGGAAGGGGAAAAAAAGAGGCTTCTTTCACTTCTCAACCTGAGTAAATTATGTCATCCATATTTCTGTTACTGCCATTATGAAATTTTGTATTGAAATACAGGTTATGCTCAACTTAAACAAGAAACAATTCCTGGGAAGAAACCATCAGAAAAATTGGCTGAAGTTTTAACTCACACAAAATCTGGAAGGTGAGAGAACAGCACTGAAGCAGGAATTTCCATGCAAAACACTTGTAATAATGACTAAAATAAAACAGCAAAACAAAACAAAACAAAACAAAAACAAACAAAAAACCCCAAACCCGTACCAGATCTCTAAAAGGATTGCAACTCTGAAATCAGGTGAGAGCACCAAGTTCTCCTCCAATGTCAAATCAACCTCTCCCTCGAATTGACGGATTTGATATCCGGAGCAAATGGATCTATTGGCTGTCTAATCACCCACCCAAGAGTCCTGCTGTACTCATACCCTCCACCTCAGCTCCACTGAGAGCAGTCTAGGGTAGGCAGGAAACACACTTCTCTCTTTCTTAAGTGATGTAAGGGAAAGCTGGTTCTTAACACACAGGAAACAAATTAAAAACAATCAATACTCATTAAAATCAAGCACTGTATCTTCCCTGCCCAATGGCATGAGATAGGTTTTCCTATAAAGCCTTCTTACCAAATGAATTCTGTGCAGGGGCACAGTAGTACTTATAAAAAATCATTAAAAGGAATTTCTCCACCAGCCATTTTTCTTGGCATTCTCACATTGTATTACTGGACATTCAACAAGCAGTAAGTGCAAAAAATTATGAACTAATGAATTGAAGAGTGAAATACATAGGTTGATATGAAGTGTAGGCTACCAATAGGAGACAAGGTTTGCCAGCACAAACTCAAGGAGAATAATGAGGAAATTATTGTTCACATTTTACCTGGAAAGCAACAACCTCTTGCCAGCCATTCAGGCAAGTGAGAGGCAATCTCCATGATATTTGCTGGCAATTTAAAAAGGCTCTAGGGAGCATGAGCTACCTGGAGCAGGCAAAGAGGGGCATAGTACATCAGTGAGGGTGTGGCACAACAGTTTGCATGGCAGTTTGCACGGCAGTTTGCACGGCAGTTCGTGGAGGCAGGACAAGCAGGAAGGTTGCAGCCACCCACCTAGTGGTGGGTTGTGTCCTTTTTTTCCAGAAATGGTTTACAAATGATCCAAAGCCACTGCTGCTAAGAGTACGCTAACCCAAACAGAACCCCCAAGAAGGATACAGTTCTCCAGGCCACTGGCTGTACCTACTGTCTGAGCCTGGTGTCAGTACCAGAGGACAGTGCAAAAGACACTTGCATGCAGTGTGAGCAGGTGCATGATCTGCTCTGTCTAGTGGCAGAGCTAAAGGAAGAAGTAGAAAGGTTAAAGAGTATTAGGGAGAATGAAAGAGAAATTGACTGGTGGAGTTACACCTTTCCAACTGTGAAAGAAGCCTGGCAGGAGTCAGAGGAGCCCCATGCCTCTTCCCATCAGGCAGAAGGGGGAGGCCCGTAGATTGGGGGGAATGGAAATGGATGCCAACTCATGGAGGTAATAAAATTCCCTCCCAACCCCCATCACCTTCCCAGGTGCCCTTACAGAACAGGTATGAGGTCCTGGATCCAGAGAATCAGGCAGATGACACTAAAGGAGAAAAAAGCTGTCCGAAGAGTCTCCCAGTTGCGTTTCATCTGTCAGACAGAACACAACCTCAAGTGTTAAGAAGAAAAAAAGGGCATTTACAGTAGGTGATTCCCTTCTGAGGGGAACAGAGGGCCTCATACTTCAACTGGACCCATCCCACAGGGAAGTCTGCTGCCTCCCTGGGGCACCCAGGTATGGGATATCACCAAGAAACTCCCTGAACTAATTCAGCCCTCTGATTATTATCCACTGCAAGTTGTCCAGGTTGGCAGTGATGAAGGTGATAAGACGGGCACCAGAGTAATTGAAGGACTTCAAGACTCTGGGTCAGTTGGCTGATGGGGCAGGAGCCCACGTGGTGTTCTGCTCAGTTCCTTCAGTAGCAGGGATGAATAATGAAAGGAACAGGAAAACCCACATTATTGATGAATGGCTGAAGGGCTAGTGCCATCAGCAGAATTTTGGGTGTTTTGATCACAGGGCAGCCTTTACAGCACCAGGCTTGCTAGAGTCAAATGGGCTCCATCTATCTTACAAGGGCAAAAGGATTCTAGCCCATGAGTTAGCAGGGTTCATTCAGAGGGCTTTAAATTAGGTTTGAAGGGGAAAGGGGATAAAACCAGGTTCTCCAGAGATGAGCCCAAGGGTGGTAATCCAGAGTCAGGGCTGAAGTCAACAGCCTAGCTGAAGTGCATGTACACTAATGCATGCAGCACAGGTAACAAACAGGAGGAGCTGGAAGCCACAGTACAGCAGGAAAGCCATGATGGAGTTGCCATCACAGAAACATGGTGGGATGACTCACATGACTAGAGCACTACAGTGGATGGCGACACGCTCTTCAGAAGAGACAGGAGAGGGAGAAGAGGTGGAGGGGTGGCTGTATATCAGGGAGGCTCTCACCACTATAGTAAATCTGAGATTACTGACAATAAAACCGAGTACCTATGGGTAAGAATCAGGACGAAAGCCAACAAGACCGACATCCTGGTGAGAGTCTGTTATAGACTACCTAACCAGGATGAAGAGGTGGATATATTATTCTATAAGCAGCTGGAGGATGTTTCAAGATCACCAGCCCTTGTTCTTATAGGAGACTTTAACCTGCCAGGTATCTGCTGGGAACTCAACATGGCAGAGAAGAGGCAGTCCAGGAGGTCCTTGGAGTGTATGGAGGAGAACTTCTTGTCACAGCTGGTGAGTGAGCCTAGCAGGGGTGGGGCTCTGCTAGACCTGGTGTTTAAAAACAGAGAGAGGCTGGCAGGAGATGTGGTGGTCAGAGGCCATCTGGGGCACAGCAACTATGATAACAGAGTTCACAATATTTGGTGAAACAAGGAGGGGCATTAACAAAACTTCCACTCTGGACTTCCAGAGGGCAGACTTTGGCCTATTCAAGAGATTGATTCAGAGAGTACCTTGGGAAACAGCCCTTAAAAACAAAGGGGTCCAGGAATGATGGACATACAAGAAAGAAATCTTGAAGGCACAGGAGCAGCCTCTCCTTATGAGCTGAAAGATGAGCTCATGAGGAAGATGCCCAGCCTGGATAGGAAAGGAACTTTTGAACAAACAAAGGGGAAAAAAGAGGGTGTATCATCTTTGGAAAGAGGGGCAGGCAACTCAGGAAATATTTAATGTCACTAGGTCATGTAGGAAGAAAATTAGAGCAACAAATCATGAATGAGAGCTTAATCTGGATACTTCTGTGAAGGATAATAAAAACTGGTCTCATAAATACATTAATGGCAAAAGGAGAGACAAGGAGAACCTCCACTCTTTACTGGAAGCAGGGGGGAATATAGTTACCAAAGATGAGGAAAAGGCTGAGGTACTTAACACCTTCTTTGCCTCAGTTTTCAAGAATAAGACAGGTTGTCCTTAGGACAACTGGCCTCCTGAGCTGGTAGATGGGGACAGGGAGCAGAACAGCCCCACTGTAATCCAGGACAGGACCTGCTGAGCCACTCTAGATGCTCACAAGTCTAAGATATAACCTTAGGATGGATCATGAGAGGGAGCTGGCAGAAGAGCTTGCCAAGCTGCTCACCATCATTTATTATCACTCCCAGGTCTCTGGGGAGGTCCCAGATGCCTGGAGGTGCCAGTGTGATGCCCATACATAAGAAGGGCTGAAAGGAGGATCCAGGAAATTACAGGTCTGTCAGCTTGAGCTCAGTGTCCATCAAGGTTAGGGAACAGATCACCTTGAGTGCCATCACATGGCACCTACAAGGTGGCCAAGGGATCAGACCCAGTCAGCATGGATTTAGGAGGGGCAGGTCCTGCCTGGCCAACCTGATCTCCTTTTATGACCACGTGACCTGCCTGGTGGATGAGGGGAAGGCTATGCATGTCATCTACCTGGACTTCAGCAAACCCTTTGACACTGTCTCCCACAGCTTAGTCCTTGAAAAGCTATCAGCCCACAGCTTGGACAAGGGCATCTTCACTGGGTTAAGAACTGGTTGGACAGCTAGGCCCTGAAAGTGGTGGTGAATGGGACTCAAAAATGTTTGAGCTGAGGATATGATGCAGTATTTTTAGTGTGGCATAACACTGCTGCACACAAGGTAGAAAAAGCATAACCATTCATGATGATACACTTGAAAGCAGGAAAAAAACCAAAAATAGCTGCTTTTTATGTTTCCATCCCATGCCATTGCTGTTCTCATCAGAACAAAAATGCCAACTTTAATTCCTACACAGAAAACAGAAAGAAAAAGTCTGCATTACTATGCTTCCACACACCTCAAATGTTTTTGAGTTCACTAAGGCTCCCAATTCACTCCAATAGTTGGTCCATAGAAACTGCATTCCCCCCTGAACATGGAGCAAAAAATTACCTTCCAAAGGATAAAAATCCTACCTAAAAGCTGCTTCCCATAGTTTATTTGGCATGGGCAGCTTTGAGGTTTTTTTGATTGGTTGGTTGGTTGGTTGTTGAGGTTTTTGTGCTGATTTTGCTGTTGTTGTTTAAGAAACATATAGAGGAGCCCTTTGATCTCTGTAATGCATTATTTGATGTTAGTGTAACACTGCACCAGGAAAAAAGATGCATATTAGTAAAGTTGTACCATAACAACTGCTTGCATAGAGTATTTCTTTGCCTGGCTTCTCTGTGCCTTTTCAAGCTTACAGTCTTTCATCCTCCTTGGTCCCTTATGCAACTTTATTCTTTACTTTCTAATATAGCAACGTCATTACAGCATAGTCTGTCATGTAGAGTCCATTCAACTTTTAGTTTGTCTGCCTGGTAAACCTGTACCACTTAACACAGTTCCACTGTAAAGAGTGAAAACCAGAAAGACTACCAGCAAGTGCATTGCTAGCCCTGGGCATTTTGCAGCCTAGGGTTACAATTGTGCTACATTAGGAAATGAAAGATATTTGGGATCCCAGCTGATAAAATCATGAAGTGTATCAGTAGTATATTGACAATTATTTATCAGTAGTAGAAGCAAAAAACAGTCAGAATACCTAGAGACATTACTGTGTATAAGTGGAAAATAGAAATCATTACACAGGGCTTTCAGAGAGAAAGGCTTAGTAAATGCCAAACACAAATTTTCAGTCATTGTCCTCCGGATCATGTCTCTCTTTTTTAAAAAGAAAGGAACCTGTGCATGATCCTGTTTAAACAAAAAAAACCTTGTCAAGAAAGACATAGGCTGCCATTGTCTCCCTTTCCCACTAAGGGCAAAACTAAGGGCAAGGCCTCTTACCATGAGAGGCAGACAGGAGCACTCCATCTCTCATGTCTTAGTTCTATCCTATTGTGTCAGCAGCCTGCTCTGCTGCCTCATCCCTGCTGTGAGACAGGGGTTTTGGGCATCTCTTAGGCTGCATAATGTCTCTAGCTGCTGCATAGCATTTCTGTTCTCTCCTCTAGTAGTCTGATGGCAGAAGGTTTGTCCTTATGTAAGCCTATATGGCTTAGGAACAGGAGGACAAAGAGAAAGCTTGGTGCACAGCACAATCACCTTTGAAAACAAACTGTTACCAGCTCCTACCAAATTCACATTTAGTTCATTAGAGCTGTCTGCTCCTCCACCACTAACTCAAGATAGTAGCTTTGAATGCTAAACCTTGCCAAGTCCTTGCAAACTCTTCAGTTTTTTTGGCTCTCAGAGAAGCTCACATTACACAGACAAGGGTACATTGTGGTATTTATTTTGTTGATACTACAGATTTAAAATCAGTTTGTTTTTCAAAACTTGTTACTTCTGGGGTAAGTAGAGGGAAGTTGTTCTAAAAGGCTTAAGGCTGCTAACAGAAGTCAGCATTTGCAAAGAAGGAAGCATTTTTTACTGAGCTCGATGTTATTGCAGTAGTGAAATTCAATTTAGCTTAGTTCTCTGTATTTACAGCTTTGTATTAATGCCAAACATTGGGAAATAAAAGGCTTTTTGATGTAAGCTGTCTTCAAGAAGATGCTTTGAAGTCAGACACCCTTTTCCAATTTCTGAGTCACAAGTCCTTAAGGGTTTTTTTAGTTCTTTATGCCTATGACATCGAGTTCAGGATTCAGGGCCCAGGATCTGAGGTCTTGAGCAGTTCATTCCCTTTGTCCTCTCAAAAAGAGCTACAGCAAGTAAATTCAGATTTTGCATCTTCGTTTGCACAACATGAGGTTTTTCTAAAGAAACATTAGCAAGTGCCTCTTCAAGAGGAATGGATCAACTTGCAAGTGCTATTTGTGTGTAGAGTACTACTAGTTTGTTTTGAATTTATCTGATTGCCAACTACCCTGTGTTTTATATATGCACTAATACTATAGACAGGTATTTGTTGCCAAGAGATTACTATAAACATTTGTCAGTGTGCTAATATAATACACATTTAGCTTGCTTACAGATATCCTTTTATAAAGAAGGATGGGGGACGAAAAACTGGACTACATCACAGCACTGCTCCAACTTTACAGAGGGATAACAATGGGAACAGTCAAGACTGACTGCAGAATTATATATAGATAATAGTGTGAAAACCCTTGGAGAACACAAATAAAAGTATCTCAAAATTTCAGTTCAAATTCATGAAGAAAAGTTTTAAAGTTAGGCTAACACTACAAATGCTTGCAGAAATAAAATAATTTATAGGAAAACTTAAGCAGAACAATGTCAAACAACCTCCTTCCAAAATTCACTTTGCTGATTTTCTGCTTCCCAAGAGACTTCCACATCAGACCCTAAAGAATGAATATTTTTTTGATACAAGAAGATAACTGGACCCCTCCAGCAGTCAAGTACACAGACATGGTGTTTATTTATTCAAGTACACATAGCTAATGCCTTGTGCTGGAATTACAAAGTGTGATAAATACATCAGGAACTAGACTGTTTAAAAGCAAGGGATGTTCTACCTTAAAGAAGGTGTCAGAAGTGAAGCCTTGGAAAATATTTGCTTTTAGATGGGAATTTTAGTATTTGGGTAAAGTTGTTAAAGTTTTTATCCTTATTCTTTTGACCTGAAATGTACATTGGGAACCTCTGGAATGAAAAGGGTGCTCAACATTAAAGAACAGATAGAATTTAGTTATTTATAGTCTACTTCATTCTATTTGCTTTCAGAACTAACATGCTTCAGCTTTATTGCAGAAAGAATAATTTGTCACAAACAAGTTGAGGAAGTTGCCTTTTTTTTTGCTATGCAAGGAGGAAAACTTTTTTTGCACAGGTCATTTCTCAAGTTTTAGTTTTATTTTCATCAATTAACTGATAAAGGGTAAGTATGGGGCTAAATTATAGTTCAACAACTGGAAGAGAAACAGGAGAAATGTGGAAACAGGTGAAAGTTACCATTAAGTACTTCAGCACACTGGAAGAAAGTGTTTCAGTTCACAACAAGACAGGCTTTACTGCACACATCCGAATGTGGCAGTAAGGGGCAGGCAGTCAAAGACACTTTAGGACACCTCACCACTTCATATAGCTTAATGTACTCTGGCTAGAAGGGAAAGAAGAGAGATTTGACTAAACTCTTCAGCTTGCCAGCCGTGCCCCTTGAATGCAGCACTTGTCAAGTTCGTGAGCAAGGACAAAGGAATCCAATACTTAAGCATGTTTTGCTCAACAGGAACTTTTTCTGTACGCTATTCCTCAGATTTCCTCCACATTCATGAGTTGGGTACCTCCCACTTTAATCTTGCAAGCAACAATAAGGGCTGCAAATCTAAAATTCATTTTATACTACCACTAGGAGAACTACATGCCAAACTCTATTCCACACCCACTTCTTAAAAGACAAAGAGTATTTATGGTAGTTCATTCTTTATTAAAGTAAGCACTTATAGGCCTCGTAATATTTACAGTGTTCTTTGAAATACACCAGAACGTTTTTCCTTTCAAGCTAGAGAACAAAAGCTTTATTAAAAATAAAACAACAAAACCCCTACATATAAATTAAAGAATGTCTTGCCCAGCATGAGCACTGCTCACTGCATGCTCTTCGGCAGCTTCTCACTGGGCTTATTTTCACCTAATCTGGAACATTTAAACCAACCCAAAGGGTCACTAATTTACCATCAAAATTTTGCTTGAGTTTTATAATTCTTCAGTGTAATTCACCAGCTTATTTCATCTCAGGAAATACTCAATTATTATTCACAATAATCTAGAAAGTCGTCTGAAATATAATATTCCTGCCTTCTTAGATATTTAAGAAACATTCTGCAGTCAAGCCATATCAAATTATTTAAAGAGAGAACTGGTTTTCAAATGTTGCCTGACATCCATCCCTTAGAACCTATAAGGGTGGACAAAGAATATTAAAATACTTTCAAGAGATGAAGAATTGAAGAAATTACACTGCCCTTTTCAAACACAAGATTCTTGTACTTGGGAAAGTTTGAAGGACTAGTTTGTATTCAAGTTATTCACATCATCACAGAGAATTATTTGGTCATTCTCAGATAAATTCTTCTTGTAAGAACTTAATCTTCAACTAGCTAAAAGTTGATTTTAGCTGGGCTGAAAGAGAAATTATGAGCATGCAAGAAAAGGCTTTTGCCACGAGGCATGCTTGTTCCTACAGCTATCCTCCAGCCATCTTACAAAATTTCTCATAGCTATTTATTATTTATGTAAACCACTGTGAGTACACAGAGCGATTTTCTTGGAAAGCAGATTAAAACCCACAAAACAGATACACTGCATGTCAGATTGACTGTTGAAATGAGGAGTTAATTGTCCAGAAGATAATATATCCTCTTAAACACCTCACCTAGTACAATAAAAGAAGAACTATGCAGTTGGATTACTCCTTTGACCTCCGTGTTGAAGAGACAAATAACCATAAAAGCAGAGGGGGCAGCTGTTTCTCTCAGGGATGTTCACCTCTATGAATAATAGGGAGCAACTCATGGCACACACGATGAGTTGTTTGCCAAGACACAGTCAGGGAAAAAAAGTAAAGCTTTCAACAGAGGTCCTAAGCAGCAAAGCTCACTATAGATCCTAAGACAATGTGGCCAAAAAAGTTAACCCGAATATGGATTATAATTCAAGTAGGGCTTACTGTAGTTGCCCTACATCATACTTCTGCCCCTGTACAGAGCAAATGCAAAGCAAGTATTTCTGCATAATGGAAAAAGATGGCTTTTCATAAAATTATCTTCCTTCTGCTTCTTTGTAAAGGGATTTATCCCCCAAACAACAACATAGGACTTAAAAAGCCAGTACCAAAATAAACAAATACCAAAGTCAATGTTCTCAAATAATCTTATAGTTTTATGCCTGATAAGGGACTTTTGATATATGAACTATGAACTAACACACAGAAGCAACAAGAACAACTTTTGCTTAAGGTTTTCCTCTACAGCGGTTGTTCCAGGCTCTCATTCTTGCAAGGGAAGATTACTACAAAGAAAAAAAGAAAAAAAAAGCTTCTTTCTCCCATTAGCTGAGGTTACCCAGTACACAGATTATGTGCTATGGAAAATCCAAACCAAACCATAACAGAAGACATCAAATTAATTCTGCCTCTGGTGAGAGATTGAAATTGTTAATGATATAAACATTTGTACATTTACCCCTTATGGCAAAACTGTATAAAGAAGCTAAGACTACCAAAGCCCACCCCTCACCCAAGTATACCTCCTGACTGGAATTTGTACTGTGACAGGTACTTGACGTGCTACTATTGTCCAATTACCTTAGGTCTAAGGAGAGGTAAACAAGGCTGGGGGGTAGAAGAATGTATCCAGAAAGAAAGCCAAACTCACTGCTGTGCTGAGAATCAGCTGTGGCTGGGTTTGGCATGGAGAGGCCACAGCCCACTCATTTATTTGCTGGGCCAGATTTGTACACACACCCCCCAACCAAAGAGGGAGGAAGAAACATTTTGGGTGTGAAATGCTGTAAACTCTAGTCAGCTTGAAACAGAGAGAGTTAACATCCATCTTCCCTTACACAAATTGGCTCAGTTGTAAAACTTGCCCTTACCCCGGGAAGGTCACATACACACACGATATTCATGTGAGAGGCGGCTGAGGAGAGATCATGTACCATCAAGAACCCCCAAAGCATCCCCAGCCTCATTGCTGAGGCCTTGCATCAGAGTTGCATGTGATGCAAAGCAATGAAACAGACCCAGAGTCTGGTGGAAGAGATAGCGCTCCTCCCAGAGGACGTACCCAGGCATTCCCACCTGGCCAGAAACTATATTAATCTCTTGAACTGTGTGTTTTGCGGGACCGTCACCACCGAGAAGACCAGAAGAAAAGGATCAATGCCATTGTGATCCACACAGTGGTGATATTTTCTACTTAATCTGTGTCTGTCACTCTCTTTCCCCATCACCACCTCTTTTTCTATTTCTTTATCTCTCTCTACCTTGTATTTACTGTTAAATAAAATCTGTGCTATTGACCTTCAGCATATGGTTTCATTTGCACCTTAATTTGGGCAGAGGTATCTCTCTTAATAATTTTACTAACCAGATCATAACAGGCCATGTATTACAAAATAAATACAAACGCCAGCCCACAATGCAAACAGCACTTCTTACAATTTCTAAAGGAGTAATTAGCATCACTACAATTATATGAGGAAGACCTTTCAAAAACTGAAAGGACCATGGTTAGCACAGCTCACCATGCTGCCAATCCAGCAGCAATCAATGCGGCATTCTGAGTCACCACATCTGCAGCTTGGATTACATTTATATAATATTTTTATTCCTTGAATCACAAATTGCTTATAATGAAACAAGCAATAAAGGACATCAACACAAACACAGAGTTCAACAGTTGGAGAGCTTGCAAACATTTTTAGAGCCAAGTCAAAAACTTCCTGATATTTAAGTGTTTCCCTAAAACACATAACAAAGAGCTGCTACTACTTCTTATTGTAGAATGTGACAGGTATGGGACAAAGTAAAAATCAAAATATCACAGCAAAGAGAATTTAAGGAGGAAAATGAGAAGTCTTTCATTTTTATGTCTTCATCAACTTCAAGCTTAATTGTACAATTCTCTCTGGTTTTGTGTTTGGAAATGTGCTTTTCATTTTTGTTGGCCTCTTAGACTGAATCCAGATGGTTCTTATTCATTTTTTATTAACAGTCAGCTGCAGTTTTACTACTTCAATGTGGTGCGACAAGAGCCATATTTTATAGTACTAGACTATGCATTTTGATATAGAACATCTCATGCTTATTCCTCTAAAGTAACACGTTTATCTCTACCAAAATCTAACTTATAAAAATCTCACACACCTTCTGTACCCATTTTTTTTTAACGGGACATCTGTACAACTGTTGAAATGCTGAACTGTTGAAATGCTGAACTATTAAGAGGCTGACAATTATGAAAATCATCACTAGCTTCACTGTGCAGTAGTAATAAAGCTAACCACAAGGAGCTGTGAATGTAAAAGCCAAAATCCAGGCTATTCTTAAGAACTGCTACGAATGATTTCACTATTCTTTGAAAGGCAGGTCTTTTTGATGATTGTTTTTGTAGTTTACTCTCTTTATTCTCACTAAAGCAGAGATTCAAACTGATAAGCAACATAATTATGCCCAAACATCAGTTGATGGTTGGAGTGCATATTTCAACACATAAACCTCTTAATCTCCCAAGACTTTAATCTACTCATTTTCTACCCCAGTTGCCCCATCACATGGTAGCTTTAGGAATTAAGAGAGTAGGAAACTGTTGCTTAAAACACAAAGCCTGCAAGATTCTCTTGGACTTCCCTAGAGGACACCTGATTGATCACAGGGCTCACAGTCCTCTTTCACAAGCATCACAAGCTCACTAGCACTACATACTAATAATGAAAACTACTATTTACCAACTGGTCATGTGGGAAAAGTGGGAAAAGTGGGAAAAGTGGGAAAAGTGGGAAAAGTGGGAAAAGTGGGAAAAGTGGGAAAAGTGGGAAAAGTGGGAAAAGTGGGAAAAGACGTATTAGGAGCACTTATTGCACTGGAATATCCCTCCAGCATCACCTTCTGTTATTTTTCCAACTGAACATATCAAAACGCTTAAAAGAATTATATTCTCAGTAGCATGTTTTTTCCCTGGTGCCTATTATTAATTTCATTTGTAGCCAACACATACTTCTAATTTAGACTGGATAATGTACCTGATACTATTGTAAATTGTTGCCTTAAGCACAAAGCATTATGCAACACATTGTCCTGAGGCATACAAAATTTTAGCTATAAATAAGTATATGAAAAATAAATGGCATTTATACCAAAATTATGAGGGTATAGAAAAAAAGCCTAAAACATAGAACATGTCATTCTCAACAGCAGATCATGTGAAAATCAAGTAATTCAAAGATATTTTTAAACCATATTTGGTTGATGAAGACCAACACCCATATTGCAAGGTCTGAAAATATCACAGAACAATTTCAGGCAAAATACAGCATTACTTACACTTCTTTCAAATTATTTTCTGTGCAAATTAAGCTGGATTCAGAGAAACGAATAAGTAATGCATTTCTCTTGATCTTTACCTTGAAGTACACTCCTGCTAATCACCCTGCACCCATTCATCCAGTGGATATTTTAAAAGTGTGATAGCTGAGCTGTAAGCCCATAAAGAAGAGAAAATGGCCCAGCCTCATTATCAGGAAAGCTACAGGAGCAGCAGAAAAAGGTAGAGCAGTCCCACATAATCAGTGTATCAATCACACACATGTGCCAGGTCTTCACCACTGCTATATGACCACGTCTATAAAATTGAGCAACTTCAGCACAACAGCTTTACTCAATCCCCTCAAATACAGTCACCCGCACATAGCCCAATGACACAGATGACTTTGGTTATTGAGGTAGGCAAAACTTCCTAGGACTCAGATTTGAACTAAAGCAGCAGGAATTTTTAGAGTTCACAGGATTTTCCTCACACTTACTGGCAGCTTTGTCACACGTATTCATAGCTAGATGGAGGAAGCGGACAAGTTAAAAATTTGAGAGCTTCCACACTATCTATTCTTCTACAGAGATCTAGCCTTTTATGTGCTTCATAACCAGAGTTAAGAAAGCAGTTTCAGAGTAAGATGGTTGGCGTTCCACTGACTTAAACATACTGTACTCCCTTCATAGTGGATGAACATAGTGGAAACATAAATTATGTTTTCCATTACCCAGTTTAAATGTAACTCTTGCTGAAATTATACAGAAACAAACGTCTGATCTTCCAGCTACAAGAATTTACAAATGGCAAAAGAAAGCACCATCAAGTCATACAGCATAAACAAAGCATTGGAAAGTGTCATGCCATTATTGCTCATTTGAAAGACAAATTTACCTAAAAGTTGAATGCACCATTCAAAATTTCAAGGGCAGGCAAGTCAAACACTTCTTTACTAGATTTAAGTGATATGAGAAATTTTCAGATTGCAGTAGATTAAAACTGTATTAACTTCTGTTAGATACAATTATGTATATTATATAACGAAGGGTGGGGATTTTTTACACACTGGAAACTCTGTTTTGGCTTCACGTCATGACAACTTCATCAAGTCTGTGGCAGCAATTTCTCTCTCACTCTGTAGTACAAGACTACGGCATGAAGTTGCCCATTTAGAAAAAAATGCATTACTCACTCTTATTTTAAACCTCAGACTAGTTTGCTTCCAATTATCAGCCTGAAATATACTCCTCCCACATGCCCTGCAAAGCCAAATGTTGTGAAACAGTCAGTACAAAGAATGAAATTAGAAGTTATAGCCAGCTGAGAAAGTCAAATTATATATGCGTGCTATTGGATTTTAGTAAAGCAGTGAAAATGGGGAAGAAGTTGGCCATGAATATTTATTCCAATTACGTCACAAGTTTAAATGCTGCGATAGCTAAAACCTTTCCATTCCTGCTTTCTATTACACTGCTGCTTTTAAGCTTTACTATTCAAATTAAAGCAACAAAAAAAGGCACTATAACAGGAATCCCACAAATACCATTATAGAGAAAAGTCCAGGCAGAAATTCATTTGCATCCCTAGCAATGGGATTTCTGCTCAGGAAACTACCAGGTGTTTTATCAGTGGGTAGGGTCAGCATCAAAGACACAGATATCAACTTAGGAAATAGCATAAGTTACTGTAATACAGAACTGCAAAGAATTACAAAAGGATAAGCTAAGCAATGCATGTAATCATTACTACACAAGACTGCCTAGAGTGATTAAGAAAGATACATCACCAGTTACCCTAAGACTTTACCACTTCATCCAGATCCACAAACATCAACTGGTGGAAGGTGTCACAGTGAAGGACTGGAGAACCACAGCCAGTAACTGGTCCACTCATAGGCAATGAGGCTTCTGACTTTGCTTGTGAGAGGGTCCCATTTTTTATACTGTGGAATAAACAAGCTGACATGATTTCTAGTGCAGGAAGATCTGTTTTCATTCTCCTGTTTGGCTTCTCCTAAAGCCTGGCCAGGGCTCAAGGAGGAACCAAAGGAGTTGTCTTTGATCCTACACCCCCAAACACAAGGCCAGATGTGGCCTTGGCTGAGTAAAAATATGGAAAGGTAAATCCATGTTTTGTCAACGAGTGGATACATAGATCATATTGCTAACAACACTTCATTAATGAGTGGACATATGTAACATTTGGTTGGAAGGTTCAGCTAGAGGTTAGTTTTGGCTCAGGACCTGTTGTTCTGGCCTCAATCAGAGCCTGTTGTTTAGGCCTTAGTACTTCACCAAGGACCCAGCACAGAGCAGAAACACCACAGCATAATTTGTTGCTAGCACTAAGGTGATCAACACTCAAAGACACTCACAGCCAAGGAATAAGTAACAAAAATATATACAATATATAGCCCAAACCATATAGACCAGAGTTGCAGCTCAAGACTAGTTTCTGAGAACAACAAAGACAGACAAGTGTTCCCTTACTATCACCCTTTAATACTGTATTATTGGAGACAAAACTACATATAAAAATTACACTTCATGTGCTAATTGAAGCTAACTTTAAGAGTCCTTAAATCTTTTATTATTTAGGAGCTTTTTTACTTAAGATTCAGTTGTTATCCATTTATGCCAAGCCATCTTCAAAGGTTATCCATTTACACTTCAATCTGTTCATTTAGTGGGCAGTAAGAAGGCTCATTAGGTCAAAATACCCTGCAGCGTGTTCATTTTGCACCATTTGAATTGATAAAACCGACATGGCAAATTAGCGTATCAATACAGCTACATCATGGGTATAAATGCCTTAGCCCATTTACCAGCAACATATTTCCTGTCTGGCCTACTGGTTATGGGAGGAAAAAAGGGAAGCAAGAAAAGGGAGGAGGGAAAGAGGGAGGGAGGGAAAGAGGGAGGGAGGGAAAGAGGGAGGGAGGGAGGGAAAGAGGGAGGGAGGGAGGGAAAGAGGGAGGGAGGGAGGGAAAGAGGGAGGGAGGGAGGGAAAGAGGGAGGGAGGGAGGGAAAGAGGGAGGGAGGGAGGGAAAGAGGGAGGGAAGGAGGGAGGGAAGGAGGGAGGGAAGGAGGGAGGGAAGGAGGGAGGGAAGGAGGGAGGGAAGGAGGGAGGGAAGGAGGGAGGGAAGGAGGGAGGGAAGGAGGGAGGGAGGGAGGGAGGGAGGGAGGGAGGGAGGGAGGGAGGGAGGGAGGGAGGGAAAGAGGGAGGGAGGGAAAGAGGGAGGGAGGGAAAGAGGGAGGGAGGGAAAGAGGGAGGGAGGGAAAGAGGGAGGGAGGGAAAGAGGGAGGGAGGGAAAGAGGGAGGGAGGGAAAGAGGGAGGGAGGGAAAGAGAGGACACCAAAACCCATCCATGAACACTATAGGATACTACATTTTTATCAATTGTTCCAATGCTAGCATGATTACTTTATTCCCTTTTTTTAATTGCTTTTTCATTAGAAAACCTGAAGATTAAACTATCAGTTATACAAAAAAAAAAAAAATCAAACTACTATACATATTTTCTCTAGAGAAACTGTCTATTACTTTAGCTCTGAATAAAGCCTGAACAGTAAAACTGATACAGTCTGCATTCTTCAAACATACTCAGAGTAGAAATATCACAGTTATTATACCTAATGTCATTACTCTAGATGTCAGAAGAGAATCTGGTTTGCCCACTGATATGATATCTAACTCCACCCAGGATTCCACAGCATTCCTGGGTATGAGACACACAGACACACTTATTGCAAAACACTTAAAAAAACCAAAAAACACTTCCTGAAGTACTTCCCAGAGGATCAGGAAATGTTTCATTGTTTTCTAAGTAACATTACATACTTACCTTTCAGGGCTACACCATTGCAAATAATTAAGTTTCTAATAAATTTCTAGCAGCCACATGCAGCTGTATGCTTGCACAGACATTAGTTTAGAGGCAGAGGCTTATAGAGAGTTCTAAAAGGGAGGCTAGAGCACTATCACTTCCTCTCACTCTCAGTCCTTAAAAGTCATCTTGCCCTTGATGACAGACAGAAGTACAATGCATGTACATGTATTCAGATTCCTTAAGTAGTACAGCCTTTGCAGAAAAGGTACTTTTAGTTGCAGTTCATTTTTCATAGGCATACAAATGTGTAACACACCAGAGGTGTATTTTGCTTAGTGCCTCAAAGGCTGATCATTATGGACAAAACGTAACTAGATAAGCTGGCATTTTTAAAGAGCAAAACAAAAATTAGTCACCATGCAATGAAATTGGAGAGTTTCACTGGGTAGAGTTAGGATCAGGTACTGAATAGTAAAGCTTCAGTAGTTGCAGGCTCTTCTCTATGTGAACAGTTATTCTGCCCCTCAGAGCAACAACCCCACTCTAACATTGTATGTACAGAAACTCTCACCTTTCAGGACCATTTGGTAAACACAGACAAGCTCTAACTCCACTTTATAAAAGCACGTTATTATGGGTTCTGTAACTACTTTCCTTATTAAAGAACATTTAAAACACTCAGAAAAGTATAATAAAGAGAACTGGCACATCAGCTCCTTCTGAATTAGAGCTTCCCTCAACTTGAAGGCAGTAGCCCTAAATCAAGGGGTGAAGGGGGGCTATGCTGCCACAGGAGGATCAAAATATCTTTTCATATGTCACACAGGTGCAGGAACTCTGGCATGACTTGAACAATTGTAATGAACTTTCCTGAGTCTTTTTAGGGCATCTAGCAACATTTACCCTACCCTTGCATTTTCAGAGGCTAGAGTCATAAAGACAAACCTAATGCAGTGCTAGTATGTTCCAAAGGCACAAGATTAACTTCCACTAAAAGGAGACAGAGCCTGAGTATGACTAAGAGGGACCATGCGCTTTCCTTACCATCTCACATAACACCTCAGAGCACTAGCTGTGATTTGAATTCACAAACCATCAAAACAGACCACACAGCTGTAAAACACTCAGAATATATTCCTTCATGCTGGGGGAGGCTAGGCGGAGAGCAAGATGTTTGAAGACTTTATCACTGCAGTGGGACAGATAATTAGGCAATTAAATAATTAGGGAGGGAGATGTCTGCTATGTCTACTACTATTTGTCTACTATGAAAAGTAGACAAATTACCACTTCCAGACAAATCACATTGTGGAACAGAATTGGAAGAAGCAAAAAAACCCAGAACTTAGTGCCTTTGGCAAGCATCTTAAGAGCATAACTAAAAGAGTGGAAGTTCTGGAATAAAGGTGAAAGGGTAGTTAATTTGCAGAAACTTATCTGTTTTTGCAAAGGAATGTTTTGAAGGAGTTGGTTCCTAAAATAATCTTGCTTTTCTTGTGTTAATAATTAGAACACATAAATAGAAATCCAAGAGGTCTCATTCCAGCTTCAATTTTGGTAACCCAGCAAGGCCCTCCTGACCTAGGTTTTACTGGTATTAGCAATATCTTCACACACACAGGCTCCTTGTTTAATCATTCTGCTCAATAGGAAACCTCTACAAACTTATCCATGCCACCCCTACTTGCTTCCAGGTCATGGAGAATGCACCACAATTTCGCACACCAGAGTAATGTGTAACCTAAACTTCCCACAAAATCTTTCCAAAGGTAACTTTGGTGAAGGTGCCCTGCTCACCCACTGTCCATCGCTACGGTAACATTTCCAGAAGCCTCTTCTACACTCTTCTCTGGAGGTACCGGATGCCCATGCAAACCAAGGAGAGTAAGGGAGTTATTCTGCTCCTGCCAGCTGTAACAGGGCATGCTTCTCCAAGCACTCCTTCTTTAATGTATACATCTCACTATACAAAGCTCTTGTTGGGGGAGGCGTCTCTGACATGGATGCAGAGACCTCTGCTCTGGTACTGAGACTTTACAAATAAGAACATACTAAGAAACAAGCTGGAAAAATTTGCTAGTTTAGCTTGCAGAAGTACCAGCTATGAAATTCTTGGTGTACAGCCTCATAGACTGGCTGTAAATCAGGACACACCAACCAGGCTCGACACCACAGTGGTATCAAGCGTGCCTCTTCCCTTACAGCCCACTGCAAGGAGAGGCCGTGGTCTCCTCACACCTTGCTGCAAAAGGAAGGACTTCATAGCTGCAATCAATTTCATTTTACTATTGTAAATAACCAATGTTATTATTAAAATAAGCAGAAGCCATAGAGCACAGCTAAGGATTACATGTCATTGAACTGTGGAATATCTCCAACTGCAATAACCCACAAAACGGCACAAGCATAAGAAGAGAGTGAAACTTGTGCCTAGTAAAGGATATTCCTTGTAAAAGGTATTCAAAGTAAAAATAAAATCTCAGATTAAATAGTATGAAAGAAATGAGGCAGGAGTGGGATGAAAAACATGGATGATAATGCTTGAATATGCAAAAGCATGTATACAGTGTAAGTTTAAAAAAAAACAATAGTGATATACAATAGATTCTATTTCTTGGCTTTACCTGCAGAAATTTTGCTAAAAGAAATACTAAACAAAAAGCTCTGGGATAAACATATAAACAAACATCAACACTTTTTTTAAATTCAACAATCCTGAGCAAGATTTTTTCTAATCACTTTCTTTCTAGTTATGTTTCATACGTAACGACACGGAAATATTTATTCTAATTATAGCAGGTCTTTGATGTCTATGCAACAAACTAATTCATGTGGTTTATTCCTTCCTGAATCAGCTTCTCTCAGTTCGAAACACAAGCTGAATGGGAAAAAAGGGAAGTTTATCAGAGTTTCAAATTCTTTGAAACCTCAGAAAACACTCTTATCTCATCCAAACAGCTTGAAGTGAGACACAGGCATGGGAAAGAGATGAGTAGAACTGTACAACACCATTGCATTGGCTGCAATGACTGTGATAGTGCAATGCTGGCACATTTCAGAAGGCAGCAGGGGGCAGGAGAAACAGGTCTTGGGCATTTTATACTTTAATTTCTAGCTCATCAAACAGTGCTGTTCTATTGTCAGACTCAAATTTTCATCTATCCTGTTGCCAAAGCAAAGGCAACTCTGGCAGTCTCCTTTTATTAATGTATTTATTATGTCAAGAAACACAAGGGCTGCTTGAAAGCACCCCATTAGATGAACTGCGCCAGATGAGCATGTGGGGAAACATGACCAGAACACAAGTTTCCTCTTGCCTTCAGTGAAGCTCACAAACAGCAGAAAAATTATCATTGATTACTTGTGACTATACTAGCATACACCCTGTATTATAGCATCCACGCTGTATTCCATTATCTCATGAAAAAAGCACAAATAAAGTACACCAAATTCACCACATTGATATGCTGTAGAAGACAAGATCTTGCAGATAGCACTACTATTTTTTCTTGTGCACATGACAAGTAATTTGTTTTTCTCACTTGTTCTTAATAGTAGGAGAGACATCTTGGTATTAATCATGAATTATAACCAACATCTGTCAGCTCTTTTGTATGACAGACTTTTACAATTTTTTCTTATTTTCTCTGTTGATGTTTGACAGGATATGGATGATATGGAAGAAAGTGAAAGAAGAATTAAGTACACACAGATGTAACTTTAAACCAACCTTGATTTTGAAGGGAACCAACCTGTCTAGTATTCTTAATGTGAAACAGACATTTTTCGGGTGCACATTTCTTTTAAAGCCAGTAAGGTTAATATGAGAAAGCTGTCTAGGAACTACATGTCTTTTCTAGAGAGACAGATTGAATACATTTTCCCAGTTTCTGCAAAAGTAAGCTGCTTTTAACAGTTCTTGGCACTTTTACATTTGCTATTTTAAAAGTTACCTAAGACTGCTTTAGTTTATCCTAAGAAACAACTTAAACATTAAAATTCATACTAGAACATATGCTCTCCTGACAGCCAACACAGCCGCACACGTCGAAGAATTCAAAACTTATATGAAAAATAAGTGTTTCTTTTTTTGCTCCCTATGACCACATTAAAAAGAGCTTGACTTCTTATTTTAAAAAATTGCATCATAACAGAGACTCTTATAGCCTTATACAAATATCTCTGCTAGTAATTTAGCTTAAACTCTATTATCAATTCCCAAACCACTCCCCGCTCCAACCAAACACATACAACTTGGGGAAGTCTGACCCTCACCTAAGAACTGACCACACTTCAACAGCCAAGCAGGATTCAAGTATAGTACTAGTTACCGTTGTCAGGAGTTTCCACAGAGATCACCAATACTCACAAAACTAGCTGCGAGAGGTGTGCTGAGAAGTATGATGAAGGGAATGGCCAACAAAAATAACTTACCTGAGTGCACCTACAAAGGAACTACTAGATTACAAAGAAGAGAGAGTTTATTTTGTTTGTTGTTTGATTTTAGTAAAGAGGACAGAGTAAGTAAATTTGGTACTCTTTCACTTGCCCATGGGAAAGCACAAAGGGGAAAAGCGACAAGCAAAACTTAAATAAGCAAAAGGTATTTCAAATGTATGCAGTAAGCAATGACCTGGATTTTGAAGCAAGGTACACACATGCTTCAAATTAGCAGAGACACTAAAGTATAAAAAGACACAGAGAAATACCAGTTACTAACAGATAGGAAGTCTTTAAATTTTTTAGGCTGCACATCAATTGTTTTCATAAACACATCTCTGAACACAGTGAAATACCTCACTACAGTTGCCAGCCAGGGCAGATTGACGAATACAGGTTACAAACTACACAAGGTAGAAACAATTACATAAGGCTTCCCAGCACAACTCCGATCTTCAGTGCACACAGCAACTTCTTTCAGAGCAACCAATTCCCAGAATTAAACCAGAACACTTCTGAAGAAACAAATAATAAACCCTATCAGAAGCCTCCTTCAAGTCTACAAAACTCCCCCCACAAACCTAAGAGAACAGAACAGTGTGAACTACAATGTTTACCCTTACCTTTGCTGAGAGTGCCCGTGATGAGTTTAAAAATAGTCTGGGCAAATTTGACAATCCCATGCTTGCATCTCTTTGAACAGCCACTCATGGTTCAGATGGATAGAAAGACTCTTCTCTCTTACGAAGTTCAGGAATAACAAAAAAATTAAAAAGTGAGTCCTTTTCGAAGTTGATACAACTGGTTGTGCAGTGCACAGAACTCTGCTCTCATGCACCGAGCCCTAGGCTCTGCACTGAGGTTTGCCGCTCTGAAGTTACTAGGAAGAATTGCAGTGGAGGAATGCACATCCCTTTTTAGTTAAGGTTACAGCCTCTCGGCCGGGACCACACACAGCCGATGCCCTGACAGAAGCAGCTAAGCACAGCAACACCTCGGCCAGACAGGGGAGGAGGGAGGGTTTGCCTCGCCAGGCTGTGCGGGCTGCCACGCTGGGCACTGGGAATGCCGCAAGAGACAGCTGGAGGTACCGGCTGCTGCAAATAAAAGAAGCTGCTGTTTGAAGGCCGTTTTCTTGGTGCTCTTTTCCAAATGATTTCAATAAAACTGTCAATTTTGCTCTCGTCAGGCCGAGAAAACTAGAGAATAACCTTTTTTTTTTTTGCTCAGCACACACGATGTGCCAGCCGGCCTTCCGGAGTCGGCGGGGCTCGGGCTCACCCCTCTATCAGCCCCACGTTTCACTTTTCGCCCACTGCCTCAACGTCGTGCCGGTCCCGTGCTCACTCCCGTACTGCACCGAGAGCTATCCCCTAGCAACAGCCACAGCTCTGGCTTTTCCAGTTCAATCAGCTACTGCTGCGTGTCTGGAATACTCTGAATTTAAAAGACTTGATGCGTGCAGCAGGAAAGCGGAGACATTTCAAATCCCATCAGAGTGCTGGGCAGAGTCGAGCATCTTTAAGTTTAATTCATGCTGGCCTCGTCTCAGGTGTTTTCAAGCAACCCCCCAAATGCACTATTTCCTTGCCCCGGTATCAAGCTCACCTCAGGTTTCTGCTCACACCCAGCTGCCGCCCGTTAGATTACACTTACCAGCCTTGTCTCTAACAAAGCGACCTGGAGCCAGCCATCACCTCACAGCCGAGCACTGCCTTTACTGAGGGACAGGCGCAGCAAACACGTCTGGGAACCACGATACGCCTTTCACTCAGGGAGCAGGAAATTGCTTTACAGCAAAACTTACATTCCTGAAGCAAAACTCAGGGCTTTGCCAAATAGTTCACCTTGCTGTGAGACTCACGACCATCTGCCCCTCCTGATTGGAAGCGCCCTCCTGCTCCTCATCCCCGCCTCACACGGGCACCCCCTCACTGCTTCCCGCCCCTTCCCTTCCCTCGCCGCCTCTCGCCTCCTCCTTTCTCCGGCAGAGAGCCGCGGAGCACTGTCCAGGGAGGCTTTCCGGTGTATCATGTTACCTCAAAAAATGTTCTTTGCCATGTAAAAAGCGAGTTGAGGACAAAATGACCACCCTCGTCAGTTCGTGCTGGGACTATTACCCCCCCGCGCTGAGTTGTCAGGCACTGGACATTCTGCTGCCCCCACACTTCCACTCAGTCGCCTCACACTCAATTTCAGGTCTTTTCATGTGTAATAGTCCCCAGCTTTGGAAAACTTCCACAAAACGTCAAGAGAAAGCAGTGTGAGCTCATGAAGACACTTGGCACTGGCTGGCAGATGTGGGGGAGACTTCCAGCGCTGCCGCCAGCCCCACACGAACATCCTCCTGCAGCTGCAGCCTCCGTCTTGGGGCTGTGCTTCCACTTAGCCTTTTGGGTAAATTTTTTCTGTAAGTTTCTCAGAAGTCTATTCTTTTATTTATTATGCTCCACAGGACAAAAGTGAGCTACCTGATAATTTAGATACTGCCTTTGAGATGCCGGTGGTGAGCCGTGAGGCCACTTCTGGTCAGGGTACTGCGGGCAGGCAGAGGAGCAAATGCCCTCTTTCTTCCATATCCTCCCCACCTGAATTTTAAATACCCAAACATCCTGAGCTTCCTGCCACCATCACCTCTACACAGCCCAGAGCCTTGATTATATATGACTTCACTGCTTCACATTTGTGGGGAGCCTCAGAACAATATGTTTAATGGGAAACTAAGGTAGATTAAATACATTGCTGAACTTTGTTAGAAACGTATGGCTAAACATTAAAGGGGTGCACGAGCTTCACATGTAAATAATATTTCTATCCCCTACACCACAGTTCAACAATCAGTAAGGTAAAAAATACAGAGTAATGTGAGAATGCAGGGAAGGAAAGGGGATGTAGGTGATTTGTGGACAGCATAGTACTAAAAAACTCCCTAATGAAATCATCTCCAAGGCTGTTCTTTATTCCCAGATATCCAATTCAAAGTTGAAAAAGTTATTCTTCAAAAGAAAAAAAATAAGCTGTAATAAGGCCGTAAAACATCAATAGGGAAATCAAGGAGTCAGCAGGTTGTTAATTAGTTTATCTCTATATCAAAGTTTTACAGCATATTAATTGCATTTATATACATTATTATATAATTGGGGGGTGGGGAGCATAGGGCAATGAACAGAATGAATGCTAGGAGCATTAGTAAAGAATGTTGTGGAAACGGAGAGATCTTACATAGCAGGGAAAAGAAAACTGCTGTGTAACAGTCAGACAGGACTTTAAGCTTCCCTGGTGGTGGGGAAAATGGCTTCTAATGCCTTCATGAACGACTCTGTGGGTGGTGGTCTTTAGGAGAAATGGGTGTTAATATCTTCGAAATGGGTCTTAATGTCTCTACGAACATCAAGCCCTGCAAGTTTGTTACAGAACCCAGACAGTTTGACCCAGACAGTTAACTTAAAGGTAATAGGAGAAATGGGTCCCCACAAGTCTATTGCAGAACCCAGACAGCCTAAAATTCGAATTTTGGGGGGAAATGACAATACATGTTCAAGGAGGAATATGTGATAGGCAGTTCAGAAAATGCTGTACCTTCCTAGTGCCTCTGCCACTGGGGAAAGAAAGAGGGCAACATGTGGCCAGGAGTTTAGGATGAAAGGAGGCTGCACCCTCCAAAACCAAGAGACCTCATGGGGATACGCCCCAGCGGACTCTCTCCTTTTTTTTGAATAAAGTTACAGGACACCTCTGTCTCCTTTGTGGACACTGACTTTTTATAGTGTGGCTTTTCTGCACACTGACACTAGTTTCCACAGATTTCTTCTCAGACATCCATTTGCCTCTCTTGGCCGATATGTCATAGTTTAACTCCAGCCAGCAGCTCAGCCCCACACAGCTGCTTGCACCTCCCCAACAGGCTGGCAGAGAGAATTAGAAGGGTAAAGTAAGAGTACTCATGGGCTTACATAAGAACAATTTAATAGGGAAAGCAAAAGCCAGGCACACTTGAGAACAAAACAAGGAATTAATTTGCTGCTTCCCATGGGTAGTAGGCAAGTTCAGCTATCCCCAAGACAGCAGGGTTCCATCACACATAACAGTGACTTGGAGAAAAAAATGCCATCATTCCAAATGTCCCCTTCCTTCCTTCTTCTTCATCCAACTTCATAGGCTGAGCATGATGATATATGGTCTGGAATACCCCTGGAGTCAGTTGGGGTCAGCTGTTCTGGCTCTGTCTCCTCCCAACTCCTTGTGCTCCCCCAGCCTCCTCACTGGTGGAGTTGACAGGAAAATTAATCCACAAACACCAGAGGTTTATGTCCAAAAAGGAGACAGAGGAGTCCTGTAACTTTATTCACGATTAAAGGGAGAGGTCATGGGCATTTCCCATGGGGTCTGTCAAATTCCTAGAGGACACAGCCTCTTTTCATCCTAATTTCCCGGCCGCAGGTTCCCTCTGTCTTTACCCCATAGGCTGAGGTATTCGAGAGGTACAGACTTCCCAGAATGCCTAATGCAGACATAAGTAATATACATCCCCCCTAAGCAGACACCCTTAATACAAATCCCCCCTTCTTTTTCTTATGTCTTTGTTCCTGTAGTTTATTACCACAGTCTTTGGGGAGTCAATCAGTGGAATTCCTATGCAAATCCTTCCCATTGTTTCTTCTATCTCTCAGTAACAGCCTTATCTTACCAGCAGTTTGTAAAGACACTCCCTTATTCCTTTCAATCCCTCCTCTTTTTATTTTCTTAATTATTGTCTTTACAAACTTTAGTTATCATTGACCTGATTTTCTGTTCCTGGGTCTTTTTTGGCTTTGTGGTTACTTGCAGTGACATGATTTTCTGTCTTTTTGTAGCCATTTCTGGATCAGTAGGTGTGGCTACTACCTGCATCCCTTAAAAAAATCATTCGTTTAACCCAAAGTTCACCAGGTAACCATGAAAACATGTCCCATTGCCATCCTTTCCATATCTGGTCTGGTACATGAGCTAACTTTCTTATTCTCTTTGTTATTTGTTTCACCACTTTTCTCTTGTCATTTATTTGCAAACAGCAGTTTGAGTCATTTAGTTTTCCACACACTCCCCCTTCTTCTGCTAATAGCTAATCTAGTCATATACTTTGATTCCTAACTGATTTCCCTGAACTTGTGGTAACAAAAAGAACAACGGTTTAATATACCCTTATTGAAGGTTGAGGGGGGAGGAGTGGAATTTTTACCATTCTGTTGCTAGGCAACTAACAACCATATACTTAAGGGCCATCTGCCCTTACAAAAGAGACAAAGACTTTCGTAAGGTTAGGTGAGCACAGGAACAAGAGATTGGAGGATTTGATAACAGGACACTCGCTCTCAAGTCTTGGAGGAGAGAGCAGTGGAAAGAAGCGGCTCTCTGCTTTTTGGCTGCGACTGCGGAAAAAGAGCCCGGCTTTGCACTGGCTTTTCTCTACCTGGTGGGTGAGTTCTTGCTTTGGGAAAAACGGCATGGGACTCCAATCCTCTCTTCCCCTCCGGGAGGGTGCATCTCCCAGCTGTGCTGCAGCGGAACGGGACCCCTGCCTGCCGCTGCCCCGTGCCCTGCCTGCCACCACCCCGCGCCCTGCCTGCCACAACTGCGGAGTTTCCTGCCACCTCCTCTGCTGGCTGGCTCACGTGAGCCCACATTGCCGTTCCATCTCCCTGCTCTGACCTCCCTGCCCAACGCGTGCGGCTGCACTCCATCTCTGCCCAACTGCCTGCCATTCTCCCCACGAGACCGGCCTGACCTCGCACCACAGCGCCCCCTTCAGCTGCGCGGGAGTCATCGCACCTGCCCTGCTGGTCTAGAAGCCCAACAGGGCCCCTGCTGGCCGTGACCATGACTGCCTCAAATGGGAAAGTGGCTGGCAGCCCAGGGACATCTGACACTGAGTTTTTGGTTTTGATAACTGCTTTTTTCCTTGTTTACTGTTTTTGTTACTGATTGTTTACCTCGTTGTAGATACTAGTAAAGAACTCTTATTCCTTTTCCCATATCTTTGCCTGAGAGCCCTTGATTCCAAAGTTATAATAATTCAGAGGGAAGGGGGTTCACATTATCTGTTCCAAGGAAGGTTCCCACTTTCCTTAGCAGACACACCTGTCTATCAGACCAAGACAACCCTACATAACATATTCCTGACAAGTTTGGAGGCAACCTGCGATAAGCACATTGGCCACAAATCCAATAATGCCCATTCAAGGCTCAGGTTCCATTAGCAAAGGGGCCTTTCCAATCTTCATTTTTAATTGATGGGTCAAAACACAGCTTCTTTCCTTGGCCTAACAGTTCCCCAACAGTAGTTGCCTTACCATAAGAGTCACAATATTTGCATCTCCAAGCTCCCCGTGAGGTTTCCACCTACAGTTACATCCCAGATCTGTTTTGTTAGATTTGGACCAGAACCTACTAAAAAGGGTTCTGGTCCTGTCGCTGTGAGCTTGCAGATAATAAGAACGAAACAAGCAGATGAAGGGCGGAAGTGCAAAAGAGAGGGTTTATTATTAACAGTCTACTTATATACATGGCAAGAGCCTAATAGTGATTGGACAGTGGTCACCCACTCCCCAGGGTGATTGGCTGAAGCCCTTACAGCACTCAGTTCCAAAACATAGATTAGAAAGAGCAAGAAGAATTCAGCTTATCTTTGTTTCCCATACGATTCATGAGAAAGGAGAGAGTTCTCAGAACAGTGCATCCACAATTCCCCCCATTTGTTTTAAAGAACAAAAGGTATTGCTTGTAGTCCCCTGTTTGTTCCTTAAAGAAGGGAGAATAAGATCAGCATGAAGGATCTGCTTAGCAGTGGCCAGCTACCAAGAAGATCCTGAATTAAATACTGGTAAGGGGTCTGTCAGTAGTGGCCAGCTACTGACAGGGCCCAAACCAGCTGCTGATTTAAGTTGGACAGAGAGACTTCCAAGCAATGCCATAGATGATATGTTTATCAAAACCCAAATCTATTCAAAGTCCTTGTTTTCTGACTCCATAATAAGGAAACTTAAAGTTCAGTCTCTGCTTGTAGAAGGACCATCTGCCTGATGGTCAATATCTTGGTCATCATCACAAGGATCATTTGGTTGATGTTCTGCATTTTGGTCATTGTTTTGAGGTTGCCGGTTCTGCTTCTGAGCTCGCAGATCAGGGCAAACGCATCTTGCAGGCAGCCACTGCACTCCAGTATCTGTGGAAATGCAAGCATACCCACGACCCCAAGTAATAAACTCATGCGGGCCTTCCCAGGTGTTAGTAAGTAGGTTTCGTATCCAAATCTTCACCCGGAGCAAGTGCAACTCGCCTGATGACTGCAATGAGAGAAAATGGTTCAAGATGACAGGATTATTTGAATTTGGTGGCATTCTAAGATGATTAATTATATACAAAGTTTTTCCAGTCGGCTTTGTGGTGATTCTCCATGCATTCCCCCTTTTTGTTTTTCCAAAATGCGCTTCAAAGTACCATGAGCACGCTCGACAATGGCTTGACCAGTTGGGGAATGCAGAATACCAAATTTATGGTCCACACCCCATAGGTACAAAAACTGCCACGTCTTCTGTGAGGCGTAGGCAGGGCCATTGTTGGTTTTCACTGCAGGTGGCACGCCCAAGACCGCGAAGGCCAATTTCCAATGGACAATGACATCACAACCTTTTTCTCCAGTATGGGCAGATGCCCACATGGCTGAGGAGAAAGTGTCAATAGACATGTGCACATACTTAGATCGGCCAAATTCAGAGATGTGTGTCACATCCATCTGCCAAAGCTGCAAGGCCTTTAGGCCTCTGGGGTTTACCCCTGGTAGCAGAGGTGCAGCGAGTCCGTGGCAATCAGCACAAGCGCTGACAATGTCACGAGCCTCAGTTGGTGTCCATTGGAACTGCTTCTGCAGAGTATGTACACTCTGGTGGAAGAAATCATGGGAAGCTTTGGCTTGTACAGTTTTGTCAGGCTGAGGTGCCATCCATGCAGGGTTGGCTAGCATGTCAGCCCTGGCATTGCCCTCTGTTATAAAGCCTGGTAATTTGGTGTGGCTTCAAATGTGCAAAATATAATAGGGGTGCATTCGAGCTGGAATTGCATTCCACAAAGCTTGTGATAATGAAAACAGAGCCACATTATTGACTTCCTTTAGAAGTGTGCAATCTAGATGTTTCGTTAAATCCACTACATAAGCAGAATCAGTGACCAAATTCAAAGGCACCTGAGAGAACCACTGAAAAGCCAAGGAGACTGCCTTCAGTTCAACCAGCTGGGCAGAGCCTGACTCATGGCTTTTCAGCACCTGCCACTTGGATCCCTCCTTCCAGGTAACAATGGGCTTTCCTGTTTTTCCGGAACCATCTGTAAAGACGGTGGGTCTGTACGCTGGCACCCGACTATTTTTTGGCCGCAAGGCAAGACTGGTTGAATTTGCCAGTTGTAATAATTTGTGGCTGGGCTGATGATAAGCAATCTGCCCTGAAAAGTTTTGCAATGCACTTTGCAAAGGAGCACTATTAGCAAGGCTTCATTCAAAGTTGTCCCGCGTTATTGGAACAACAATTGTTGCAGGATCTGCAGCCATCAATTGCAAACACCGATGACAGCATTTGATTATCAACCAAGCGATCAATTCAAACAGCGTGGGTGCTGTCTTTTTCGGCTGATGGGGCAAAAAGACCCATTCCAGAATATGCAGAGGGTCAGCCCATTGTTTGTTCCACTGGCCAATGATACCTGTGGGATGGAGGTCTGGAGCGGTAATGAAAACAGTGATATCAGTAGAGGGATCCACTCGATAAACCTGACAAGCAGAAACAGCTTGTTGCACCTCGTTCGGCACTCATGGTGCCTCAGGGGTCAGTTTTTGGGGGGAATTCAGATCAGGGTCCCCCTTTAAAGTATTAAAGAGCGGGGAAAGTTGCATGGCAGTTAGTCCTAAATAAGGACGTAGCCAATTAATGACACCCAGCAATTTCTGGGTGTCATTCAGAGTTTTGATAGTGTCTGAGAATTGCACCTTTTGGTGTTGTATAGTTTGATCCAAAATTTTGACTCCCAAATATTTCCAAGGAGGTTGCAGTTGAACCTTGTCCGGAGCCACTTGCAACCCATAGGAATGCAGGGCAGTGAGCAGTCGAGGCTGTAACCTCCGCAACTCATCCTGGGTGGATGCTGCCACCAGGATATCATCCATATAATGGTAGCAGAGTGCCTCAGGAAACTGCTTGCGGACTCCAGACAAAGCCTGAGCAACATACCATTGACAGATGGTTGGACTATTTTTCATGCCCTGAGGTAACACTTTCCATTGAAATCACTTTACAGGCTCAGCATTGTTAATTGCAGTCACCGTAAAGGCAAATTTTGGTCTGTCATTGCGGTGCAAAGGAATTGTGAAAAAACAGTGAAAAAACAGTCCTTCGAATCAATGATCAGGATTTCCCACTTTGTGGGGATCATTGTGGGTGAGGGCATACCAGGCTGCAAAGTCCCCATACTTTCCATCACTGCATTAACTTTCTGGAGATCTTTCAACAGTCCCATTTCCCCGATTTTTTCTTAATTACGAACACAGGGGTATTCCAGGGACTAGTAGAAGGCTCAATTGTTGCAATTGCTCCTGAACCAGCTGACAAAGAGCAACTAATTTCTCTTTCGGCAAGGGCCACTGTGGTTCCCATACGGGTGTTTCAGTTTGGCCATCGAAAGGATAACGTATAATATGGTGCGCCCTTGCACACACTGACCCCTATCAAAAATTTGTCCCAATCCGCACCCCCCATGCTGCCAACATGTCCCTCCCCCAAAGGTTAATTGGGGCTGAAGTAACATAGGGCTAGATTACAGCTGTGTGACCCTCTGGGTCTTTCACCAATACAGGTAATTCGCTCAGTTGGCTCTGTGTGGCTCCTCCTAGACCCGCAATGGCTGATCCCACAGGGGCTAGAGGCCATGTAGAAGGCCATGAAGAGGAGGAGAGAATTGTTACATCAATGCCTGTATCAATCAAACCTTGAAGCCGAATCCGACGTGGGTGAGCTTTCGGCAGGATTAGAGTACGTCAGCTGTGGCCTCTGATTAGAGATGTCTGTGGCCCAGCAGATCTGCAGAAGTCCTGGCAATCCAGTGCTGCTGCTTCCGCATACTTGTTGCTCTGCTCTGGGAACAGAAGACTCAAAAGGCACCAGTTGAGTAAGGGGGGTTTTTCCAGGGATTGTGACAGGAGGACTTGGCGTGGAAACCATAGCGTGAATTTGGCCTGTAAAATCGGCATCTATAACTTCTGGGTGGGCAAAAATCCCTTGGTGGGTGACCTCAGGTCTTCCCACCAGCAGCGCACCGCACCCCTGTCTTAGGGGTTTGTGCGCATCCAAGGGAACCCTATGGATGCTACCAGATTCTAGGACGACTGTCCTAGCTGTGTAGACGTTGACCCAGGCTGGTCCTTGGGTGCCATCTCCACACTGACTGGATAAGCCAGGGCTGGCACCCTGTTTTGGGGGAACATTTGTGTTGGAGGGCAATTCCCCCTTTTTGCACTCCCCTTCACGTTTCCCAACAGGGGTCGACCGTCTACATGGTACTTAGACCTGCAATAGTCTGAGCAATGCCCTGGTCTACCCCACCTTCTGCACTGGGGAACTGCAGTCCCAGCTTTTTCCTTTTTCTGTGATTTAGTTCATCTTCGTTTGTTCCTGGCCTTGGACCGCTTCTGTCCACTGTTAGGCGTTGCCTGACCAGGTGACAGAAACGCAGCCAAAGCAGGCTTCTTTGAGTTCCCTGATCCCACCTTGGAGCAAGCCTCCACCATCTGCGCAAGGGTAGGGTCCCCTGGCAGTGCATCTATAATTTTCCTGCATTTGTCGTTGGCATTATCTCTTGCCAACTGTTTGCACAATACCTGTCTTAATGAATCATGTTCCACCTGCTTCTCTAATGCTGCCGCTAACTTTTCCACAAAGGACAGGAAATGCTCAGACTGCCCCTGCGATATTTTTGAATACCATATTTTTGGTGCGGCCATGTCTATAGTTTTAATAATAGAACCTATACCTATTTTTTGAGCCTGTTGCAGGAGTTGAGGATCCCACCTGGCTTGGAGGTCAGGGTTGTCATAAGGCTTAGTTCCCATCAGAACATCCAACCCAGCTCCACGTCTGGGATTACCAGGAGGCAAACGCATATTCTCTGCTGCATACTTTTCAGTCGTTTTCGTCCAATTATTCTCAAAAACTATAAATTGCACAGGTTAGAACAGAACTTGGGCCAGATGCCTAATATCAAATGGCACCAATAAATCAGTATTCAGTACTCTAATAATTTGCATAACTTCAGGACACCCAAACCCGTACTCTGCTATCTTAGTTTGTAAATCCTGGACCACTTTCCAAGCAATAACATCATGTCTATCCATTTGGCCCAAGTTTGGGGCAGCCTTGAAAACAGGGAAGGCTTGGGCATCCCCTTGCAAGGTGTTAGTATCACCTTGAGCTACTGGCCCACCTTCTGGGGGCGCTGTAGCAGTCACCTGATTTTCCATGCATCCTCCTATCCACTGTGGCATCCCCATTCTTTCTAAGGGGTTCCAATCTCCTGCCTCTAGAGCTCCTAACTTTACTAATTCCCAGAAATAGCTTGGATTTCTGTGGTGCAGTATTACCGTGCAGTCCGGGAATGTCCAAGGGCAGCTCTGTAGCAGGCGCTTCTTTCACCACTTTGCTACCTCAGATTTCCGCCATTGGGCCATGTGTTTTCTGTTTCACTGAGTCATCAAACAGGAGTGCGTCCGCAAATCCTATCACAAATGATGGAGCTTGAGCAGGTACAGGCACTGAATCGAAAGGCAGCACATCAGTAGAAGTTGGGCTGGGAGGCGGGGAAGGTAGTGGCGTAGGTTGGATGTCTTGTAGTTCAGCTGGCTGCAGCAGAGTATCGTCAGTCAGCTCTGCTTGCTGCTGCAAAGGTACCATTGTTTCTGCTGTCGCCGTGGTTATGGCCTCCGCATTCGCAGCGGGATACGTCACATCCGCCTTCCGGGTTACCAGAGGCGGTATTCCTGTCTCACACAGCTGTGAGCCAGCAGCCCTCTGTGTTAAAATTTCCGGCACTGCCAGCACTGTCTGGGCTATCCCACCAAGCTGTTGTGAGATATCTGTCAGGGGCTCAGTCAAGCAGGCAAGCTGCAGTTGCTCAACAGTTTGTGCAGGTTTTCCCGGAGCCGCAACCGAGACTGCAGCAGTCGGGGCTAGCACCGGCTCGGGCGATATCAGATTCGCCCACTCAGCTGTCAATCCAGCTGTTCCCATGACGTCACTCAGCGCAGGAGGGCACGCAGCCTGCGCCAACCCAGATGGCACCAGATTCGCCGCCTCGGCTGTCAATCCAGCCGTCCCTGTGACGTCGTTTGGCGCAGGAGGGAACAGAGCCTGCGCAAACCCAGACGGCACCGGATTTGCCGTCTCGGCTGTCAATGCAGCCCTCCCCATGGCGTCGTTCTGATCGGGGAGGAATGGCGCCTGCAGCGGCCCTCGCGGTGCTGCGGCAGCCCGTGGGGGGATGGGTGGCCATGCCAAAGCAGCTGCCGAGCGGGAACGCCGAGTCTGCTCTTGTTTCAATACCTCCGTAAGCTGCTCCGCGGGAGATGGATATCTCTGCGGAATATAATCCCCTGGTGAAGCATATTTTTGCTGAGGGGGCCCGCCCATCTTGGTTAGGGTGGAGGGCTTCTCGAGCCGCGTATTGTCGGCTGAGATCCAGGACTTGAGGTAAGAAAGGGCATTTTCTTGGTCAATGTTTGATCCTTTTTCCCTCAATGAGTGCAAAATCCTTCTCCACGTACAACATACTCCACGTACTGCTTTTGGATTTCCATGTGATTTCACGCCAGAGTTCATCTCCCAGATGTAGCCATGTTCCGATGTCCGGGGTGGCTTGTGACACCTCAGGAAATCCCTTTCTCGCAAACCAAGTCAAAATGTCTCGGACCAAGTGCTCAGAAATCTTGGCACGCGTGGTGGCCCAGACATCCTCCTGGACCGGCAGCAGCGCGCCGTGGTCCACGGCCAAATCTCCCATTTTCTCCCTGACCCCGGGTGGGCAGGGAGGGGAAAAGGCAGGCGGGGGTGGTTTTCCGTACCTTGGAAATGAAGCATGCAGTACATGTCGGCGGTCACCAGACGTCGCTGTGAGCTCACAGATAATAAGAACTAAACAAGCAGATGAAAGGCAGAAGTGCAAAAGAGAGGGTTTATTATTAACAGTCTACTTATATACATGGCTGTTGCGGTGGCACAGGTCCTAATTATCCCCGCACTCTTCCCCACATCTTCTCTCCTTATATGGTTAAGTTTCGGGAAGGTTCAACTTACTGTTATGTTTACTAAACCCCTGGTTTTCGGTTACTCCCCCTGAAAACGCCATTCGCTGTATCCCCTTGGTACCGCCCCGTCCCCTCTCCCTGATTGGTTCCCGATGCTGGCCACTCCCATTCCCTGCTTCCTCTTAAACCCTTGCCGACCAGTGCTCTGGGCTTGGAGCCTCAGTCTTCGATCCCTTCCTCGTGTTCCTGACTCGTCTGCATTAAACCTTTTCCTTCGAACACCCAGCCTCGAAGTCCGTCTGCTCTGTACCGTTCCGTTTCCCGGCTCGTCTCACCTCCTAGTCTCTTTGCAGCGCTGTTTTATGGAGTCTGAGCGATAAGCATGCTCAGTGTATTATCGCCGCTGAGTGACGCTTGAGCTAGCTGTGCAGCTGTGGCAAGAGACTGCAGCGTGGGGTTTGGGGATAAGCCCCTACACTGCTATACATGGCAAGAGCCTAATAGTGATTGGACAGTGGTCACCCACTCCCCAGGGTGATTGGCTGAAGCCCTTACAGCACGCAGTTCCAAAACATAAATTAGAAAGAGCAAGAAGAATTCAGCTTATCTTTGTTTCCCATACGATTCGTGAGAAAGGAGAGAGTTCTCAGGACAGTGCATCCACATGGTCCCATTCCGTTTTGGCCACTTCCAGTGATAGTCATGGACAACATGCGTTTTACTTATGGAATTATCTCAGGGGCAGGTTAAAAATAAATGGTAAAAAAACCCCTGTCCCTCTCCACTGTTTTACAGCCTTCAAAATCCCATGGGTAATTATGGTAGGAACACTTTACCCAGCTACCCTTAGTGAGCTTAACATGTGTTTGATTCCATTTGCCCTATACCTAGAACAATCGTAAGAAGGGCAGTTGCAGGCCCAACAATCTAAACCCGAAGATAAAGTCCAGTCACAAACACTTTTTCCCACGTATATACCCCTTGTTCCGTTTAGACAATAAATGCCTTTATCAGAAGAATGAAGTTGCCATGGACTCCCTTCCTCATCACAAAATCCCATTCCGTTATGTACCTCACTTAGGGTGTTGACTCACCATCTGGGCTGGCCACCCATGGCCAATCTTCAGATCCACTTTGCCCTCTGCAGACCCACCAATTACTGAGGTTAAAGGTCTTTGCTACTTCTTCTCCTAGGGTTAAAAAATTATTCTCCCACTTCTGGCCCGAACCTAACTGACAATATAAAGGTAAGAATATTAAGAAAAACATTCTAATAGTGTAATCTAGTTACTTAGTCCAATCTTCATGCTGTCTTCTGCACCACTTGTGGCAAGTGAAGGCACCAAAACCACTTAACATAAAACAAAGACAGCAAGTATGAGCCCCTCCGCAGTGACTGGAAATGCAAAAGGAGGGATGCCCACACAGACTATTTCAGCAGACAGTCTGTGGGTAGGCACAGAGGTTTCCCCCAGTGTCGACACACTGGCTGCTGCTCCAGTCCACTCCCACGGAGTGTCAGTCACAGCTTCCCATCCTTTTCTTTCAGCTCAGATGTCCAGATCTCTGGGGCTTTAGAGACCTTGACCGAAACATGATGGGTCCACCTGTGTTCAGTTGTCTTGACAGCTGTTTCTGTGGTCAGTAACACTTGGAAAGGTCCATGCCACTTCGCCACCAGTGGTACTTCTTTCCACTCCTTAACTAGAATCCAGTTTTCTGGTTGGATGTTGTAAAGTCCAAAGGCAGGGTCTGTGCCAGCCAAGCTTCCTGTTGAAGAGATTTCACAAGAGACAGTATCTGGGCCACGTATGGTTTTAAATATACATCACTTATTTCCGCATCCCCCCTTAGGCTGAGAATTACAAGGGTAAGGAATTCCAAGCATCAATGCAAAGGAAGATAATGGAATATCTTCCCTGGGCCTGGCCCTTATTCTTGCTAAAGCCAATGGCAAAAGCTGTACCCATGACATTTTAGTTTTTATTACCAGCTTCAAAAGGTGTCTCTTTATTTCCCCATTCATTCCCCCTACCCAGACTCTGGGGGTGGCAGGGGGCAGGGAGGTTCCACCATCCTCCCAAAGCAGCCATAACCCCCCAAAGGATTTTTCCTGTAAACTGAGTTTCCCTATCTGAGTCCACTGCTTCCAAAGTCTTGCATCCCAGAATTACTTGTTCCAAAAATACCCCACCAACCAATCTCGTAGCTGCTGTAGCAGTTGCAAATGCCTCTGGCTATTCTGTCAGCCAACACACCACCAGGAGATATCCAAACTCTGCCACTCCAGGCATTGCAGTAAAATCCACTTGGCATCTTTGGAAGGGATGCACAGCCCAAGGCCTTTCTCCCCTGGCAATTTTCTTTGTAACCCTGTCATTGGTTTTAGCACTAACCAAACAACACTCAATAGCTAGTTTTGCCAGATTAGAAAGACCCACAGCAGCACACACCCCAAGCAAGGCCTCTGCCGGTCTTCAAGAGCCCCAGTGATTCCCCATGGAGCAGCCTACAAGCCCAGAGCTCCTGGCATCTACTGCCCCCCTCCTTTGTAAACCAATTATCCTCTCTTTCTTCTGCTCCACTCTTTTTTTTTTTTTTTTTAACTATCTCTAGCTCCTCTGGTTGAAAAGACAGTTTCTCTGGCAGTGGTGGGGCTACTGGGAGCAAAGAGAAGATCTTAGAGGTTTCTGGCAGTGCACCTTGCCAAGCTTCTTCATCAGCCCATTGATTACCTATTGCTTCTTCTGAGCACCCTGACTGGTGTCCCCTAATGTGTATTATTGCCACACCTTTTGGTAAATTCACCACTCCCAATAAACAAGACATTAAGCTCTCATGAGCAAACATTTTTTCCTTGCAGGTTAGAAAACCTCTTTCTTCCCATAATTTCCTAAATGCATGTATCACCCCATATGCATATTAAGAATTAGTAAATACATTCACTATCCTGTCCCGCTATAGTTTGCAGGCTCCCACAAGCACATACAACTCTGCTGTTCGAGCTGACCGTGTGGGAGGCAATCTCCCCCTTCTTTAAATTTTCTTCTATTAAAGATAACATATCTTGCAAAATGTTTTTCTTCTACTACCTTTGAAGATCCACTAACAAGCACATTCTCTCCCCTCAATTAGGGAGGGCCCCACAAATCTTCCCTAGCCAGATCTATCACCTGAAGGCAGTCATGGGTTTCTCCCCAGCCCCATTCTCCAGGGCCACCCAAACAGGAGGCTGGGTCAACCCCCCCTTAATTCCTTAATTTTAAATCCTCCCGTTCCACCAAACAAAATTCACAGTAATAACCGAGTGCTAGTCGTCCACTTAGAGGCTGTTTCAGTTAACAAGGCTTCGACTTGGTATGAAGATTTAACAATTAGATATCCTCCTATTGTCAGCCCTTGGGCCCTAGTTACCATCAAAGCTGTGGCTGCACAGCTCTGCAGACAATGCATAGCCTCTGGCTACATTCTGAGACATTCTGAGATAATGAGTAGCCTCTGTCCACTGGATCTAGCAACTTAGAAAAATAAGCATCAGGCTGTAGTGTTCCCCAAAAGCAGCTGCCAAATTCCCCAAAGCATGGGGGAACAACACTTTCCCCAAAAGCTACTTGCAAAATCCAAAGCAGGTACTGGAACCTGGTTTTTCCCAGAGCATGGGGGAACCACACTTCCCCCAAAAGCAGCTTGCAGACTAACAGTATACTTTATAGAATCAGCCTCAGGATTTTAACCTGTCAATTTTGTCTTTTCACAACACACCATGCAAAAAGGCAACTCACCTAGTCAATTACAAAATTTGGTATATGCTTTATACCAAATCAAGTTTCTGAGTGTTCTTACAGATGGAACTTTAGTTTTTACTATAAACACTTTGGTTTAGTTTTGCACCAAAACAAACCCAAACTCCAAATCCCTGTGTACACCAAAGACTTTTGAATTCACTATGCTCTTGTATTTTCACTAGACTCTGAGAAAGGAGTAGTCAATAGGTAACTCAAGTTACCTATTGAGAGACAGAATATGTGATTTCTGAAACCTAGAAAAACAGGATTCCCTTTGTCTTGTCAAGTTAAGAGGGACAAGAATCTGTTTGAGGCCAGCACAGAAACCCTGAATCACCCACCAAGGACTACGCATGCTCCAGGGAGAAAGAAAAGTGCATTGTGATGAAGACTACAGATCTTCATCACGAAAAGACCCCCAAAGACCACCAGGACACACAGCGCATGCGTGGCACACATGCTAATGATATTAATGATTTCCGAGAAATTATTTGTATAACCACTCCTATCCCAGGGAATGTGATGAATATTCATGAATGTTACCCACAATATTGTGTGTTGGAAGTGCCAGGGTGTGTGTGTTTGGAGGAGTGAATCCCCCACAGCCGGCATGCTGAATAAAGCAAATATCCACGTCTCTGACTTGACTTTGTCTCTGAAGTGTCTCTGGGCCCACTTGGGGCGAATCAAAGCTGATACGCAAAATCACTATTATAAACACAATAACACTCCTCTTTGATAGTTGCTTTAAACAGAGGATAGCCAATTATACCATCACTAGTGATTTATTTTCATTATCTATTATACCATTTTCTCTGGGGCTGCCCACGCTTCTGGGTTTGTTTCAGAATAAGCCTTCTCAGACATTTTACTCGAAGATAGTGTTGGAAAATATACCAGTTTAAAAATTCTGTATAACTTTAGTCAAAGACTTTATTTGTCTTTACCCAGGGAAAAGGAATTTTAAGTTTCTTTCCAGGGCATTGTTCTACCAGGTGAGGTCTGATGAGCTCAACATATCAACAGACTGGGAGCAGCTCAAAAGACCAGAGACACCTGGTCCAGGAAAAGAGATATAAGAAAGAAGACCTAATTGACATCAGAGGCGAGGAGATTCAGATCCAATGGGAAACTGAACACTGGGGGTTGCTCAACTCTGGACCAATGAACTTTGAAGCAATGCATCTGTATGGGTTTTGGCCCTCTAAACACTGGCATTCCAAACAGAGTACTTCAGCATAAAGATACTGATCCTGAAGGGCCTCAAATTGCTCACTACCTGTGTGTCAGGAAAATTAGTCCACAAACGCCAGAGGTTCATGTCCAAAGAGAACACAGAGGAGTCCTATAACTTTACTTGAATAAAGGGAGAGAGTCCACTGGGGCACACACCCACAGGATTTTCTCTCTTGAGGTTTCAGAGGGCAAAACCCCCTTTTATCCTAAACTCTCAGCCGCATCTTGCCCTCTTCCTTTCCCCATTGGCTGAGGTACTAGGAAGGCACAACCTTCCCGAGCTACCTACCACATATTCTCCCTTGAATCTGTCATTTTAACCCAAAGTTCAGATGCGGACCCACTTGTCTGTTTCAGGAGTCAGGCAGTCTGGGTTCTGTAACAAACTTGCTGCTTGAAGTCAATAGAGACATTAAGGTCCATTTCAAAGACAGTTAGACCCATACCCTCACCCACAGATTTTTTTGTAAAGACATTAGCACACATCTTCCCCATCATGGGAAAGTACAAAGTCAGCTTATTCAGTAGTCAAATGATTTCGGCAAACGACAGAGAAAGTCTGTGAGAAACAAAGTGTCATGTTCCCATCTGAGCTTTTTTCATAATGGACTGAGACTGTAAGATAAGTATAGACAGACTGTATTTGTGTATACTAAATTTCTGTATGTTACTAGAAGTCCAAGGAGCTCAGTCAGAAGTAGAAAAACCTGCAAAACTAAGGGAAGCTTGTGATGTAGGTGATACTATTTTCTCTGAAAGTTTTAATGCAATAAACTCCAAAAGAGTATAGAATATGTGCTCTAATTTTTTCGTGGGTTTTCAGCATGCTTAATAAGGGGCTAGGGTAGTTATCATGTTTAGAAAGATAACTGGTTCACTCACACCCATGTTTAGTTTAATTATCTGCATTTAAAATCTGAGAACACTGTATACAAGTTAATTGTCACCCCAAAAATATATGAAATTGTATTATAGGAAATTATTCTTTCCTAATTTGCCATTCAAGATCACAGTGTGGGTGGGTGAGAGGTAAAAATATTCTCTGAGTATATATTCATATGAGCCAAGATCAATCAGGGAATTCAGCCACTACCGACATCAAAGATAGCTAAACCTATTTGCATCAGGAGAAAGTTTAGTCCCTTAACTTGAAACTACACACCAAATGCTCAAGAGTAATCTCTGGAATAAGTATGAACAATCAGGCTGTGAATTTGGATGCTCTGCTTTCCTACAGCCCTCTTCAGCATAAAGAGAATATCCCTATTTTTCTGTGCATACCTTAGATTTGGAAAGAACAATTCCAGAGCTAACTGCTGCCATGGTTGTCAAGGTATTGCATTCACATTAGCCAGTTCTCCCCACAGACATTGTTATCATTCTGTGGAAGCCAAAAAGGCAAAGGAGATGATGGCCAGGATCCATCATAAATCCTGGGGACTGAGTGTATCAGAGGATACACTCTAGTATTTAGAATTTTTATGTCATAATTTTCAGCTACTTGGTATCATGGGGGACAGTTGTCAACTAGTTAGGTATTTGGTCTTGTTCAATCTCATATCTGACTGAAGAAAGACTTCTCACAGAAGCAAACATAATGTTGGCCTTATTAGGATAACCCAAGTCAGTCCTTTCCCCTGTGATTTGGGGAAGTGCATCATTGCAGAAACTCCTCTCAAACTCCTTCTCATAAATTTTTTCTTAAGATGTTTTTCCATGTTGGAATGATGCAGTGTTAAATTAGACCAGTAAGAAAGAATAGAATCTTTCCTCTTGCACTGGGAATTGGTTTGAGTCTTCACGTATTCATCCTGAGCCTGCTAGTCCCTGCTGCCATGATTGTTAAAGCTAGACATGTAACTGGAGCATGCCAGAGATGCCTGCTCAGCCTGTGCACCCAGCTCTTCTTCCCAGAGCAGCAAGGTATGGGAACTGATGATATGCACCGAGTCTCACTCACACCTGGAAGTTTAGAGGTGCCAGGTGTTCTCTTAATTCTAGAAGCATTGTCACAGACATACTGTATCACCTTCATTGCACTCCCAGTTGGCACAGCTGTCTTAGAACACAAATGAAATTTCAATGATCTGTTTGGAATCGAATGTAGCAAGTACAGGCAATTGTTCCTGCTAGCTGTGACCTAATTAACTCTAGATTTGAGGTAACCTAACACATCAAAAATCATAGTTTTATTGATTGCTTGGAAAAGTATTACTTCAAGGAATAGTTTTGAAAAATTGATATACGTAAAATGAAGAATTGACACCTTACTTGAATGCAGGTAGTCTGTGCGGGGAGAGCTCTCAGCGTGCCATATCCCATGCCATTGTTATTTGCAATGTCAGCACCGTTAATATTGATCATTTTCCATGTATAGAAATCCAACTGCATTGGACTGCCAAGAAAGTTTGTACTAATGCCTGTTTTTCAAATGTGGTAAACTGACATACAACGACATAAATTCACTTGCTTGTAATTACCAAGAACAAAGCAACAGCAACTTTTCTTTTGTACCAGCCTAGCACTTTAGCAGCAGCAGCCCAGCTGTGATATCTTCTCCACTGGTTTCTGACATTGCTGCCAGGCAGACAATGACCATACTACATTTTCATTCATTCTGTAGTTCCGATCAGTATTATCAGAGAGAGCCTCAGGAACACTGCTTGAAGATCTCATTACTACAGTGCTTGTTTCTTTATGGCGCAGTAGTTATCTTGACTCAGGCTGCATTCCTCACTGGAGAGGAACGTATATAGATAGTGACACCTCAGTATTTTCTACAAGCTGTCCATTCAGATTACATCATCCCTTTATTTAATATCCCCTCTGTTGAGCATAACTAAATGTTTATTCACACAGAAATATAGCGAAAGAAATAGCATTGATGAAAAAGCAGGCATGATGAATTGGGCTTTTAAAAGTGCAGTGAGAAGCTGAGGACCAAGGTTTGGGTTATGTGCTGGATTTCACTGGAGGAAAGTCAGTTTTCTTCACAGTGGCTGGTATGGGGCTGTGTTTTGGATTTTGCTGAACACAGCAATTATAATAAAGATGTATTTGTTATTGTTGAGCAGGGCTTACATAGAGCCAAGGCCTTTTCTGCTTTTCATACTGCCACACTGACAAGGATGCTGGGGGTGCATGGGAAACTGTGAGGAGACACAGCCAGGACAAGTGACTCCAACTGACCAAAGAGATATTCCAGACGATATGACATCATACTTAGTATATAAAAGGGGGAACAAGGAAGAAGGAAGAAGCTGGAAGGTGGGCAGACATTTGGATGGTGTTTGTCTTCTGAAGTAACCATTGTGAATGATGGGACCCTGCTCTCCTGGAGATGGCTGGTTTCCATGGGAAACAGGATTAATTCTTTGTTTTGCTTTGCTTTTGCTTTCTCTATTAAACTGTTTTTATCTCAACCCACAAGTTTTCTGACTTTTACCTTTCTAATTTGATTCTCTCCCTGATCCAGCGTGTGGAGGAGTGAGCGAGTGGCTACATAGTGCTTGACTGTTGGTTGGCATTAAACAGGACAGATACAAAACCTTTTGCCTGCAGTACAGGCATACATAAACTGAGTGCACATAAACTGAGTTACAATTCTGCCTTTTTTCCAGGAGCAGCCCTTGACACCTTGAAGGTCACTCCAAGCACGTGGCTCATCTCTGCCTGTGGAAAACTATATTGTCTTCCCTGGAGTTTGTGCAGACAGCTTTTCCCAACAGAGGAGGTTGAGACCAGTGCCTATATCCTGCTTACCAAGCCAAGCACGGTACTTGCCTTGCAAGCTTCCTGCAGGGTGGCTGAAGTGCCAGCACTCATGATATCCCAGCCCTGGACTTCTCTTGAAGCAGTTTGTCACTCTAGCTAAAATATGCTGGTAATGTCATAATTCAGATTGGGATGAGGCTGAATATTTTTCAAACTCTTGAATAGATTTGAATATATGCAAGGTCTAAAGCTAGAAGTGGGGAAAGGGTGGTAATGCACATAGATTAGTGGGAGCTGAGGGCAGCTTCCCCAGAAAGACATCCACAATCCAGAAAAACGGGTCTAGTCCAAAAGGAAGAGATTTACTTCTCGTGAGTGTATTAAGCTCCATGAATAAGTCAGCCTTGGCAGAGGTCATTACAGAAGACCAAAGTAGACAGAAAAATTTTTTAAAAAGGTTAAACCATGCTTCCCTTCACTTTGGAGGCAAGAATTTGTCAAAGAGGTCTCCAGACTCGTGAACTGTGAATGTCTTCATTGAACAAGTGGCTGCTTCTATGCCTCCTAGAGCTAATGACATGCAATCATGCCCATATTAATTTTTACAGTAGTATGAGAGGATGTATGAACATTCCCGTGCGATGAAAGATGAGTCGACGAGGCAAACGTCCATCCTGGATGGACAACGAGGTTTTGAAGGAACTCAGGAATAAAAAGAGGGTATATCATCTTTGGAAGGAGGGTCAGGTCTCTCAGGGAGTATTTAAGGAGGCTGCTAGGGCATGTAGGAAAAAAATTAGGGAGGCCAGAGCTCAGTTTGAACTCAATTTGGCAACCTTTGTAAAGGATAACAAAAAAAGTTTTTACAAATATATTAATGACAAAAGGAAGGGCAAGACTGACCTTTGTTGTCTACTGGATGTGGAAGGGAATTTAGTAACTGCAGATGAAGAGAAGGCGGAAGTGCTTAATGACTTCTTTGCCTCGGTCTTCATTGGAAAGACACATGGTCCTCAGGACAACTGTCCTCCTGGGTTGGTAGATAGTGTCAGGAAGAAGGATGCTCCCCCTGTTATCCAAGAGGAGGCAGTCAGGGAACTGCTGAGCCGCTTGGATATTCATAAATCTATGGGACCAGATGGGATTCATCCCAGGGTGATGAGGGAGCTGGCAGATGAGCTTGCAAAGCCTCTCTCCATCGTTTACCAACAGTCCTGGCTCACTGGTGAGGTTCCAGATGACTGGAAGCTGGCCAGTGTGACACCCATTTATAAAAAGGGTAAGAAGGAGGATCCTGGTAACTACAGGCCAGTTAGCCTGACCTCAGTACCAGGTAAGATTATGGAGCAGTTTATATTGAATGCTATTACACAGCACCTGCGGGATGGACAGGGGATCAGACCCAGCCAGCATGGGTTTAGGAAGGGTAGGTCATGTTTGACCAACCTGGTCTCCTTTTATGACCAGGTAACCCGCCTGGTGGATGCAGGAAAGGCTGTAGATGTTGTCTATTTAGACCTCAGCAAAGCCTTTGACACTGTTTCCCACAGCATACTCCTGGAAAAGCTGGCAGCTCACGGCCTGGACAGGAGCACTCTTTGCTGGGTTAAGAACTGGCTGGATGGACGGGCCCAGAGAGTGGTGGTGAACAGTGCTTGCATCCAGCTGGCGGTCAGTCGCTAGTGGTGTCCCTCAGGGATCTGTGCTGGGACCAGTTCTGTTTAATATTTTTATTGATGACATGGATGAGGGTATTGAATCTATCATCAGTAAGTTTGCAGACGACACTAAGCTGGGAGCATGTGTTGACCTGTTGGAAGGTAGGAGGGCTCTGCAGAGAGACCTGGAACGGTTGGATGGATGGGCAGAGTCCAATAAGTTGAAGTTCAATAAGTCCAAGTGCCGAGTCCTGCATTTTGGCCACAATAACCCTCTGCAATGCTATAGGCTGGGAACAGAGTGGCTGGACAGCGCCCAGGCAGAAAGGGACCTGGGAGTGCTGGTCGACAGTCGACTCAACATGAGCCAGCAGTGTGCCCAGGTGGCCAAAAAGGCCAATGGCATCCTGGCCTGTATCAGAAATAGTGTGGCCAGCAGGTCCAGGGAAGCCATTCTTCCCCTATACTCGGCACTGGTGAGGCCGCACCTTGAGTACTGTGTCCAGTTCTGGGCCCCTCAGTTTAGGAAGGATGTGGAGACACTTGAACGTGTCCAAAGGAGGGCGACAAGGCTGTTGAGGGGCTTAGAACACAAGCCCTATGAGGAACGTCTGAGGGAACTGGGGTTGTTTAGCCTGGAGAAAAGGAGACTCAGAGGCGACCTTATCACTCTCTACAACTTCTTGAAAGGTGGTTGTAGTGAGGTGGGGGTTGGTCTCTTTATCTAGGCAACAGCTGACAGAACAAGAGGACACAGTCTTAAGTTGCGCCAAGGAAAATATAAGTTAGATATTAGAAAAAAGTTTTTTACAGAAAGAGTGATAAAATATTGGAATGGTCTACCCAGGGAGGTGGTGGAATCACCATCCCTGGATGTGTTTAAAAGGAGATTGGATGTGGCACTCGGTGCCATGGTTTAGTTTAGTTGAGGGTTGGGACATGGGTTGGACTCGATGATCTTGAAGGTCTCTTCCAACATGGTGATTCTGTGATTCTGTGATAAGCTGTCCTTGAATAAAGGAGGAATGCAGTGGCTAATATGTAAGCTGTGCTTCAGGATAGGTCAGAAAAGAAAAACCACTGATAAGAACATCAATTTGAAGAACTTCTATGTCAGTAAGGATAGCATAGCTCCTTCTAGAGGCACTAAGTCATGAAGTTTCAAAAATGAAATTTCCTCAGCATTTCAATTTCAGGGAAAATGAGAACTCTAATTATTAATGAGAATTATTATATTTCTTTCATCTCCCCATTCCTCACATACTAGGTTTTCATTCAACCTTGAGTTAATTCACTGATGCATTTATTAGTCTGAACTTAGTACATACCTTGATGAGACAAAGTATTTTCTTTCTTTATGCTGCAGTAATTACCTCAGACAGATCCACTGAAAATACTCTTTTCTTTTTTTTTCATCTCATTATGAAATAGCTCTAATAACATATCCCTACCTCATACTTATTTTTGTCATCCAAAAAATCTATTTGCCTCAATATAATAAGGTTGAATGATTTGGCACCCAACAGTTTTGTGACAAACTCTCTTTAGCTTGGTGCAGGCATTATAATGCAAAGCACCTCCCGCCAGCAGCCTTAAGTCAGTGGTCTTGTACTACTTTTTACACCCTATCAATTCTTGAAGTGTAGAGAACTTGATTTATGCAGCAGACATTGAAATTCTCAGAAAGCCAGAAAAAGATTATATACTTGTAACATCATAACGAGCTATAACAACTTGTTCTAGTTTGGAAACTTAAATTCTGATGACAGCACAAAGACTACACAAAGACTTTATATAAATGAAGTCAAGCAGGATAGGGAAGCACACCTCATGCTTCCTGACTGAACTCCTTTCACCTTCATCAGTCTCTTTTGTTTCTTTTACACACACAATGGTTGCTGAAGCTTTTGAACAAACCGTAAAGCCCTTTAGCAATTAAATCACAATTAAAGTGATTGAAACTCATCTACAATTTTGAATTGATCATTCTTCAGTTTAATGCAGGAAATATTTTCTTGATTTGAAAACTGCAGTGTGTATCGATATCTGCATGATTTTGTAAATAATTTTATACCTACCTTTTCAATTACATTTTTGACAGATGTAAGTCCACACACAGACCCAAACATGACTCTTAATTGACTGATTCTGATAATGAGTAAACAGCAAACCTCTAATAGATGAAAAGCTATAAATGGCTTTTAGACTAACATTTGAAGAAGTGTGTCATAGTTGCCCTTGAAAGAAGAGCCTTGAGACTGTTATGATACAGAGCAATAAAATTCAATACAGGCTACAATAATTTGGTTATATCATTTGTGAATTTGTAGACACCTGTGAGAAATTTTTGTAAGTTGCTCTGACTCTTGAAAATTTCACCAATAAAAAGATTAATTATACTTCAGTTATTATCTTCTTTAAAAGTCATCATTCAGCAAAAGACAGAGTAGACGTAATATCCTGTAATTGGGGATTAACCATATCCTACAGTGTAGGCTACAGTGTAATGAAAACAGTTTGTAAGTTACCCTCAGGTGAAATCTGTTCATTTGGAAAAATCCTGAAATGTTTATATGCATGTTTATCTGCATTTGGAAGTTCAGATTCACTAAAAAAATAAGTTGATCAATTGAAAGAGTAGATTCATAGTAAATATTATTTAAATTGTTTTTCCTCATGGTCCTTTTGCAGAACATGTTCTTCTCAGCTACAGTGCTTTAGGAAAATATATCAAGGGATGAAGTCCTGGGTCAGCTAATGGTGACAAACTATCTATTGTCTTGAACAAATGTAAGTTTTCAGTTCTTGATATTCAACCAATAATATATGGAGTCTGCTGTTTTCTGCTGACTGCACTTATTTTTTCTGCACACATGGTACAAAAGGCAGTGCTTTAACCAAAAAAAGTCTTTATACATAAACCCCACCTAACAGGTGCCCTTGCTCCTCTGATTTCCATGCATGGTGAAGCTTTGTTACTCTAGTTCTTAATTGTTATGGGTTTTTTTAAATTGCTTTTTAAAGACTTAATTTATTTTTAATCTGATGACCTCTGATCACTAAGTCTCAGAATACTTTGGAAGCAATAACAAGGTAAGTGCCTAAGAAGACAGCATTTTCCCTAGCTTCCAGTTGAAGAGTATTTGATAGAAGGAAATCAAGGGTTAAGGGTTTGGGGTAAAAAGCTTGCATTGCTCACTTGATTGCGTGCTCAATGCTTAGAAAACAGAAAACAAGGATATTGATAAAAGAAAGCAACTTAGTTCTTGCTCTGGACCCCTGAACCCGGCTGAGACCCGCTCTGAGGCTTGGGCGAAGGCCAGGAATCCCGTGAGCATGCGTCGACAGCAAAGGTGAAAAGTGCAAGGCTGATGAAGACTTTGGCCTTCATCTCTGAGCCCCTGGCCGACGACCACCAGGAGGTAATGTGCAGACAAAGCCTACATATTGATGACTAAGGACTATGCAAATGATTTCGGGGGTAGGCTATGAATATGTGTAGGTGTGTAAGCAACTTAATGAATGTGTAACTAGTAACACAATATAAACCAAGTGGAGTAGTGCTGAGGGCACGCTGAGAACCGATCCCCCATGTGCCTGGCGCTGGATAAACACACCTACTTTACAACTTTCGAGTGGTGGAATCTATCTGCACATCACATTGATGCCAGAAAATTGATGTACTCAGTCACTTGCTGCAGCAAGTGACAGAAACAGTCTATTACTCTATTACTCTCTCTACTCTATCTACTCTACTCTAACAGTCTATTACTCTGTTTGATCTACAGAGACTTTAAGGAAAAGTACTAGTAAATTACAAATGATTGAGAACCAGCATACCTTTCCAAAAAGCCCAGCAATGTCATATGTTAGCAGGATCACAAACAGAGGGCAATATTTCCCCAATTTTGTACTACTTTATTTTACGGGTGAAATTTCAGGCACTTCAGCACACAGAGGTGCCTGGTGAGACTTTGAAAGTAGATGATAACTGCTTACTTCCCTGATCTCCATGATCTACCAAATAATTCTCAGCTATTGCAGCTAACACACATTTAGAGGAGGGAGTGGAATACTTTCTCTCAGGATGCACAGCAACAGTATTCTGAATTATTAAGCACCATACTCCTTAACAGTACTACAAACATACCTATTTCTGTATAAAAGCAGCCAACACCACTTCACACTGGACTTTTTCAAGGCCCTAACATGGTCTTTAAGTGAATGTTCCTGTACATCAGCCAGGATTCATCACCTGAATGAATTGAGCATGATGTGAACTTTGCACACGTGTCCAAAGACAAGTAGGTTATGGGGCAGGAATAATAACCAGGCAGCTTTTTGGCTTAAGAACCTTTTGAATCAAAGCAGTATGCTTGGGGAAAGCTGACCGAGTTCTGAGCATTGCTTTTCATTGTGTGTAATTTTTATTGCTCTTCTGTTCTGTTTCAAAGCTAGCCAAGTTAAATCCGTCTGAAATTAAGTATAATTATAATTATAATAATAAAACAATTAATACAATTAAATTATAATTATAATTATAATTATATATTTATATATAATTCATTTAGATTTATAATTATTATTTAATTGATTAATTGTAATCATAATTATTAAACATATAATAATTAAATATAAATATAATATTAATTATAATTATTAATTATTTTATAATTATATAATTATAATTATAATTTACCAATACTATTCTGAATTATATCAGCCAGAGAGAATTTACTCAGACTAGGTGGGGTCCAGAAATATGTGCAATCTCCCATTGCATGTGAGATTTATTCCTGATTTTATTTAAATTCTACATTACTTAATGAGAATTTGGAGAAACATGGGAGAACTTCATGCACAGTTTTATATCTCCAGGCCTTTACTAGACCCCAGGCATACTTAGGAAGCAAGCAAAATTGAGTACATCTGGTAGGTCATGGCAGATGCATTTTGATCACCCTCCAGTCTTCAACAGATCATGACAGAGGTACTTATTTGCTGACAGCCCGAACTGGACTGTATCAAGATTAGTTTTGCTATGGGGCCAGACCAGGGTATAAATACATAAAACAAACAACTGATTGGAAGGAAAGAGGGTAAGCAAACTCAGTGGCATACTGAGCAAGAACAGAAATTTGTACCTGAGGCAGCTGTACCTGTACAGCAGTCAAGTCTCTTAGCTCCCAGTCCAATAACTTCTGCAGAAAGCCACTTCATCTCATGAGCAATAATATCTTTTCCAACCCTGCATTTATCTTATTTGCAAGGTTTTCTGAGGCCAGTAAATTTAATCTAATGTAGCGTTCCTCCTTAATAATTGGCTAAGAAGAGGTGATGGTCCAAGGTTACTTCTGACATACACAAAACAAAGCCCATCCTTCTTGTGCTAGTATTTTATAAACACTACAACTTACTGACACAATTAAAAAGAAATCAACATTTTCTTCTGCATTATTCTCCCATTTAGTCAAGCTCAGTCTTTGAGAATGTGTTTGTTAGTAATATATGCTGTTCCCACTGCATGTTATGCCATCTTTTCCAGTGTCCTAGACTTCTCACCATGGCTGCGCCATGGTCCTTGCTACAAGAAGACAATGAAGGCAGCCATTTATCAGGCAAATCTAGTTCTGAAAGACCAGAAATACTTTCAAGAAGTTCTAGGCAAATTTCAATTTACCACATTACTGTTCTGAAAAACTAAAGAAGATACTATTACTTACTAATTTTAGACATACTTTAAAATGCCTTCTCCCTTTCTTTTATTCACTACATGCTTTTCCTCATTATATACCTTCCTATCTTACCACTGTGTAATTGGAATTATGGCGGACCTACAAGACAAAGATCAAGAAGTCGGATAATAGGAAAAGGCTGACTGAACTCAACCATCATTTTCCATTACTTCTGGCTATAGAATCTGTTTCTTAAAGTTTCCTCCATCCCCATGACTGAATCACAAAAGATTTGTAAGAACTATAGCTGTTTCATTTGTTAAGGAGATGAAATATTTGATCTTCCAGGCTTTACTATTTGTGCACACATCGTGAGTGCTACACTCAGCAACAAGGAGAAATTCCTCCTGACTTCCTGCATAACACAGACTACAGAAATCAGTAATTTGTAGGTGCAGAAATTGGTAATTGGTAGGTACAGAAACTGGTTCCCTCACTGAGTCAAGCTCTTTGCGACTAAGTAACAGAAACCCTGTCTTGCCCTTTGGTAAACAGTTTATGTTCCAGAAGTGGGCTCTAACTCAGAATTTGCTGTGTGAACTGCTTTCATGAGCATTGCTGCTGTGTGCTTTGAAAGTCAGTTATAATACTCTTTACAGGAAAAGCAATGGGTGATAGGCTTTTGGTTTTTTCTATTTTTGTCACTTCTATTTTTAAAATCAATTAAAGCTGTAGAGATTAATCAAAGAGGCAATAAAATGACTGACTGTGTAGCAGCAGGTGAAGGCTGATAGAATACCTACCTCTGCTGCAGCTGTGGAATTAACTTGAAGATAGATTAAAAGAACAGCCATAGGATCTAGGGAGAACTTTCATTGTGATGTGAAAAGACCTCAGGAAGTTTTAGGTACGGTAAAAAGGATACCTTGAAAAAAGGAAGGATTATTTTTTATTATTTTTGTTTCTAAAACAAGTGGGCAAGTCTCAGTAGGCCCAGTTCTTTTATTATCTTCAGACATCCCTACTAGCTGATTACTATTTTTATGAATTGTTTAAAAAACTGTTCTTCCATGATTTTTCTTACCCTTTAGTGCCTTTCCATCTTTATAACTCTGAAACCCTGGAGTTCATCAGACAGCTGCTTAACACCCAGTTTGGCAGACTAATGTAAACAAAGAGCATTTAAATGTATCCTCTCTTTCAGCTTATCATGTCTTCTGAAATTGTGTACATAACTAGCCCTTGGGCCACTGCTTCAGTATTGTCACTGCTACAGAACAGCACAGAGCATTCCCAGAAAACCAGAGAGGTAGAAATAACTGGAATATGGTTTTGATTACCCTGTGTTCTTGCACCTAACAGGATTAACAAAAGGTTAATGGTTTGTGGAGCCATCAGCTCCATTGAAGAAAAAGCAATAGTGCTTTTCAGAATTCAGGTCCAGTGGGCAAAGCTTGTGAATCATGGACTTTCAAAATTCAAAGACAAAAAAACCCCATAAAAACATCCCACCCGTCAAAAGATTTGCTTTATTCTTTCTTACTAGCCAAAATCCCCATTATGTTATGTTTATGAGTGACTATGCAATAATATATTAAGAGATTTGCCTTGATCTTAATGACTCTGAGTATCTGTACTGAGCCTGAGGCATCATACTGTCAGGAACGTTCCTGAACAATGCATGGGCTTACTATAAAATATATAGCAACTTTACTCTGATTTGTGTCAAGACAGGGAGGTATCTACTATCTTTTTGTTATGAGATGCAAGAAATACATTAAAATGTCAATATTTCCAACCAAAGGCAAAATTAGTTTGGAGCTACAGGAACTTGTGGTCATGGTATTCCCAGTTCAATAACCAAGATTTCAGGTCTGTTGAACTAAGCAGAAGGGATGAAATCTAAAAGTTGTTACTGTGCTTGAGAAGATTGGTCAAGAGATACTCAGGTATTTCTTGACTGTGTCTGTGAATGTTAACCCTCAATTGATCCCTGTGCCACTAAGTACTTCACTTATGAGTGAAGTACTTTTTGGGTCTTTCTTGAGAGCAGTTTAAACTCAGACTGTTGCATTTTAGTTTGCTTACATACAGAATCCCAGAATGGGTAAGGTTTGAAGGGACCACAGTGGGTCATCTGGTCCAACTTCCCCACTCAGACAGGGTCATCCCAGAGCACATGACACAGGGTTGCATCCAGATGACTCTTGAAGGTTTCCAGTGTCAGAGACTCCACAGCTTCTCTGAGCAATCTGTTCCAGTGCGCAATCACCCACACAGAAAATAAATTCTTCCTCATATTCAGCTGCCATCAGTTTCTGCCCATTGCCTCTTGTCCTACTGTTTGGCATCACCAAGCAGAGCCTGATCCCGCCTCTGACACTCTCTCTTCAGATACTAATAGACATTGATGAGGTCCCTCTCAGTTACTTCTTTTTGAGGCTGAACAGGCCCAGCTTTCTCAGCCTTGCCCTCATACGAGAGATGCTCCAGTCCCTTCATAATCTTCATAGCACTCAGCTGAACCTGCTTCAGGAGCTCCATGCCTCTCTTGTACTGAGGATCCCAGAACAAGAGACAGCATTCCAGATGTGCCCCAACAGGGCTGAGCAGAGGGACAGGATCACCTCCCTTGACCTGCTGGCTATTCTCTTCCTAATGCCCTCCAGGATCCCACTGGCCTTCCTTTCCAGGCCCTCAGAGCACACTGCTGGCTCATGGATAGCTTGTTGCCCACCAAGACCCCCAGGTCCTTCTCCACAGAGCTATTTCCCAGCCTGTGCTGGTGTCTGGGGTTGTTTCTCCCCAGGTGCAGGACCCTGCATTTGCCTTTGTTTAATTTCAGATGGTTCCTCTCTGCCTACCTCTCCAACTTAATGAGGTCCTTCTGAAGGGCTGCACAGCACTCTGAGGTATTGGCCACTTCTCCCAGCTCTGTGTCATCAGCAGACTTTCTAAGGAGGCTTCTACCACTTCATCCAAGTCACTGATAAGTTAAACAATACCCAGTATTGAACCTTGGGGGACACCACTAGTGACAGGACTCCAACTAGACCTGTGCCACCGATAAAAACCCTCTGGGATCTGCCACTCATAGAATCACAGAATGGTTTTGATTGTAAAGATAATCTTTTAGATGTACTTTGGTACCCTCAAAGTATATGTTCAGTACCCTTAAAGATCATGTTTCAAGCCCCTGCTAGGGGCAGGGACAGACACTTTCCACTAGATCAGGTTGCTCAGGACCCCATCCAACCTTGCCTTGAACAGTTCCAGGGATGGGGCAGCCACAACTTCTCTGGGCAACCTAAGTCAGTGCTTCACCGCCTGCTGAGTAAATAATTTCTTCCAAACATCTAATCTAGCCCTGCCCTCTGTCAGTTTAAAACTATTGCCAGTCACTATCTGACCATATAAAATTTCTCCTCCCTCCTTTTTATAAGCCCTCTTAAGGCAGTGGAAGGCCACAATGAACTCTCCCTGGAGCTTTCTCCAAGCAGAACAACCTCAGTTATCTCAGCCCTTCTTTGTAGGAGAGGTGCTCAATTCCTCTGATCATTTTCGTTGCCTCCTTTTTACCCACTCTAACAGGTCAGTGTCTTTTCTAGTGTTCAGGACCCCAGACCTGGACATAGTACTCCAGGTGGGACTCATGAGGACACAATACATGGGGAGAACTGTCATTGTTGAGACAGACTCGACACACCACAACAGCTTCCTGTCGAAGAAAGGAACTACTCTTTATTTTACAAGGCCTCTTTTCTACTATTTCTAACATTCATGTCACATATCCATTGGCTCTCAATTCACCGTCCCACAATGTCATTGGCTACCTATAGTCAGAACAACATCTTGCAATAACACCAAGAGTCTCTTATTATCTTTGTTTATGGTTCTTGCTTGGTTCCCACCAAGTTAGTTCTCACTACAAGCCAGCAGTTCCCACAGAGAACCACCTCTCTCAACCAGTTGGCCACTACTCTTTTGATACAGGCCAGGATACAGTCAGCCTTTTGGGCTGTGAGTATTCGTTCATGGCCAGCTTTTCATCCGTGAGAACCCCCAAGTCCTTCTCGACAGGGCTGCTCTCAATGAGCGCTTTTCTCAGTCTGTACATGTCTGGGATTGTTCTGACTCAGGTGTTGCAGGGGAGAGTGGGAGCTTCAGACAAAGTTCATTAGAAAAGCCCTCCTATTGAATCATGAGGTGCAGGAAGGACCTCCTTGCTTTCAAAACTCCTTCTCAGAGAGGAGTCTAGGTGTGGCTGAATCCAGTCTTGGCCACGGACTTGGTCAACAGTTTAAGTTTGAAGAATTGTAGAGGTGTGATTGAACCTTTGTACCACTTTGTCCTGCAGGATTAATGATGGTAAATCATAAATATTTATATAAAAATATAAAAATAATTTATTATGATAAATTATAGACAAAAATATCTTAAACAGAATTATTTACTACACAGTATAAAAGCTAAAACTAAGTGTATAGCATAGTATAGTGTACTATATCAAAGCAATTCTATTACAGCTAACAAAAAGATGCAATTATTAAACAGAGGTTGATGTAACTCACCATACCACCACTCATGGACAGATCTCTTCCACTCAACCTCCAGGAGTATACTTGAAGGGGCATCCCCACTTCAAGGCAGAAAACTTAATTCACACACTCCAAGAAGGAATATGTTAGGAGTACCTAACTGTATGAGAGTGGACTAGACTTCTGTAGTATGAAGTGATTGACTGTCAGTCCCATCTCCAGTTGCCTCACTATCAGGATATTGATTTGAGGTTGGTGAGCCAGACTGGTTTTAGCAGAATTGAAGTCCAGATGTAGCACATGCTGCCCCCTCTCAGTACACTACTGACAGCTTTTCAAACAGGGCATTGTCCCTTGACCACATTCCAGGGCAAAGAGTGCTGTAAGCAAGGCAATGAAAGTCATATGAGGATAAGAAAAGGCAAGGCAAGGCCAGGCAAGAAAAGGGCACATACATCAAGGCAAATATTGGGTATGCAAGGCAATGAAAAGAAAAAGATGGGTAGATGGGTACCCAAGGCAGGACAAGGCCATGGAGGGATTGTTAAGGCAATTGAGGGATCATTAAGGTGAGGCAATAGAGGGATAGGGAAAGCAATGCAAGTCATAGGAGGAGCAGGTAAGGCATGGGAAGAAAGGGCTAGGCAGCTAAAGGCAGGGGAGGGGTATGAAAGGTATGGCACCGCAAGTGAGAGATAGGCAAGGCAAAGCAAAGGATGGTCAGTGATGGAAAGGATATGTGGGGTTAGGCAGGAAAGGCAAGGCAAGGCAAGGCAAGGGAGGTGTAGGAAGGGCAATGAGAGTCGTAGGAGAAACAGGCAAGGCAAGGGAAGGCCAGGGGAAAAAAGGGATAGAGAAGTCAAGGTGCAGATGGATGAGCAAGGCAATGCAAGGCAGTGGAGGGAAGGAAGCGCAAGGGAAGAACAAGGCGGGGTCAGTAAGACAATGCAAATTGTGGTGAGCAAGGCAAAGCAAGGGATAGTCAGGAGTGGCAAGGGAAGGCAAGGGAGGGGTAGACAAGGCAATGAGAGTCATAGGAGGAGCCAGCAGGGCATGACAAAGCCAGGAAAAAAGGGCTTTTTTTCAGTCAAGGTGGGGGATTGTGAGCAAGGCAATGCAAGGCAATGGAGTGGTAGGAAGGGCAAGGGAAGGACATGGAGGGGTTGATAATGCAGTGCTGGCAAGGCAAAGCAAGGCCAGGGAAGAAAGTTGTAGGCAGATCAAGGGGGAGGATGGACATGCAAGGTAATGCTAGTTAAGGGAGGGGTAGCAGGGCAAAGCAAGTAAAGCCTTGACTTTTCAAGGTATGGCAAGTGAGAAGTAGGCAAGTGTTGAGAGTTATAGGAAGAACAGGAAAAGCAAAGCAAAGCCAGGGAAAAGGGGTAGGGATGTCAAGGTGGGGGGTGGATGAGCAAGGCAATGGAGTGGTAGGAAGGGCCGGGGAAGGGAATGGAGGGGTTAGTAAAGCAAAGGGAAGGATGGTCAGCAATGGCAAGTAAATGCAAGGTTCGGAAGTGTTACCAAAAATCAGTAAAAGTAAAACCTTCTTAACACTGGTGTAGCATTAAGAAGCAGGCATTCTTCATTCAGCCAGATGCACAAGGGGATACCTCCTCTGAAATATCATGTATGCTGAGTACAGAAAAAGCCACATTTTGTATGTGTATTTTATATACATATCCATAGGTTTTCCAAGAAGAAACATACAAATGATAATAATTTTCCCAAAGTCATTAACATACATTCCCTCCCCTCTGCGCATCTGTTCTTCTGTCCTGGAGGTCTGTCTGATGGTCCCTGGTGGTCGATGACCCCAAAGTCACACTTGACCACCTGTTGAACTGGTAAAAGTTGGTACAAATGGGCTGGTTGCTTTCCACTTCTCCCTACAGAATAAGCATTGTGCGATTCCATAGGCCAGTGGTTTTTGAAGAGTAAGTATTCTATGAACCCATCAGGTGCAAGCAATTCTTCATCCGGCAATGTTTCCCCTCTTTGAGGCTTGTGAGTCTTGTCTTCAAGCCTTCCTAAGCCACTCTTTGCTTCTTTACTAACCTCACACGTTCTCCACATTGTATTAGCAATCGTGTTTTATGCAGCTTAAAGCAAGTATTGTAATCACAATTAGTCCAATTAGACTTATAATTTGCAAAAACTCAACCAGTCAGAGAAAATCCATGTTCTTTCAAAGTTTTATTTAACCTTCAATTTTCTAATCCTGTTCTTAATTCTCTGTTCAGTACAGCAACTGATTTTATTCTCTCTATCAGATTATCCAATTTAGCAGTCAAATTTGTAACACGTACACAACAAGTATTGTTGTTTAAATTCAAGTAGCCAGACACTCCGTGTTCATGCAACAAGAGTAATCTAAAGCAAATCTGTTTCCTAGAGTCATTTTAGTTGCAGCTTGCAGGAGTTCTTTTTTTGCAGCAAATCCTAATTAATATCTAAGGTTTCCATTTGTCCAGGTATCCTTCATAAGGAATAATTTTCTTGTATTCCCATCCAATTTGCATAGGTGTAATTTCCTTCCCACATTTGTTCCCATATTTTTGTAACATTACTGACTAAGACTCCCCAGTGGAACTGGATTTTCTGCTGAGATTGGCATTGGCAAGCAAGCTGTTGAGCTGTTGAACTCTGAGCAAAATAAAAATAGTAATACGAATTCCTCCCATGAGAAATAAAATAGAGAACAGTCTTGTTTCTTTCATATTTTCATGCATAAGGGAATATCTGTCAGTTCAAAATGATATGTGATCATTGGTTTTACCTGTGTGTGATGAGCCCAGTGCATCTACCTTCTACCTTGAGTGCAGTGTAAGTTCCTTCCACTTCTCCTGGATTAGTCCAAAATTCCAAGTTCTGATGCACAGCATATATCCTGGATGAGTCTAGTCCCAATGATCTGTTAATAATAATGTACCTTTTAAGACATAAAGGAGTTAGTTCCAGTGTTACTAAATGTTAATTTCAGCAAAACTTTTGAGATTTCCATTGTCTTGTTGGTGCAACATAGGAAAGCTTCTGACCATCCAGAACAAGCCTCAACAGCTTTTGATTCAGGTATTTGAATTTGCATTTCTCCATCCCAGAAAGTTATTTGAGCATCCAATTTTCCAAATAAGTCTCTCCCCAAAAAGGGGATTGGGAATTGAGGTGTATACAAATTGATGTGTCTCCCTCTGTTTTCTTAATTTAAATGGCAATGGTTGTAAAAAAGGCCTGTTCTCTTTCCTCCCTGTCACACCCACAATGCTTACAGGTTCCAAGCTAAGATTTCTTCTACATATATTCAATACCAGATAAGATGCTCCTGTATCAATTAAAAAACTTAACTTTTCATTCCCCAGCAATAATGTAACCAAGGACTCAGCTGCAGATGACTCCCCTGGTCCCCATCAGAGGGATTCTGCATCTTCACTTAAGGTCATGAGCTTGATGGTTTGAAGAACAGGGTTTAGTTTTCCCATCTGATTTCCCTCAACCTGGGAACACTCCCTTTTCCAATGTCCCCTTTCTTTACAAATTGTCAAAGTATACCTCAGCCTCTACTTATTACAATGTTTAACCAATTGTTTCCAAGTGAGGGGGTCCTCCCCCAGATTTCCCCTATGCTTGAATATGTATCCTAAGGGGTATTTTCTCCAGAATGCCCCACTCTTCACTAGATGATACACTCCCCATTAAACCATGTGGTATTCCAAACCAATTACCATTTAGAAGCTCCTAGAAGGAACTCTAACCCTTCCCTATTCCCACCTTAGGTACCTTTAGACCCAACCCTGGGAAGGTTTTGCTGCGCCTTATGGGTGGGTTAACACCTTTAAAGAATACCATTATCTTACCAGGGATCTTGCTCCAATTTCTTTTGTTCCGGGGATCGCAGGTTCTCCCCAAGAAGCCCTAAGTGTAGGCTGGAGGTCACATGATCCCTCGGATTTGTTGAATTTCAGGAGTAGGATCCATCTGGGATTCCAAACCTAGAAACAAAAATTGGTAAAAATCAAAACACCTTAACACTAATGTAGCATTAAGAAGCAGGCATTCTCCATTTGGCAGGATGCATGATGGGGATAAATCCTCCAAGATATCATGCATGGTAAGTACAGAAAAGGTGCCTGTTTATATACTGTATTTTGCATGCATATTCATAGGTTTTCCCAGAAGAAGCATACATATGATTATCATTTCCTCAAAGTCATTAACATATGTTCCCTCCTCTCTTCCGTCCTGGAGGTCTCTTTTGTGGTCCGTAGTGGTCGGCAGCCCCAAAGTCATGCCTGACCACCTGTTGAACTGGTAAAAGTTGGCACAAATGGGCTGGTTGCTTTCCACTTCTCCCTACAGAATGAGCATTGTGCAGTTCTATAGGCCAATGGTTTTTGAAGAATAAGCACTGTATGAACCCATCAGATGCAAACAATTCTTCATCTAGTAACAGTAGGAAAGGGAAGGCAAAGCAAGTGAGAGATAGGCAAGGCAATTAGTGTCATAAGAGGAACAGTCAAGACAAGGCAAGGCCAGGCAAAAAGGGTAGGGAAGTCAAGACAGGGGATGGGTGAGCAAGGCAATGCAAGGCAATGGAGTGGTAGGTGGGGCGAGGGAAGGACATGAGGAGCTCAGTAAGGCAAGGGAAAGGAGTCAGGAATGGCAAGGAAATGCAAGGTTGGACAGGAAAGGCAAGGGAAGACAAGGGAGGAGTAGGAAAGGCAAAGAGTGCATCCCTCCCTGCCACTTTTTCAGGTAGCACCATGATCTGAAAAATGCCTGTTAGGCTTTGGCCTTGACAAACAGCACTGGGCTGAGTTCCTCTTGCACTTATCAGAAACACTGTCTGCTCCCAGGAATTTGTGCTGTCTAACGAGCCCTTGCTTTTTTTTTTTTTTTTAATGAAGAGGCTTGGAAACATTTTTTTTCCCTTTTTTTTTTCCTGAATGGCATAACATTCCTGTTCTCACGTTTTCAAAGAAAGTTGCCAATCCGAAGTATGGCCAGGATGAAGCACTGCTATGACTAAAACCCACTCTCTTCTGGCCATATAAACAGCAGTCCAAAATGAGACACTTTGAGCTCTTCTGGACCATGGCAGGCTGTGACCAGCAAACTCCCTCTGAGTGGGACTCCTCTCAGAGCCAGCAAACTCTCGTTTGCTCTACTTGGAGGATCGCTGAGTGACAATAGAACTTGTGCCAATACCCCCACTCCTCGAGGCTTGACCCTGTGCCCATTGAGAAGGTACAAATTTGAAGTATTTCATTACCTCTGAGGGGAATTTTTCACAGGAACCTTGCTCCTTATGTCTGTGTGCATACATGTAGGCATATGCTATATCAAATATGGGAGAAATGCTTCTCTCCTAGATTGTTAAGTACTTTAGGTATGTAAGTAAATTAGGCCTGTAAGTTACTGTCATGATATAGCAAATCCTATATGAATCCTTTGCTAAAGTGTTACATTTAAGTTAAGATAAATGTTAAATTTAAATGCTCTTAAGTTTAAAGGCTGTAAAGTGTTGTTCTTTGCTAAATTGTTACATTTAATTAAAGTTACAAGTTAAGTACTGTTACATTTAAGTGCTCTTTATCTTTACCCTTTCTATTCTTCTGTTACACACACCCAAACACACATACAGAGGCACGGATACAAGCACACACACACACAGAGTTTTCAGTTTGTTTTGGCTTTGATTGATTGAGTGGATTTTTGTTTGTTATTTTTCCTCAGTTTGCCATCTAGTAAACAGTGAGTTACCATGTAGTTAGTGTGTGCCAACACACTTAGTTGTTCTGTCACTTTTATGTTAAATCTGTTTTTACTGACAACTTTGCCTGTGATTCTTAATGCAATCTCAAACACTCACTTATAACAGAGAGTCACTGGAGAAGCAGGCAAGGCAAGGCAAAAAGGGGTAGGAAAGTCAAGGTGGGGGGTTGGGAAGCAAGGCAATGCAAGGCAGTGGAGTGGTAGGAAGGACAAGGGAAGGACAAGGGGGGTTGGTAAGACAATGGAAGGTTGGGGTAAGCAAGATGAGTCAAGTCAAAGGAGGGGTAGGCAAGCCAAAGCCAGGGAAGAAGATGGTATAAAGGTCAGAGTGGAGGATGGATGTGCAAAGCAATGCAAGACAATGGAGGGGTAGGTACAGCAAAGCAAGGCAAGGGATGGATTTGTAAAGCAAGGCAAGTGCCAGGTAGGCAAGACAATGAGAGTCATAGAAGGACCTGTCAGGTCAAGGCAAGACCAGTAAAAAAGGGGTAGGGAAGTCAAGGTGGGGAATGGGTGGGCAATGCAAGGCAGTGGAGAGGTAGGAAGGTCAAGGGAAGGACACTGAGGGTTCAGGACGAAATGCAAGGTTGGGGTAGGCAAGGCTGTGCAAGACTAAGAAGGGTCAGGCAAGGCAAGGTAATGCCAGGGAAGAAAAGGGTACATAAGTAAAGGCAGAGAATGGGCATGCAGGGCAATGCAAGGTATTTGTCATTACTTGTCTTAACCTTTTTCCCCTTCATTGCCTTTCTTTGCCTTCCATGAACATCGCCTCCCTGGCTTTGCCTTGCTTTTCCTTCTCCAACCTTTCATTGCCTTACTGACCCTTCCATGTCCTTCCCTTGCCCTTCCAACTACTCTGTTGCGTTTCCTTGACTTGCTCACCCACCATCCATTTTTACTTCCCTTGACCCTCCATTGCCTTGCTTTGACTTGTTTACCCATCCCCCACCTTGACTTCCCTGCCCCTTTCCTGTGGCCTTGCTGTGCCACTGTGACTGTTCCTCTTATGACACTGAGACTTGACTACCCCTCACTTGCTTTGCTTTGCAAAACCACCCTTTTCCTTGCCTTGCCCTCCCTTGCTTTGCCTTGCCTTCTTCAACCTTCATTGCCTTACCAAGTCCTCTGTGTTCTTTCCTTGCTCTTCCTTACACTCCATTGCCTTGCATTGCCTTGATCACCATCCTCTACCTTGACTTTACTACTTTTTTCTTAGCCTTGCCTTGCCTAATCCTCCTTATGACACTCACCACCTTGCCTATCTAGCACTTCCCTTGCCTTGCAAACTTACCCCTTACTTTGCCTTGTGCTGCTTAACACCCCCCTAAACTTTCACTGCCTTGCATGCCTGTACCTTGCCATGACATGCCTAATGATTTCTTCCCTGCCTTGGCATTGCCTTTCCTGCCTTTCCTTTGACTTGCCTTGGCTTGCCTGCCCTAACCTTGCATTGCCTTACTGACCCCACCGTGTCCTTAAATTACCCTTCCTACCACTCCATTGCCTTGCATTGCCTTTCTTACCCATCCCCCACCTCGACTTCTCGACCCCATTTTTCCAAGCCTTTCCTTGCTGTGCCTCCTTCTCTTGCACTTCCTACCACTCCTTTGCCTTGCATCTCCAGCATAACATTGCATTTCCTTGCAATTATGGACTATCCCTACCTTTTTCTTCCTGACCCATCTGTGTTCTTCCCTTGCCCTTCCTAATACTCCATTGCCTTCCATTGACTTGCTTACCCTACCCCCATCTTGATATACATACTTTCCTGTGTTGCTGAGAGCTCTCGGATCTAACAATGAAACAAGCAGAGAGACGGCGGAAGTGCCAAGAGGAAGTTTATAATTAAGTATCTACTTATATACACAGTAGGAGTCTAATAGTGATTGGACAGTGGTCACCCACCCCCCAGGGTGATTGGCTGAAGCCCTTACAGCACTCAGTTCCAAAACATAAATTAGAAAGAGCAAGAAGAATTCAGCTTATCTTTGTTTCCCATATGATTTGTGAGAAAGGAGAGGGTTCTCAGAATAGTGCATCCACAATTCCCCCCATTTGTTTTAAAAGAGCAAAAGGTATTGCTTGTAGTCCCCTGTTGGTTCCTTAAGGAAGGGAGAATAAGATCAGCATGAAGGATCTGCTTAGCAGTGGCCAGCTACCAAGAAGATCCTGAATTAAATACCGGTAAGGGGTCTGTCAGTAGTGGCCAGCTACTGACAGGGCCCAAACCAGCTGCTGATTTAAGTTGGACAGAGAGACTTCCAAGCAATGCCATAGATATGTTTACCAAAACCCAAATCTATTCAAAGTCCTTGTTTTCTGACTCCATAATAAGGAAACTTAAAGTTCAGTCTCTGCTTGTAGAAGGACCATCTGCCTGATAGTCAATATCTTGGTCATCATCACAAGGATCATTTGGTTGATGTTCTGCATTTTGGTCATTGTTTTGAGGTTGCCGGTTCTGCTTCTGAGCTCGCAGATCAGGGCAAACGCATCTTGCAGGCAGCCACTGCACTCCAGTATCTGTGGAAATGCAAGCATACCCACGGCCCCAAGTAATAAACTCATGCGGGCCTTCCCAGGTGTTAGTAAGTAAGTTTCGTATCCAAATCTTCACCCGGGGCAAGTGCAACTCGCCTGATGACTGCAATGAGAGAAAATGGTTCAAGATGACAGGATTATTTGAATTTGGTGGCATTCTAAGATGATTAATTATATACAAAGTTTTTCCAGTCGGCTTTGTGGTGATTCTCCATGCATTCCTCCTTTTTGTTTTTCCAAAATGCGCTTCAAAGTACCATGAGCACGCTCAACAATGGCTTGACCAGTTGGAGAATGAGGAATACCAAATTTATGGTCCACACCCCATAGGTACAAAAACTGCCACGTCTTCTGTGAGGCGTAGGCAGGGCCATTGTTGGTTTTCACTGCAGGTGGCACGCCCAAGACCGCGAAGGCCAATTTCCAATGGACAATGACATCACAACCTTTTTCTCCAGTATGGGCAGATGCCCACATGGCTGAGGAGAAGGTGTCAATAGACATGTGCACATACTTAAATTGGCCAAATTCAGAGATGTGTGTCACATCCATCTGCCAAAGCTGCAAGGTCTTTAGGCCTCTGGGGTTTACCCCTGGTAGCAGAGGTGCAGCAAGTCCGTGGCAATCAGCACAAGCGCTGACAATGTCACGAGCCTCAGTTGGTGTCCATTGGAACTGCTTCTGCAGAGTATGTACACTCTGGTGGAAGAAATCATGGGAAGCTTTGGCTTGTACAATTTTGTCAGGCTGAGGTGCCATCCATGCAGGGTTGGCTAGCATGTCAGCCCTGGCATTGCCCTCTGTTATAAAGCCTAGTAATTTGGTGTGGCTTCGAATGTGCAAAATATAATAGGGGTGCATTCGAGCTGGAATTGCATTCCACAAAGCTTGTGATAATGAAAACAGAGCCACATTATTGACTTCCTTTAGAAGTGTGCAATCTAGATGTTTCGTTAAATCCACTACATAAGCAGAATCAGTGACCAAATTCAAAGGCACCTGAGAGAACCACTGAAAAGCCAAGGAGACTGCCTTCAGTTCAACCAGCTGGGCAGAGCCTGACTCATGGCTTTTCAGCACCTGCCACTTGGATCCCTCCTTCCAGGTAACAATGGGCTTTCCTGTTTTTCCGGAACCATCTGTAAAGACGGTGGGTCTGTACGCTGGCACCCGACTATTTTTTGGCCGCAAGGCAAGACTGGTTGAATTTGCCAGTTGTAATAATTTGTGGCTGGGCAGATGATAAGCAATCTGCCCTGAAAAGTTTTGCAATGCACTTTGCAAAGGAGCACTATTAGCAAGGCTTCATTCAAAGTTGTCCCGCGTTATTGGAACAACAATTGTTGCAGGATCTGCAGCCATCAATTGCAAACACCGATGACAGCATTTGATTATCAACCAAGCGATCAATTCAAACAGCGTGGGTGCTGTCTTTTTCGGCTGATGGGGCAAAAAAGACCCATTCCAGAATATGCAGAGGGTCAGCCCATTGTTTGTTCCACTGGCCAATGATACCTGTGGGATGGAGGTCTGGAGCGGTAATGAAAACAGTGATATCAGTAGAGGGATCCACTCGATAAACCTGACAAGCAGAAACAGCTTGTTGCACCTCGCTCGGCACTCATGGTGCCTCAGGGGTCAATTTTTGGGGGGAATTCAGATCAGGGTCCCCCTTTAAAATATTAAAGAGCGGGGAAAGTTGCATGGCAGTTAGTCCTAAATAAGGACGTAGCCAATTAATGACACCCAGCAATTTCTGGGCGTCATTGAGTTTTGATAGTGTCTGAGAATTGCACCTTTTGGTGCTGTATAGTTTGATCCAAAATTTTGACTCCCAAATATTTCCAAGGAGGCTGCAGTTGAACCTTGTCCGGAGCCACTTGCAACCCATAGGAATGCAGGGCAGTGAGCAGTCGAGGCTGTAACCTCCGCAACTCATCCTGGGTGGATGCTGCCACCAGGATATCATCCATATAACGGTAGCAGAGTGCCTCAGGAAACTGCTTGCGGACCCCCGACAAAGTCTGAGTGACATACCATTGACAGATGGTCAGGCTATTTTTCATGCCCTGAGGTAACATTTTCCATTGAAATCTCTTTACAGGCTCAGCATTGTTAATTGCAGGCCACAAGGCGAAGCGAGAGGCCGGCACGGCGCCCTGCTGCTGTGCTCCCTGCATTTCACATCCAAACTGCACCGGCAGGCATAGCATCATGCAGGCTCATCACCAAAGGATGTTTCTCGCTGCTACGAAGGTCTGGCAGCACCGGGACACGGGGACAATGTGCAGAGAGAGAGGGAGCGAGAGAGAAAGAGAAACACTTTTCCCCAGCTTTAGTCTTACAAAACTCGTGCAGTTGCAGCTCCCAGAGAAGGTAGCGTGCATGGAGAATGTATTCTCCACATAGCCTCTTCTGTTCGCATCTGTGCCAGACCGCAGAGAGCCATCCGCTTCTTTCTCGCGCTTTGCGAGCTACGAACGCCTAGCCGGCGAAGGTGTGTCTTAGGCGGCTAGAAGCCGAAGCGAGGTGCCGGAGGGCGCGGAGCTGCTGTGCACCCTGCATTTCACATCCAAACTGCACCGGCAATCAGAGCAGCATGCAGGCTCATCTCCAAAGGATATTTCTTGCTGCTACGATGTTCTGGCAGCACCAGGACACGGGGACAATGTGCAGAGAGAGAGAGAGCGAGAGAGAGAGAGAAACACTTTGCCCCAGCTTTAGTCTTACAAAACTCGTGCAGTTGCAGCTCCCGGAGAAGGTAGCGTGCGTGGAGAATGTATTCTCCACATAGCCTCTTCTGTTCGCATCTGTGCCGGACCGCAGAGAGCCGTCCGCTTCTTTCTCGCGCTTTGAGAGCCAAGGGCGCCTAGCTGGTGAAGGTGCATCTCAGGCATCCAGAAGGTCAGGTTTGCGCCCTGCCGCTCCCAACCAACGGGTAACAAAAGGCATGTCAGCATGTATGCTCATCTCTGAGTGCTGTTTCTGCTGCCGAGTGCCTCTGGCAACTCTCGCACTCAGTGGCAGATGGTGCAGAGATGGTATGAGCTAGTAAGAGCAGGAAGCACTTTGCCCCAGCTTCTGACTTGCAGAACTCGAGCAGCTGGAGTGCCAGAGAAGGTAGCATGTGGGGAGAAGGTTTTCTCCAAGCAGCCCCTTCTGTTGGCAGCCTTGGCTGGCTGCAAAGAGCTGTTTGCATCTATCTTGCGCTTTGCAAACTAAGAGCGCCTTGCCGGAGAAGGGGCGTCTGCGGCAGGCTGATGGCGTAGCGAGCGCCTGGCAAAGCGTGCTCCCTGGAGTTCACAACCAACGTGTACCACGGTCTTGTCAGCATGCCGGCTCAGCTCCAAATCACTTTCCACTACCACGAGCCTCTGGCAGCACTCGCACAGAGAGGCTCACAGTGCAGTGAGAGAAGGAGCGACTCAAATAGAGAAACATTTTGATCCATCGTCAGGCTTGCTGAACTCGAGTAGCTGGAGCTGCCTGAGAATGTAGCAACACTTTCTGTTCGCAGCCTTGCTGGGCTGCAGTGAGCCGTTGGCGTCTATCTCACGCTTTGTGAGCCAAGAGCACCTTGCTGGTGAAGAAGTGTCTCCGGCGGACACAAGGCGAAGCGATTGCGCGGACGGCACTCGTTGTGCTCTCGCTAGATTCCACAGCCAACGTGCACCAGAAAGCCCAACAGCATGCAGGCTCATCTCCGAGTGCTGTTTCTGCTGCCACGAGCCTCTGGCAGCACTTGCACTCAGAGGCACAAGGTGCAGAGATGGTAGGAGCTAGTAAGAGGAAAGCACTTTTCCCCAGCTTCAGACTTGCAGAACTCGAGCAGCTGGAGTGGCCAGTGCAGGTAGCATGCGTGGAGAATGTATTCTCCAAGTAATATCATCAGTTCGCAGACTTGCCAGACTGAAATGAGCTGTTTGCATCTATCTAGCGCTTTGCGAGGGAAGAGCACCTTGCCAGCGAAGAAGCCTCTCAGGTGGGCAGAAGCGAAGTGAACACCTGGCACGGCGCATCCGTCCTGTCTCCCTGGATTCCATACCAACGTGCACCAGAAAGCCCAATAGCATGCAGGCTTAGCTCCGAATGCTGTTTCTGCTGCAACACTCTCACTCAGAGGCGCAAGGGCAGAGAGAGAGGGAGCGAGGGAGAGAGAGACGCATTTTGCCGCAGTTTCCGATGTTCAGAACTCGTGCATCTGGAGCTGCCAGAGAAGGTAGCATGCGTGGAGAATGTGTTCTCCAAGTAACCCCTTCTGTTGGCAGCCTTGTCATCCTGCAAAGAGCCCTTCGCTTTCTTTGTGCACACAAAGAATTCCTTGTGTGCACATATCCTGCTCTTACTGTCCTTCAATTTCCTTTTGTTTTGCAGCCGAAACAGGGTGCAGCCAGCAGTGAAATGATTCCTCTTCCTTCTCCGCTAGATGTAGTGTCACATTCTGTCAGCGTCCAATGGCCAGGATTCACCACAGAGTTTCTCCACGAACTGCTGCTCGCACACGAGTGGGGCCGGGCCAGAAAAGAGCTTGGCTGTTGCCTGGGCTCTGTCAGCGCTCATGGAATCAAGCACACGATGGCGCTCTCGACTCGCATTGAAAGGAAACGTGCCGTGCTAAGCTCGAAAGCCTCCCAATTCCACAGCCAAGCTGGAAATGTGCCTGTTCACAACTCAACTGACAGCCCCAAAAGATTGCTTTGATCTTCCCCTTCCAACTGCAAACTCCTATTTGCACCACACTCAAATGGCAACACCAACGCCTTTGCCCTAATAATTCTTTTCACTCTCACAAGAAGCTGGCTACAAACTTGAGAA